>JAJQXH010000019.1:630000-1015000 GCA_022343465.1 Oscheius sp. G VE-2021 | reverse complement strand
TTTCTCTAATTCTCTCTCCACTTTTCTATCTCGCGCACTACCATACGTGAAAGATCACCTTTTTCTCACGCGGATTGCATGTCTTAAGGTAGATTGGGTTACAACTTCTCTCTAGGGTGGTCCCGCCCCTGCTTCTGCCATTCTCTCTCTTTCTCTCTCTCTCTCTCTCTCTCTCTCTCTCTCTCTCTCTTCGAGTCATAGCAATCTTCTTGCATTGAGAAGCCGAGGGCGAAATTGAATCTTCCCAAAATAGAAGCAACCCGCCGGAAAATAGCTGGCAGGCGTTCTTTGTCTTACTCTCTCTGTGTTTCTCTCTTTCTTTTTTCTCTTTCCTTCCTTACCATTTCCATTCCCTCTACGTCGACTACAACAATCACATTTAGCCTGGGAACTGTGGAAAACAAAGCGACTGCAAATGGCAACTCACGGGAACAAAATACGATTATGGAAACGAGGCCCTCACGGATTTACGCGTCCTGACACATGCTTTTCGAAGGGTTTATCATAGGAAACGAGCACTTTACGCACTTTTTTTCGATTAATTCAACGAAAAACCGCTAAAAACCCGGGAAAACAGAGTGATTGCCAGCCCAGTGCACATTTACTCAAAGTGATCGTTTATTTAAAAGATATGTTTGAAAATGATTATTTAAAATGTTTAAAACTAAATTTCCGAGCAATTTGTAGGGTTTTCTAACTTTTGCAACGTGACGCACAGTTTTCAGCAAGAGGCCCACGGTATTACCACGTTTTTAGAACTCCGCGCGGTTTTCTGCACTTGTCGCACGGTTTCAAACACTTCGTTTTAACGCACTTTCTAAACGTTTCACAATTTTTGTGCCGCACAGTTTTTTTCCGCATTTGCCGCATGCTTTTCGCCCCAATCTTCGCTCTCTCTCCAAGCACAGGTGCAATTCCACCTCGATCTCCGACGTCTTCCACCGTTTTTCCAGCTGTCCCCCATAAGAAATCCTATTTTCTGCCAATTCCTGGTAATTCCCATTGTTTTTGCTGCCAGCCGTGGCGGTGTATTTTCGTCAATCCGTGGCCACTTTCGCATGCATTTGCGCCATTCTTCATAAGCCCCGCCACCCCTTCCGAACGGTTTATTTGTGCCAGCCGCCGAATTCTGAAAATGACATTTCTGACTTCTTTCTTTGTCAGACTGTGAATCGGACTGCGAAGACGTCTGCCGAAAGGCAATCACGGGAAGTTTAAATTTAAAGCAAAGAAGAAGATCTTTTTGACTTCTTATAGAACAGCTCAAATATTGGATTACAGTATTCCCACTAGGGCTTTTTTGAACTGAATTCAAAAGGCAAGCATGCCTTATTTCACTGACCCTGAAATCTGCGAAATATCACGCACCGATTGCAAGAAAACCATGCGGAAAATGCATTTTTTTATAAATGCTAAAGCTCAAGTTCTCATTATAGCTTTCGCCAAGCTGGAATCATGCCAAAATGACCCTTAGTGCAGCGGAAATGAGATACGCAGTGCGAGAGACAATGTTGAATGAGGAGATTTAGATATTCTAATTTATATGCAAAAATTTCCCCGCCGATTTCATTTTGGCAATGACTATATGCATGTCACGGAAATATGTGCGGCAAATTGATATTTACAAAAAGTACAATTATATCTCTTTTCTATTTCTTTTCGCTATTAGTAAGGGCGAAAATTGGTGCGGAAGTAGTCAAAACAATGGTGTTTGGCAACAATTCCAGATTTGATTACTTTAACCATGTATTAGCATGTATAGGAATTAATATTATTTTCTAAATGGTTTTCATTCAAACTGAAATATTTTTGGTAAAAAAATTAATTTGAAATTTTGAAACTGTGAATTTCTCTAACCAGCTCCGCAATTTCTATCCCTTGCCTGAGTATCATTTTACATAAATTTTTTAATGATCATGCATGCTAATTTCGGGCTACAGTAATCAAAAATATTGCAAAATGCCATTGTTTTGGCGCCTTCCGCACTGTTTCCAATTTTCGCTCTGACTAACAGCGAAAATAAATTCATTTAATTGCACGCTTTTTGTAAATATCAATTTGCCGCACATTTTTCCGCGACAAAAGCTCAATGAGAACGTGAGTTTTAGCA
Organism: Oscheius sp. G VE-2021; assembly: GCA_022343465.1. Classification (NCBI taxonomy): domain Eukaryota; kingdom Metazoa; phylum Nematoda; class Chromadorea; order Rhabditida; family Rhabditidae; genus Oscheius; species Oscheius sp. G VE-2021. The sequence goes on along the minus strand of JAJQXH010000019.1, from coordinate 1,012,890 downwards.
GTTATAAACCTAAATTGCATTTGCCGCATGGTTTTTTGCAATTTGCGCGTGATATTTTGCAGATTCCATGATAATTGCCAACCGTCCCTTTTCGTGGCAGGACCCCATCCCATCCCCAGAAAATTGCTGAAATCTGCTCATCCGAATTCCAATTCTCCTCACGACACCCATCCATCACTCTTTTTCCCTCATCCACATGTCCCCCAGCCTTTTTCCAGCCAATTTCCCAATTTCAGGCGAATTCACAATTGAAGACCGGTGTTTTATTCAGGTTTAGAGGGCGTCTGTCCCCATAAATTCCCCTAAATGGCCCCGAAAAACGATGCGAGAGGGAACGTTGAGAGGAAATGTAAAACCCCGGCTCACGATGGCAGCAGATCCAGGGATTCCGCCACAATCCCTGTTTTTCTCAAAAGATAATGGGTTTACAGCTCTTTGAACAGTAAGCAGCCGTCTGGGAGGCTTTTTCAAGGCGCTAGTGGCGCTGACAGGCAGTGGGCGAGTTGTTGTAGTGGTTAGCGCACCAGTCTCTCAAACTTAGCTCCCTGGTTCGATCCTCTCGGCGCGTTTTTTTTGCTTATTAAATATACAACCCCAAACTTGAGATATAGTGAACTAAAACTTAATAAAACAGGCTTTGATTAGCATTTTATGACCAAAATCCATCAAACCACTAGGATGAACCACTGCTTTTCAAATGAGATCCCTTTAAACTCGCATACGAAGTACTGTAGGTCAAAACTACCGTAATCCTCCCCCTGTGGTCGTTCTGTCTAGTGGCTACTCAGATGTAAAGATCTAAGTGAAAGGCGACACCTGCTAGGCCAAAAACTAGCCCTACTGGGTCGATTGTTGAGCAATTATGTCTCCACTCCACACTTGGATCCGTTTCAGCCTATACTCCACTTTAGAGAGAAAGAGAAAGAGAGAGACAGAGAGGGAAAGATAAAAAATTGTTTTCCCATTTCGATGACTTTTGTGCCCAACTCATTCGCCAACCTCTCCCACGCCCAAACACTTCACCCCATGTGATTCGTCAGTTTTTTTGCCCTCTCGCGTGAGACCCTCTCAGCACTTTTATAATTTGTCATGTAATTTGGCCCGCACACAGAAATTCACAAATTTCACACTTTCCACCGTCGCATAGACTCTCTGCCGTGCGGAAAAGGTCACTTCCGATGCGGCGGCAGACCGCACGGCTCACTAATTCATGATGTCCCGCCTCCCACTTCCTTTCACGCCGAACGCGGGCAGCGGACCACAAAACGGCGGCTTTTTGTCTAAATTAATTATCTTCCCTCACTCTCTCACTCTTTTTTTCTAACTCTAACTCTAGCTCTCTCACTTTCTTTCTACCTTCATTTGTATTCCACCCGCTTTCACAGTGTCACATTGCAGTTTGCTCTTCTCTCGCACTGGGTGCTCCCTCCTTCTCTCTTTCTCTCTCTCTCTCTCTCTCTCTCTCTCTTATAACATCATAGAACAAGCCTTCTGCCCTTGTCAAGCAGTCAACGGACTCTAATCGTCCAGAGGAAATGGAACTGCGCATTTATTGTGTTTACGCGCGTGACTCCTGTTACCCGGAGGCAATAGTTCATGACGAAAAGCGATAGCCGCAAGATTAATAAGCGTTCTCTGCAAAACGAATACATTCCATGCTTTGTGAGTTCTCCGCTTCTCTGCTTCTCTCTCTCCCTCTCTTCTTTAGTCTTTGCCCTCTCTCTGCGTGCGTTCTGTTCACTGATCTTTTCTCTGTTTCTCTCTAATATGCATAAAACTCTGGAGCTATTTGCGTCACAACTCACTTGGCTTTGCATTTAGTTATGAATCGGTGCATCGCATTCGCCATCACTTCACACTTGCTTTGTGTTCTCTGCAGGTTGCTCTCTCTCTCTCTCTCTCTCTCTCTCTCTCTCTCTCTCTCTCTCTCTCTCTCTCTCTCTATTTATCTCTCTATTTTTATCTTTTTCTGTCCCTCATTTAGTATTTTACCCCATTTCACAGTTTCAACACATGTAAGTTTTTATCTATCTCTCTAACCCAGTATCATTCTTTGTCTATGTCTTTCTCTCTCTCACTCACTCTTTTCCTTTCAGTCTCTCTCACTCTATCACATTCACACTTTTCTCTTTCTCTCTCACTCACTCTCTGTTCTCTCTCTAGTCTATTAGTTTTTGGCCTCACAGGGCACTTTTTGATTTTGCATAACTACCCTTCATTCTATCTGCATTCAGTCGCAACACCACAACCGCAATTCTCTCTCTCTCTCTCTCTCTCTCTCTCTCTCTCTCTCTAAATTGAAATTCCACCCCTTCCCCATATAGCTTCCACATTTCAGTCCCTCTTCGCATCATCTCTCACTCCCTCACTCCTCTCCACTCCTCTCATCTCCGACCTTTCTCTCTATTTTTACCTTTCCGCATCATTCTGCCCTTCTTTTTCCTTTCCCAATCCAAAAACACTTCCCTCAATCTCCGTTTTTGCCTAACCCACAACAGCCCATAATCATGTAACCCCTTCTTTCGACATAGCTCAAATTGCCCCTCTGTCAACTGCCGCCGTTCGCCTCTCGCAGAGCCAGATTTGCACACATTGTTTCGATTAGCGAAACGCACAGAGAGCAAAAAGTGAGCGAGAGAGAGAGGGCAGAAGGCCACGCCCCCTTTGGATTATGGCGCTGTCTAATGCTCCGATCGTCGGCTGCCCCCGTCCCCTTCTCCTGTTAATCGGAAACCACCGAATGGGGCTGCTGCCATTCACACGGCTCTCTTCAATCGGGAAACGAAAACACTCTCTCAAAGGTTTCTGGTCGTTTGGAAGCGGTTTAGAGGCAGGAAAAGCTGTTTTTGGAAGTCATTTGCACTCGCGAGAACCACTCATTTCCCTCTCTCTCTCTCTCTCTCTCTCTCTCTCTCTCTCTCTCTCTCTCTCTGTATCACTATTCTCATTAAGTATTCCACCCAATTTTACAGTGTCACCACATTTCAGTTGGCTCTTCTCTTCCACTCTGCGCTCACTCGCTTTTTCTATTCTCTCTCTATTTCTCTTTCTCTCTCTCTCTCTCTCTCTCTCTCTCTCTCTCTTTCTCTCTCTCTCTTCCCTCATTTTATATTCCACCTCCTTCCATACCATCACCCCATTTCAGTTCACTCTTCTCTCTCCCCCTGTGCGCTCTCCTCTCTCTTTTCCCTCCTACCAGTTCCTCCTCATTGCCTTCCGCAACCCATTTACCGCCTGCAACTCCTCGTGCTCCCTCCAGGGACCCCCTTCTGCACCCTCCCCTCCCTCCCCAATCTCTCCCTCCCAAGTTCATTTGGCCGCCGTTCCGCCTGTTTTTCTCCACTAATTTCAGCCCCTGATGAAGCCTTCCGCACCCTCATTTGACCTCCGCCTTTCCTTCCTCCTTCATTGCCTCTTTTGCCAATTTGGACAAAAACTTTCATTAAACAACGTCTTTTCAGCGGGTCCCTTCGTCATGCCTAGCGACGGCAACTATGGCTGTACGCTCAAGGAGCTGCGCGAGCTCATGGAGCTCCGCGGCAATGAGGCTCTCGAAAAAGTGGGTTTCTCTCTCTCTCTCTCTCTCTCTCTCTCTCTCTCTCTTGCCTGAGTATCCTATCCTTGCAGGTGAACAGCACATTCGGCGGAGTGGAGGGCCTTTGCGCGAAGCTGCGCACGGACCCGCAGAACGGGTTGCCGAATGATCCAGCCCAGCTGGCCGCCCGGCAGAAAGTATTCGGACGGAACGAGATCCCCCCAGCTCCTTCCAAGTCCTTCCTCAGGCTCTGTTGGGAGGCCGTCCAGGTTCATTTGTCTTCTGGAGCCCCAAACCCTTCTGTTTCTAGGACATCACCCTGGTCATCCTCCTTGTGGCCGCCATTTTCTCCCTCGCCCTCTCCTTCTACAAACCACCCGAGGGCACAGGTCTGTTCTCTCTCTCTCTCTCTCTTCTTTTGACACATGACACTGATGTGATTGCGTGGCCAAATCGCATTCCCTCTGTTGTTTCTCCCCGTCTCTTGACCAAATCTTCTGACAAAACAAGACGGCTTTTGGCAATCCAGGGGTATTTTCGGATGGTTCGCATTACAAAATCCTTGTTTGCTCCGCCGGCCGAATGGGAAAGAAAATCCGATTTGCCCTGGCAATTATTATGCACATACAGAGGAGGAAAACACACTTTCTTCAACCAAAAATGTGGGGCACATCACTCCGATGGCCTTAGATTAACAATTTCACTATCAAGAAAAAGGTCCCTTGTGGTGTGTACCATCAGCAAAATTTCAGTACACGATGAATCTGAGGGAAAATCGAACTGGATCGAAGGAGCGGCCATCCTGCTCGCCGTCATTGTTGTGGTTATGGTCACCGCCCTCAACGACTGGAGCAAGGAGAAACAGTTCAGAGGTAAATCAATCGTTTCTTTTAAAAACTACGGTAATATATTCATTCAGCTAAAGTTGGCATTAGAGCGCGTTTACTTTTAGCAATGGAGAGTTTTTACTATTGATGCGCCTTTACTTTCATTGAGAGTTTGGCATACACCTCAAGGCAGGAACAGTTTGTGCTCTCTAAATCCTCTTTTTCCAAAGACACTATGAAAATCCCAGAAAATTGGCATTAGAGCAGATTTACAGTGGCTTTACCTTACCAATCCTTCAAATCCTGACTTTTCACAATCTCTTGTTTCGGAGAGTGGAAGGCAAAATGATGATAGATGAAAAAGTGAAGCTCACAAAGCCTTCTTTGTCGAAAACACCTCTCAAATCTCAGAAAAAAAAAGAAAAACATTAGAGCAGATTTACAGGATCTTAGGCTTGCCACCCCCACAAGCGGTGTTTGACTGTCTAAAATGCCAATTTCAGGACTCCAATCGAAGATCGAAACGGAGCACAAGTTCTCAGTGATCCGTGGGGGAGAGCCCATCGATATCGTCGTCAATGAACTCGTTGTGGGAGACATCGCCCGAGTGAAATACGGTTAGTCCTTTAACTTTTGACTTCTTGGAATCCTGACTCTATTTCCTCTACTTGGGGACTCCCTTCTTCCTTATTCCAAGTTCACACATCGAATGACAAGCCTGCACGCGAATGACGCCATGGCAACGGGCTGATATAGGTGCTAAAAGAAAGAGGGCTAGGGGACTTGCCTTAACCTAGATAGTTTTACCCTAAGCTTAACGGTCTTAAGCACCTTAAGATCTTAACTTTCAGGAGATCTTCTGCCAACCGACGGAGTCTTGATCCAATCCAATGATCTCAAGATCGACGAGTCCTCCCTGACCGGAGAGTCTGATTTGATCAAGAAGGGCCCCGAAACGGACCCCGTCCTCTTGTCCGGAACCCACGCCATGGAAGGCAGCGGCAGGTATGCAACCGGGGGATATTTGTGCCCACCCGGCACGGAAGTGAGGCCCTTGCGAATTGGAGGTGTTGCCGTGTGTCCAAATTGCGCCCTAATCGTTTCCAACGAGTGAAAGAAAGAGCCACCGGGGGCGGAGTACATTCCAAGAGAGCCACGTTACTTGCACAGGGGAAGGAAGGCAATTAGCACCGAGGGAAATGAGATGAGCGTTGCAGGTTCGTGATCACGGCGGTCGGACTGAACTCTCAAACGGGAATCATCATGAGCCTTCTGGGGGCCACCAAGGAGGAGAAGGAGGACAAGAAGAGCAAGAGCAGTGCAGATGACGTCGAGGCCAAGGGAGAGATCACCAATGGATCCATCGTTGGAAATGGCATCTCCAACGGAAATGAGAAGAGGAAGAACTCGGCAGCGCCTTCTGAAGAGGCCGAGAGCAAGGTGGCCAAGTCTGTGCTCCAGGCCAAGCTGTCCAACCTCGCCCTCCAGATCGGATACATCGGTTAGTTCACAGAAGACCAGTTGTAGTTGAATTCTCCAGGATCCATCGTTTCTGCCGCTACCGTAATCATCCTCATCCTCCGCTACTGCATCTACAACTATGCCATCGAGGGAAAATCGTTTGAGGTAAATCTAACCTTCTCCAGAAGTTCAACCTATTCTTAGGCCCAAGACTTCTCCTACTTCATCAACTTTGTGATCATCGGAGTGACGGTGTTGGTCATCGCTGTGCCCGAAGGTCTCCCCCTTGCCATCACCCTCGCTCTGACCTACTCCGTGAAGAAGATGATGAAGGACAACAACCTCGTTCGTCACCTGGACGCCTGTGAAACTATGGGTAACGCCACCGCCATCTGCTCCGACAAGACTGGAACCCTGACGACCAACAGAATGACCTGCGTCCAGCAGTACATCAACAGGGTCTTCTACAAGGGACAGGCCCCCGCTTGGAGCTCTCTCGACCAGAACACCCGCGAACTCTTGATCAACTGTATTTCGATCAACAGTGGCTACACCTCGCAGGTCGTTGCTCCCAAGAAGGCTGGAGAGCAGAGGGAACAGGTGGGACTGACTCTTGATTAGGGCACATAAACTACTCTTTTTCTGTTGACACAATACTCCTAATTTGCCCTTGCGTCATGCTGATATTTCAGATCGGAAACAAGACTGAATGCGCTCTGCTGGGATTCGTTATGGACGTCGGACAGAGCTTCGAGGAAATCAGGAAGAACAACCCTGAGGAGTCCCTCTTCAAGGTGAAGCCTAATGCTTGACTGTGACATCAGTGACTTCAGGTCTACACCTTCAACTCGTCCAGGAAGTCCATGATGACTGTGTTGGACAGAGGAAACGGCGTCTACAGGATCTACGCCAAGGGAGCTTCCGAGATCATCCTCGGCCGCTGCTCCTTCATGCTGGGCAAGGAGGGCAAGATCGAGAACTTTGGACCTGCCCACGTAAGTAATTTCCGGGATACGGTAATGGATCCCCGCGTTCGTGAGGCACGCAATAATACGGGGATTGTAGTCAACCGCGTTCTTTGCCATATTACGAAATACAAATTGGCTTGTTTTGCACGCTAGGCACGAAAACTGTGCCCTTTCGGTGGATCACTTTGGTCCCGGAACGAAGGGGGACAAACATTGGTGGTGGCAAACAAATAGATTGAAACGATGAGCTCTTTGTTTTGAAAAGTCATCTGGAAAGAGCAGAGCGTTGAAGAAGGCAAAGACTTCGAGGGTTCAGGTTGCTGAGATGACAAGGAACGTGATTGAGCCCATGGCGTCTGACGGATTGAGGACCATCGGAGTCGCCTACAAGGACCTGGTTCCCCGTGGACAGAAGAAGTCGGAGAGCGAGGAAGAGTACGACGGAACTGTTGACTGGGAAGACGAGGAGAAGATCCGCAACGGAATGACCGCCATCGCCATCATGGGAATTCAGGATCCCGTCAGACCTGAGGTAGGCTTTGGAGTGATGTTGTTCACACACTCATGTGCTTACTCACTCAGTCACTCTATCTCTCTCATTCTCTAACCTTCTCTCACTGTCTCACTCGAGACAATCTGAATCACCAAGATGATTCTAGGTCCCTGCCGCCATCGAGAAATGCCAGCGTGCCGGAATCACCGTCCGAATGGTCACCGGAGACAACATCAACACCGCCCGTTCGATCGCCACCGCCTGCGGAATCCTGAAGCCCGGATCCGACTTCATCGCCCTCGAGGGCAAAGAATTCAACGCCAGGTGCGTCGCGGGTACACAATGCACCCAGGGATAGGGTTGCCACTCGATCTTTCAACTGTTTGCCTCGACAAAAAAGCTTCAGAATCCGTGACGAAAACGGAAAGGTCTCCCAGCAGAAGCTCGATGAGATCTGGCCTAAACTGAGGGTGTTGGCTCGTGCTCAGCCCACCGATAAGTACGTCTTGGTCAAGGGAATCATCGACAGCAAGGCCAGCAAGAACAGGCTAGTCTTTCTGAAGAAGGCGTCTGAATTGGGGGTTTCAGAGAAGTTGTGGCTGTCACCGGAGACGGAACTAATGATGCCCCTGCCCTGAAGAAGGCCGATGTTGGATTCGCCATGGGAATCGCTGGAACAGACGTCGCCAAGGAGGCTTCTGATATCATCCTCACTGACGATAACTTCACCTCCATCGTTAAGGTACGCCTGCGCCATTTAGGATGCAAAATTGCAATCTGGCGCGCTTTCTCTGCGGGACCAAACTTCTCCAACTGCTTTAAAGTGTTTAGCAACCTTGTTTCTACTGACTTGCAAAACTTGATCAAGAAATATGGAAGCTTTCTGAAGTTATAGCAAAACATTGCAACAAATTGGATCTGGCGCGCTTTCTTTGCGGGACCTCAAGCACCTACCATAATCTGAATTTAGGCCGTGATGTGGGGAAGGAACGTGTACGACTCCATCGCCAAGTTCCTGCAGTTCCAGCTGACCGTAAACGTTGTAGCCGTGACCATCGCCTTCATCGGTGCCTGTGCCATCTCCGACTCTCCCCTGAAGGCCGTCCAAATGCTCTGGGTCAACCTCATCATGGACACCCTTGCCTCCTTGGCTCTTGCCACTGAGATGCCAACTGAAGAACTCCTCGTCAGGTAGGATCCTTTGTCTTCATCCAGCAAAAAGAGCTTCAGAAAGCCATACGGAAGGACAAAATCCCTGATCTCGCGGACGATGGTGAAGAACATCGTCGGCCACGCCATCTACCAGCTGTTCATTCTGTTCGGAATCATGTTCTGGGGTTCGTGGTGGAATCCAGACTTCGTGCTACACTTTTCCCTGCTCAAACCAGTTGAAAACTATTCTACGAGTGGTTCAGTCGGAGGTTATCACTCACGCGCACGCAGTTTGATGACTTTCCAACAACTTCTTGTCTGTTTTCGCGCCACGCATGACTCACTCCCGAAACACTTCATCTTCTCGTGAAAGATCTTCTAAGAAGGGGATTTCAGGAGACAAGCTGATCCCGAACACTCCTTCTGGCAGGAATGCCCCTCTTGGTGCCCCTCCCAGCCCTCACTTCACAATCATTTTCAACGCATTCGTTCTCATGACCCTTTGCAACGAGATCAACGCCCGTAAGATCCACGGAGAACGCAACGTCTTCAGCGTAAGTGCTTAAATAGTTAGGGTTGATAAGGTTTAAGGTCTTTAAGGTAATCCTCTCTTTTAGGGACTTCTCTCCAACCCCATCTTCTGCATCATCTGGATCACCACCCTCATCTCCCAAGTCTTGATCGTCCAATTCGGAGGAAAGTGGTTCTCCACCGCCCCCCTCGACCCCACCCAGTGGGCCGTGTGCATCGTGTGCGGTCTCTTCGAACTCATCTGGGGACAGGTAGGTCTCCTTCCTTCCTTCGCTTTCCTAGTAGATAGTTTGATAGTTTGCAGTTGTAGAGACACTTTGCAGCCTTTAGACTTTAATTTCTCTCAGTTGGCAGCATGTTGTAGGTCATCACCTCCATCCCATCCTCCGTGCTGCCCAAGTCCTTCCGCTTCGGAAAGGGCGAGGTCCAGCCGACGAACATCCTCCTGACTGGGGAGTACGATGCTCCTTCCGCCGCCACCCAGCTGCCGAAGACGGACGCCGTTGAGAACAGGCCGGGACAGATGCTCTGGCTTCTGGGACTCACTCGGCTGCAGACACAGGTGCGATCGCTCTCCGACGCGGCACCGGATAATCGATCGCGGCACGATGGCGATCGATTGCAATGTTGCACTTAGCTGAAGGCGACAGGCAGGCCGATCGATATTTACGCAATATGCAAATGTGAAAAGTAATGCTGATTTGAGTGGTTGGGATCTTGTGAATGCAACACACCGAAGATTAATCCAATGCACATTCTGACCTTTAGACACTATTTTCAGATACGGTAGGCTAATTGTTGTTCCAAAAAACGTGGTGCACTTTTGACAATCATTTTCGCAGCGGGACCAATGCGATTAATTTCCGATCTGAAAAGACCTTATTGCTATCACAATTACGACTTAAATAGCCTTAAGACACCATCAATCAAATTTGCGGGTCCCGCAGGGAACAGGCCCCAGATGGCAACTTTTAGTTATAACTGCAGACTAATTGAAGGTTTCTTCACCAAATTTGGCGATCCGTTAGAGAAACATTTGCGGAATACTTTCACACTTTGGGATGTTTGGGTCCTACATCGAAAGCGCGCCAGAATGCAATTTTTGGCTATATCAACTGCTAATATTAACATTTATTCACCAAACTTGGAAAAAACCACGATTTATCGATATCCCAATCATTCAATCAGCATTCTCTTCACAAAATACGCATTTCTTCTGAAAATCCCCAGCCCGCCCGTCCGCTAGTGCACGAGTGTCCGGTGGCGCGCGCGGACACTGCGACTGTAGCACGGCACACTTTCAGATGCGCGTCGTGAAGGCCTTCCAATCTAACTCGCAGGACTCCCACCCCAACTCCCTGACGACCTCCACCGCCGACCGTCTGAAGGCCTCTCTCCGCCGCCAGAAGATCGCCATGGAACTGGAACAGCAGAAAAGTGCGTAGTGGCATGCACGCCCCAAACACGCGCACACATAGACACGGTCGCCACGGCCTCACCGATTTCTCTCTTTTATTCGCGCCATCGCCGGTTCTTTAACTCTCCATCCCGGGTCATTTATCATAAGCTATTGTTTTCTCGTCCAATTGTGACCGAGCAATCCCCATGTCAGTCTTTCAATAACACCGGTGGTGGATGGGTACCGTAACCTCCTCCTCTCCCCTACAGTAACCCTCTAACCTTCTCTTTCCAGGGTCTGGTTCTGTACGAACCCGTGGACCGGTACATCATGCGTCATCAGAGAAGGATTCAACCGGAGTGAAAATCGCAGCCTAACCCACTTCACCCGCCTTCGCATCATAACCACACAAGTGCCCCCTTCGACCGGTGCTCGCCCTCCTTCCAGGAGAGTCGCTTCCTTGCTCAGACACAGAGTTCTATGTTAATATTCTATACAGAGAGTATTCGAGGTCCCTGTACATAACGCGTCTTTCTTCCCTAACACTAGCGACCACGCGGGCACCTAGGTGCCACGACTGATAGCTCAAGCCCGCCCCGCCCTCTATTTATGTCAGTGTGACTGTCTGTGTCCCACGTCCTCAATAAATATTGAATGTTCTTTCTTCTTTCAAGGGAGAGAGAGGTTCTCTGGAGTATGGAGAGAGGGTCAGGGGATAAGAGGCCTCGGGTTTCAGGGGGGACGGGTCGGATTAAGGAGGAAATGAGCTGTTCCGAAGGGCTCTCTGGAGGCGAGTGACCTTCGATCTACTAGGCTTCCTGGTGCAGAATGCATACATTGCTTATGAGGGTCACTCACAAATAACGGAAGAAGAACGTAGGCAGAGAAGTGACGTCAATGGGGCCACAACAAAGGGATCTTCTTTCTACCTCTCTCTCTCTCTTTCTTTCTGCCTCTCTCTCTCTCTCTCCTCCAATTCCCTAACCCAATTCCCTGCGCCTTTGTCTCATTACAGCCCACTTATTGTTGTTCTCATTCCGCAGTCAACGGCTGCCCACTCATCGCTGCTAATGGAATTCTGACTCCAACGAAATAGCAAAACAGCAATTGGTTTCAGGGCTGCAAAGGGCAATTCCAGGGACACAAAATGCGACAACGCATGCACAAATCACCTGCGTGAGGGAAAACAACTTGTGCGAAACAAAATTTGTCCAGTTCCTGTTGAAGGAAGCGGTTATGTCTAGTTGGATAAGGTGCTTGTTTTCGTAAGTAGTAAGGCTGATTTCGAAACTATCAATCGCTGACTTTCAATACACAAACTATAGTTCTGAATCATCCGTCTATTGTAATTCAGCAGGAAGAGTGATTATCGTCATGGTTCTGTTGTTTTCCGTGCAGAACCATCATTCGTTTTCCGATTTGAATTCATGCATCTACAATGTGTGTATGGCGTTTTGGGGCAAATATGGTGGCAGTGAATACGGGGCAGGGAAGAATGGGGGAGGTGAAATAGATGAGGAAGAGGCAAAAAAACCTAAATTTCAAAATGCAAAATGCAAAAACTCGTGGGAGGACGTTCTGGAGCTTGACAACGCGGCGTCAAAGCTACACAAGTCCTCTAAACCCGAGAGAGAGAGAGAGAGAGAGAGAGAGAGAGAGAGAGAGGAAAGACCAATCCGTTCCGTGCCAATTCCCCTGCATTGACCGATCAGCCTTGGCCCTGGGGCTGTGGTCAATCTCCGTTGAAACCACCTTGACCCACAGTCGACCCATCGCACTCCTGCGTTCTCTTCTGCAACTTTCCACCCAAACCGTCGACTATCCGCTTCAGTCACAGTCAGAATGTGGCCCCTTCTCCTCGCTCTTCTTCCCTTGGCAGTGTCCTCTTGTGACATCAAAGCAAAAATCGAAGTGGATACGGACAAGCCAGTCTTTGCTCAGTTCACCTTCCACAATGAGACTCGCAGTGAACTGTAAGCGTTTTATTTTTTTTCTCTTTCTCTCTTTTCTGTGTATCTATATATCTCACTCGTCTAACCAGAAATCAGCAGTGAGTGTTCTTAAATCCCTCGGTCGCCCCACCACCGCCCTTCGCCCTTTTCCCAATCCCTGCTGATAAACGCACACATCACAACATTCTGGGTGGCACCAGTAAATGTCTAATCGTAGAAACCATCTAAAAAGTGTTGTATGTGGTGTGAAATCGGGGTGACAGTTGTAAAGAAGAATCTAGGAAGCATTATGTTTATGTCTTCTGGCAATCAAAAAATTCATTCGGAGAATCGGATAGGCGTTGACCAAAGTGATCTAGTCTTCACCAAGTTTGCACAGTTCTTTTTGCCGCACCACTCCACTGTTTCAATGCTGGTAAATAACATTTCGTCAGCTTGGCTAACAGCCAAATCAGCCCATATACCAGAGAGCAAGTAAACTTGCACACAACACCACATCAGGTGTTCCACTTATCTGTCTCGTATATTTTCTATCACAACAATTACTTTTAAATAATTCACCATCATATCATAAATTGAAAAGATGGGAATGGTGCACCAAAGTTTAAGAACCATTAAGGGTTGAATGTCAGGGGACAGACGTAAAAATTACTTTAAACTTGTTGTGACCTGTGGCCTGGCCACAACGGTAGAGTTCCCAGTGAGAAGAGAGAAGTAGTAAGACGTTTATTAATCAAGGTGGCAAGCTTATATACATTTCGGGGCGGCACGTGGACCAATCAGAGCAAGACAAATCATATGATAATGATATGCTAATTAGGGGCTCGATGAGGATGTTTGGCCAAGGCCACAACAAAACTCTTATTTTTCTTTTATTTTAAGTTCTTTTTTTTTCAGGTACGAACTGCAGCCGAAGCAAAAGCCGTTCGACATCCGCATCAAGGGCCCCATTTGCAACCTGAAACCGACTATTCTCAAGGTGTGTGACGCCACCTTTGAAAAGGGGAAATTCGCATTTCCGTGCACTCATCTTTCGGACCTCGTGGGAAGAGAGCTTATCTTAACACGGGGTGGTCAAATCAGATCAGTTGAGGGAAACTAAAATGTGAAATCTAGTGTTCTAAGGAAACATTTGAGCTTCGGAAACAAGAGGAAGTGGATATGCATGTGTATGCGTGAGTGAATGTGAGAGTATATGTAGAAAAGCTGCTAGATGAAAAAGAGGGACACATGCACACCTTAATGTACACATAACACTCATACACGAGTACACACACTCACATACACACACGCACACGTGCAAAGAGATGCCTTGGCTGTTAACGCAACAACGGGCACTTCCCCGTCCAACCTGCAGATAACACACCACACCCCAGAATTCTGAGATTGTGTCTGATTAGAAGTCGCCTTGGTCTTTGGCTCGAGCACAAAACCAGTAACTGTGATTCACAATTGATCGCTACGGTTGGCTACAGAAGTTGCTTTATCACTGCTGATTTTAGCAACAAAGGCTATCTATATATGGTTCGTTCACGTGGATTCGTATCGTTAGTGGTTCTTTGGTTCATAAACAAAGGGCAAAATGAGTGGGATGAAATTCTGATTGAGATGAAGGAACGAATGTTGTTTTCAGACTTGGAAAACCAAGCCGGCTAACCCGGATGCACTTCCATTCCTTGGAATCACCTTTGGCTTCCTGGAAGGAATTGGAGACATCAGTTATACGGTTTGTTAGAGAGAGAGAGAGAGAGAGAGAGAGAGAGAGAGAGGGAAAGGCATGCAAGATTCCAATTTCAGATCTACGGAGAGGCCGGCCCTCGTCTCGGCTACCGTGCCGGTGTCGCCTGTGGTTTTGGCGACTGCGGTGGCCATGGAAAATAAGACCAAACCACCAACATAATAAAACCAAGATTAATAAAGCTTCCCCGTCGTAAAATCGACCCACCCATTGGAATCTGGCGAGACTTATCTGCGGCCTTCGCCCTCCGAAAGACGATAAGCTAAGGTTGATAAAGGGAGGAAGGGGAAGAAAAGATAACTTCGTGTCACGAATTTTTGGAAAAGATCACTGGTAATCCTATCTCTCTCATGTCTCTCCTTCTATCACTCTCTTTGTCTTTCTCTCTCTCTCCATCTTGCTCTCCCTCTCTTCTACCCAGTCTCGCTCTGCAACTTCCATAGTCATACCTTCATATTGCATTCGGTGAAGGCAATTCCAAAGCTTTCTTATTCTCCCCAAATACCGTAATCAATAACCAAATTACCGCAATCAAGCAAAACTTACTAGCTAAGGCAAATTCCCAGAGAAATGTGCGCTAATCGAGATCTTAGGGAACTCCAAATCAAAGAAACTTCATAAAATTTTACTTTTCCCATTTTTTCCACATTTTAAAAACCAAAACACAGTAGGGCGGTCGATAGTCCTTTAAACCCGCGTACATTGTCGATGGTGCAATTGGGTGACAATTCGCGCGCGAGGCTCTCCCGTGGCGCGACCGATGGCACCACCCGTCTGGCGGCAGCGCCGCCAGCTGGCTGCGCAAAGCGATAGCACCAGCCGCCACAAAAACCACCCCAATTCACGTGTTTCCTTTGCAACCACCCAGATATCAGGCGTTTTTTCTGGCGTTCGGTGGCGATTATTTCTGGGTCCAAAGGGCGCCATTCGGAGATTGTTTGAACTGCAGAGAAGGGCAAACACCGACGACCCAGCGACCATTTCACTTAGTTCTTCTGACCTGGGACTAGGTTTACTTTAGCAAAAGGAACTCTTGTTCACTACAATCTTATTCAACCTTTGTCTTTCTATGTCTGCAATTCGCTTTAGTTCTGATTTTCCTGTTCATGGCCGACCAATCGAAAGTACACCGGCATTACGTATGCGGTTGGGCGGGAAATTCAAACAATGGGCATCATTCTACTTTTCTGTGGCTGTGGGACACCGCTCCGTTTTTGTCTCTTTGGTCTTCTCTTTTCTCTTTATTTTTGCACCTCCTTTTTATTCTGGATTTAATTTTACTTGTTCTCAATCTTCTTTCACGGACATTTTATTTTAGTATGCCTCTTTCTCAAACCATTCTTCATGATGTTTTCCTTCTTATGCTTCTCGATTTGGTTTTCTAGTTTGTTCACAGACACATACACACACATACACACATTTGTGCCAAGGTTCTCACTACTCACACACTTCCACATACTCACTCATCCTCGCGCACATGCTCGCGCACATGCTCACACACACACACGCACACACACACACACGCGCACACACACACACACACACACACACACACACACACACACACAATTCACTCTAAATGGTTCCACATCGTGTTAGCTTTTTCTACTAACATCGGCTAATTTATAACCAGTTCTATTCCTACGGGCCCGGACCACTCCAAGGAAACAGCCCTTTCCTTGAACATTTCAGCACAGGTCCAAAGTCTTTCTTCCATAAATCTACCACCTTGGCACAAATGTGTTACTTTGTTCCCTTGACGAACAGAACTGCACAATTTGTGCATTTTTGGGGCGATAAGCCAGCGTTTCCGTTTCTTGAGCACCCGATTATGAAGATTTCTTTGAAAGATGCGATGAAATTTGACAGAATTACAGATAAGAACACATAAAATGGACACTTTTAGACAGAAAAAAGTAGCTTTTTGGACTGTTCGATTATTCTTTCTCTGCCTCTCTCTTTCTCTCTCTCAAATGGCATTGAGACCAAAGACTTCAGAAATTCAATAAGAACCCCGCTATTTCAAGCCCATTCTACTTCCCATTGATTTTCACGCCGTCCTCTTAGTGTCCGGCTTATTTGCAGAAATTGTCTCGCACTAATGGTTTCCACTTTGCTTTGCACCGGATGAAAAGCCAAACAATCAAAAACATCACTTTCTTCTGTTAGCTATATCCCGTTTCCCTTTTCCTCCTCACTCTTATCCTTCTGTTAGCATCTTTTCTCATGTTTCTGCGTTCTTCTTCTCTTCTCTCTATATCTTTTCCAAACGACTTTTCCAATTCTTTAAGCATGCGTTTGTTTATCTTCTATTTGTGTGTAGCTTGTCCTCCCCACTTTCAGAAACGAGTTACGAACGCAATTTGGCGCCCGAATCTTTGGTTTGTGAACGACATGCAAATGACATTGCTCTCTCCTTCTCTATATGTCTCTCTCTCCCTCCCTTTCTCTCTCTCTTTCTCTCTCTCTCTCTCTCTCTCTGTCTCTCTCTGTCTCTTTTTCTCTAAAGTCTCAAGTCCATGCCCCACTATCTCCCCTGTCTGTGCCCTTTCTTTCCCCAAAGATAGCCCGATGGCGTGACTTCCTCCTTATCTTCTCAGAAATTCCCGCCTTCCCCTGCCTCTCATTGCAACCTCTTCTACTTTCAGGAATGGCCTCTTTTAATGATGTCCTCCTCGGCGAGTGGTCCCTACAGAAGGCGGACTCCTTCATGTCCTACTATGTTCCCCTTTCCTACAAGGTATTTTAACCGTAATGGGAAATAATCAAAGAAATGGTTCAGATTGCGGTAGCTTACATTGTTATGATCTTTGCCGGTCAGAAGATCATGAAGAATAGGAAAGCATTCGAATTGGACAATGTCTTAGCCATTTGGAATTTCGGATTCTCTCTTTTTTCGGGAGTCGCCGCCTTTTATCTTCTGCCAGAGCTTCTCTCTGTTTTTAATAAGCACGGATTCCTTGGTAAGTGGTAAGAGAGAGAGAGAGAGAGAGGGAGAGAGAGAGAAAGAGGTACAGAGACAGAGATTTAATTTGTTGTTTCAGCTTCTTATTGCGAAAACCACACCTACTACACCGACGCCTTGAGCGGCTACTGGGGATGGATGTTCGTCATGTCCAAGGCCCCTGAACTCGGAGACACTGCCTTCCTCGTCCTCAGGTAGGATCACCTAGTCTGCTTTTAAACCAAGTGTTTCAGGAAGAGACCCGTGATCTTCATGCACTGGTACCACCACGCCATGACCTTCGTCTATGCCCAGATCACCTACTCCGAGCACCAGGCCTGGGCTCGTTGGTCTCTTGTTGCCAACCTTCTTGTCCACACCGTCATGTACTTCTACTTCGGAGTCAGGTAAGAGTCTTTTTCTTTTTCTTTCTCGTTCTCTCTCTCTCTTTCTCTTTCTCTCTGAATCACACACGTTTTTAGGGCCCTGAAGATCCAGACACCTCGCCCCGTGGCCAAGTTCATCACTAGCATCCAGCTGACTCAGTTCGTCGTTCTTTTGTACATCTTCATCCACTTGGTCTACATTAAGACCTACAACACCATCCCCGACTGCGCTGTCAGGTAAAAGTTAGAGAGAGAGGTAGAAAGAGAGAGAGGGCGAGAGAGAGAGAGAGAGAGAGAGAGAGAGAGAGAGAGAGATGATAAAATAACCTCTTCTTTCCAGCTGGAACTCCCTTGCCATCGGTGGAGTGATGTACCTCAGCTACCTGTACCTCTTCGCCGAGTTCTTCTACAACGCCTACATTAAGAAGCGCTCTCCCACTACCAAAGCCAAGACCAACTAAACCACAAATACGGGAATCACTTATATAAACCTTGGTTGCAATAAAGATACCAAGCCTAGCACTTTTCCTTTCTTCTTTGAACCATTCATTGGACGTTTACGGGAGCTACACTGCCGCCTGCCCCATGATTTTGGGTAATTGGTTGACCCTCTGAACTCTTCTTCCGGCCGACAACGCGACGCAGAAAATCCACAATTGCACCACGAGTAGTTGAATTCAATCCTAAGAAGAGGACCAAATCACAAACTGAAAATGGAATTTCCAATTTCGGGTTAAAATTTAAAACCTGAAGACAGTTGCCAAAGAACGAGTTCTAGAACGTTTAGCCAAATAACACCACCTCCACCTCCGGCGATCATTAGGTAGACATAGATTCCAGCAGCAATTAAAGGACTGAGACTGACTGAGAAACTTTGCATGAAGAACTAACAATGATATAAAAGTAAAAATCTTTGTTGCAAACCTGTTTCTGATGAGACGATAGCTCAAAGTTCCAGAAGAGATATTTATAGAGGAAAGAGAGGATAAATAGGATGTTCAAGAAAACTGTGAGGGAAACGGTGACCACGTTGTTGTAAATGATTATGAAAGATACGTAGATCTAGAAAGAAGTATACGGTAACTTTCTCTCTCTCTCTAATTGTCTCACCACTCCACTGTTTCCATTCGGATAAACGTAAGGCTCAAAAACCCAAGTCATCTGCCTTGAATTGAAAAGAATGGGTTCTGCATACAGGTAAGCGAAGATCATGTACATGAAAATAAGAAGAAACGAAATCGCTGACCGTTTTCCTGAAGAAAGTTTTTATTTGGATGATTCTGGTATATAAACCTTGAAACATTTTGTCATGTAATTTTGGACTCCAAATATCCACAACTCTGGCAAATCCAAGAAGACTGCTGGCAGCACAAAATCCCATCCAAGCAGCTAAGATTTAAGTGTATTTAGTAAAGGAAAGGTTTTCTTACGAACGTCACCCATGCCCAGTAAGAATGTAAGGAGGGGATAGTTGCAGTAAACGGTGCCCTTCATTAGAAAGAGGCCGGTAAAGACACCGTTTAGGGTGATTAGGTAGATTTGACAAAAGCACATGAGAGTGAAGCATTTATAGGACATGATTATGCGAAGGTCTGGTTGAAGCACTGCGTAGGTGCAGAGGATGTAGAGGAACTGAAAGAGGATAGACGAAGATAGACCGATAGAGAGATAGAGAAAGAGAGAGAGAAAGAGAGAGAGAGAGACTTACAATACAAACCACTCCATATATAAAGCAAAACAACCCGAATGCAAAATGTTGTGTCCCCTCTTCCAGCCACCTTTCATAAGTCCAGTTAAGCGTTTCCTTAATCCTAAAATGGTGATATTGCTTAAACTTCAAACTTATAATTTAAGAATTGACTTAACTTTTAAAACTTACTCGTTACACCTGTATTCAGGAGGTAGTCCACCCAGTCGGAAGAATGCTTCCATGAAGTTTTGAGAATAATTGCGGTTCTTTTTAGAAAATGATAATCTTTATAAAATGGTAAGTTGTTTTTGAAAAAAAGACAAAAAAATGTATTCTGATCATGTGAAAGAAAAGGTTAGATGTAAATGTTGCAGGCCGACGATAATTTCTTGCAGAGCATAAAACAGTGGATTCGCTCCGAAAGAAGGGGAAAGAAAGAATGTATATGAAAAAAAACATATATTTTGACTGGGTGAAGGCAATGTTTTCACTTAACAATTGAAATTTACAGCTTCTCAGCCTCTGAAAAACTAATCAGAAATTTGTTTTTCGATCAACCAAAAACACTCATGCGAAACGAACTCTTTTGAATCGCAGCATTTTGTATGTTTGTTTTTATCATTTTTTTATGTTTGTGATATGTTTTGGTATGTTTTATAATAGAGCGCCTTGTTTTTGTTCAGGGCGTGGGAGTAGTAATTAAAAACCAGGTCAGTGTTGATATCTCTGCCCGTTCAGCGGCGGTCAATAGTAGATGACACATTTAGTCTAAAGTTATCGCCTGAAATCAAAAGCTTGTTTCGATCACAAGGTGTCACAGAGTATGATTTTTTTATTGTAGGTGTTGTATTCAATACCCGTGACGTTTACTTTCTGAAGATATGACAAAAAAACGAAGTTAATGTGACGCATCGCCATCTCTGGTTTGTTTTACAAACAGTTATAAAACTAAGACCTAATCGATTGAATAACTATTTATAAACAGGAGAGGAACAACGCAAGCCAAAATTCATAAAGTTACATCGTCCACTTCTGACTGTAGTACAACTTTATTTTGTGAATCTACTCTCCTAATACGGGTTGCGTTTCTTCTCCTCCTCGGCCGCCTTGGCCTCCTCCTTCTTCTCGTAGGCGGCGATGATCTCCGGCTTCAGCCAATCCAGCGTCTCTTTCAGCTGAAACCCCATTTCATCCGATCCAGAAGGCCTTGCCCACATCGCAGTACTTCTCCACCCGGTCCGTCTCGTGCAGCACCATGAGGATAAAGTCGTAGTCGGGGCGGTCGTAGTAGGTGAGGCTCTGGATGTGCTCCCAGATGAGCGTCGTCGCCTGAGGCATGCACTCCCAGCTCTTCGCCCGCGGCCCCTTCTCCATGAAGGCCACCTTCGCCTCGTGGATCTTCTCGTGTTTGTCGCCCATCCAAGTCATCGCCGCTTTGTTGCCCAACAGTTCGAACAACACGTAGAACCAGCACTCGATGTCGTCCTTTCGACTGGTCTCCTTGTTCCCGTGCATGTCCCGAGAGCAGTAAAGAGTGGTCCCCGCAAAGTGCTTGAACCCACGCGGATTCCTGAAGAAGCCAAGTCGTCTTCAGAGTCTTCAGAAGGATTCAACTGACATGAGGTACCCCTCCTTGACCCTGAAGTAGCGGCACATCCCATAGTCCAACATGTAGATCACGTGCTTGTCCTTGAGTCCCGTGGCGAAATTGGCCGGTTTCACATCCCTGTGGAGGAAGCCCAGGTCGTGGATGTTCCGAATGGCCTCCATCATCTGGATCATGATCTGGATGCCCGTAGACTTGCTGAAATCCCATTTATCTCCCTCTTGAAGTCTTCCAGTCACCTGAAGGGCTTGTTCTCCATCATTTTCTCCTGCAGCCAGTCGATAGCCTTTCCCACCAGCGGCATCACCATGAATTTAAAGTTGTGGTCGATGCCCTGGTCCAGACTCCACATCAGATGGGGCAGGTTCTTCCGCCGCATCGCCTCCAAAGTCATCGTCTCGATTTGCAGCCGTTCTGTTTTCGAAGGAAACTCACTTGGCTCGATCGGAGGAGACGACGGAGCCCGATCCGACGGTGATCTTGGCCGGATCCACCTTCTCTTGGTTGATGAAGGGCATGACGACCACTCGGCGAACAAGAAGCGAAGGAAATCAGGGAGAAATTAGCGTAAATGAACTCTAGGTAATTGGAATTAGGCTAATTTGGGCTTCTGGAACCTTCTCAAGATATGCTAATCACGTCTACGTGCGCTGCGTGACCTGCGTCTCTCCCTTTCCCACTCTCTCGTCCCAATTATCCTACGGTATTTCCCCTTAAAAGCCCCGTCTCCGCCGTCTTCCCTCATTCGTCGCATCGCCATGGCCCAGTCCATCCCTCCCGGAGACATCGCCACCCAGCCGGGCACCAAGATCGTCTTCAACGCGCCCTACGACGACAAGCACACCTACCACATCAAGATCATCAACTCGTCGGCCCGTCGCATCGGCTGGGCCATCAAGACGACGAACATGAAGAGGCTGGGAGTGGACCCCGGCAGCGGAGTGCTGGACCCAAAGGAGGCCATCCTGATGGCCGTCTCCTGTGATGCCTTCGCCTTCGGCCAAGAGGACACCAACAACGACCGCATCACCGTCGAGTGGACGAACACGCCCGATGGAGCTGCCAAGCAGTTCAGGAGGGAGTGGTTCCAGGGAGACGGCATGGTCCGCAGGAAGAACCTCCCCATCGAGTACAACCCCTAGGCCAATAAACCACTTCCAACGGATTTCTTCTGTTTATGTTGTTTGCCTCGAATTTTCCTTGCCTCAGATCTTTTAAATCTTATTATTCTGCCTATTGATTGTAAACTAAAAAAAATCTTCCGCGCAAACGACAGCATTCCATTGGCGACAGCACGAAACTTTGACGTAACTGAAAGTTACGCTAAACGTGACACTTCATACAAGCAAATGACAAACTTCATTTTGTGGCACTTGCTTTTAAGTTTTCAAAAGGCCACAGCTGTCAATATTTGTCGCTGTCGCTTCAATCCTTACCACCTTCGTCTTATCCTTGGTAGCAAACCCTGTCACTCTGTCTTTCCCTTTGACTTCATATCTATGTAGTTACTTTGCTTCTGCCTGTCTGCCTGTCTTTCTCTCTTTTTCTCTTTCTTTCTTTCTTTCTTTCTTTCGCGTCTCTATCTCTCCGAATCTCTCTTTCGTCGTCGGAACTCCGTAGAACTCTGGCCACTAGTCAGGCAGTTGTTTTTGATGATTGCTTCAGCTTGACTCGAATGTTTCAGTCTGCGTCTCTTACTTTCACACACTTCTCCGCCGTTTCTGTAAACAGCGACATGTAGGCGTTCAATTTGCAGAAAACATCCATAATTGCATATGCACCTGACTGTGCCCTTCAGAAAACTTGATCTAGTAAAGATGCAGCTTCACCTGCGCGACATTCACAATTGATTTCTGTTGCGTTTGGCTGCACAAACGAAAATTTGAAGTCATCCTCTTTTTCTATAGTTCTCTCTTATTTTTCCTTTCTCTCCCAAAAATTTCCCAAATCTGGTCAATGAATCCCAAGAGAAAGTGACGATCCGTAACCCCCAACATAATTTCACTAGTTTTCACTGCGTTCTCCATTATTTAGCGCTCTCTCTATAGAACTGGCTGTACTTTCCTCAAACACCATACTCCCTCGTCGTTCCCGTGGCCTCTCCGATTACACACTCTCTCGTCTGTTCCGTAGTCTGGGACATCCTTGAAGTCAGTGCTCTCTCGCTGATTGGCCTGTCTGCGTCTCATCCCCCTTAAACTATCTCTATGGTCCACCACTGTCTGCTCCCTCCTCAGTCACCACACAAACTCTCTCTCTCTCTACCTTTCTCTCATCGTTTGGATGCATTTTGGCTTCGCCCACAAAACCATACGGCATACATTTCCAAATAGGACACATCAGTCCTTTAAATTCCATATTCGCTGTGAGAACACTTGAGCCAATTCTGGTAAATTTTCATGTGTATTTCAGCCCTTTAAAATCCGTTGCACACCACGATTTATTGATTGGAATAAGAGGTTATAATAAAGGGCCATCTTTTATTCAGGGGAAGTCAACAACACTCCACAAGCACAACAACAACAACCACGAGAGGAGGGATTTACAACACGGGAAAGTGGGAGGAAGGGAGGGGCTTCAGGCGCATTCGCTCTCGGTGCACAGCATGTTCGGGATTCCGTCCTGGAAATTTTTGCTTACTTTTAATATTAAAAATATTAAAAAAAACTACAAAAATGAAATGTATAAAAAACTACCTTGATGGGGAAGCGCCGGCCGGTGTCCGGACACTCGAGCTCTCCCTCGATGACGTCGAGGCAGAAGAGCAGGCGGTGGAGCTGAAATAGGGAGGTTTGGAGAGAGAGAGAGAGAGAGAGAGAGAGAGAGAGAGTACCTCTTTGAGGAAGGCCTCGGGCAACTTGTCAATCTCCTGTCCTTCCATGGTCTCCGGCAGCTGGCCGCCCTCTCCGATCTGGTTGGCCGCTGCTCTCAGGGCGCTGTACTCCACTTTGGGCAGCATGTTCAGGACGAACTCCTTGTCGAACTCTCCGGCGACGACCTCAATCTTGTTGACGTGCAGTTTCAGGGGGTAGCCGTTCACAGCGTTCTGAAAGTATACCGTATATTGTAAATATAAACGGAGACTAGAAACTTCGCTTAACTTTTTCTTGACTGTTTTGTTTTGCTATAAACAAAAAAAAAGTTTTGTGAAATGGATCCCTGTTTTTATTAACCTAATTATTTTTTACTTTTGTTAACAAAAATATATTTTACTTTTGTGAACAAAATGGATTCAACAAAAGTTAGTGAAATGGGTCCCTGTTTTTATCAACCTATTTATATGTTATGTTTGTTAACACAAATTTATTTTATTTTTGTAAACAAAATTGATTTTAGCAGAAGTTAGTGAAATGAATGCTTGTTTTTATTTACCTAAGTATATTTTATTTTTGTCAACAAAAATATAGTTTACTTTTGTAAACAAAATAGATTTTAACAAAAGTTAGTGAAATGGATCCGTTTTTTTTAACCTAATTATTTTTTACTTTTGTTAACAAAAATATATTTTACTTTTGTGAACAAACTGGATTTAACAAATGTTAGTGAAATGGGTCCCTCTTTTATTAACCTATCTATATTTTATGTTTGTTAACAAAAATATATTATATTTTTGTAAACAAAATTGATTTAAACAAAAGTTTGTGATATGCATCCCTGTTTTTTATCCTAATCGGCCTTTGGTTTCATAGGCTAAAAATAAATTTAAAAGACGTTAATTACCTTAAGGAACTTGGAGGAGAGGAAGTTGTGGGTGAGCAGCTTCATCCTTAACGCCTTAAAACGTTAAGAAATACTCATTTGAACCTTTAAATCTTCAAATAATTAGCGTAAAACGCCAGAATCAATGTAAAAACAAGGAGGAATGGTGGTTTTTATGTGGAAGACAGAGGTTGTACTCGTGATGTTTGGAGCAATAGCCACAGAAGAATAATGGGACGTAGTATCACAGACGGACATTTGAATATAGAGACCAGGAAATGAGGGCAATCGACTGAAAGAAGGGGACACGTAATATACCATGAAATGGCTACCAGGAGGCACTAGGCTGGGATTTACAGAGAAAATAGAGACCCTGGAAAAACGGAAGAATAGCTATAGGCTACAATATGATATAGGAAGGGGCAGGGAGACCGCAGAGCGGCCGAATGTTGGCAGACTGAGGGGGCACTAGTCTAATTGGGTGGGAGAAGGGCCACGGATTGGGGAGAGGTCCAGTTCGAGGAAGGGAGAACGGTTGCGGGTGGGCGAACCGAGTTCATGGCGACGGTCGAAGGAGTTGTCGGCCTGAAAAAGAAGGGTTAGAGAGAGAGACTAAGAAAGAGAGAGAGAGAGACTAAGAGAGAGAGAGACTAAGTGAGAGAGAGAGTTACGTTTAAGAGACGCAGGCAGAAAGGCGGGTTAGAGACGCTCAATCATGGAAAAGTTAGGGACGCAGATACATAGGCAGATATTAGCTAGAGACGCAGGTAATCTGGGCCCAGGAGGGTCTGAGACGCAGAGATACGTCAGAGAAACAGGCAGCTAAAGATAGTGGTTAGAGACGCAGGGGAATAGGAAATCTGGCGAATTAGAAGCAGAAAGGTTAGGCACAGGCAGAGAGACCGGTCAGAGACGCAGGCATACAGATTGACTGGTAAGAGACGCAGACACCTCGCGGTAGTGCAGATAGAGACGCAGAGAGCGAGAGTACTTTATCTGTAAGAGAAACAGGATGTTATAGACACACCCGCTGGTTAACACGTGCACAGTAAGCCTGGTTGACTAGACACCGACACGTGAGAAACAGACAGTGGTCAGGGACGCAGTTACATAGATACAAGAGTAAATGAGATGTGGACAGGGGAAATTAGCCTAATTTGGGCTTCTGGAACCTTCTCAAGATATGCTAATCACGTCTACGTGCGCTGCGTGACCTGCGTCTCTCCATTTCCCACTCTCTCGTCCCAATTATCCTACGGTATTTCCCCTTAAAAGCCCCGTCTCCGCCGTCTTCCCTCATTCGTCGCATCGCCATGGCCCAGTCCATCCCTCCCGCAGACATCGCCACCCAGCCGGGCACCAAGATCGTCTTCAACGCGCCCTACGACGACAAGCACACCTACCACATCAAGATCATCAACTCGTCGGCCCGTCGCATCGGCTGGGCCATCAAGACGACGAACATGAAGAGGCTGGGAGTGGACCCCGGCAGCGGAGTGCTGGACCCCAAGGAGGCCATCCTGATGGCCGTCTCCTGCGATGCCTTCGCCTTCGGCCAGGAGGACACCAACAACGACCGCATCACCGTCGAGTGGACGAACACGCCCGATGGAGCTGACAAGCAGTTCAGGAGGGAGTGGTTCCAGGGAGACGGCATGGTCCGCAGGAAGAACCTCCCCATCGAGTACAACCCCTAGGCCAATAAACCACTTCCAACGGATTTCTTCTATTTATGTTGTTTGCCTCAATCTGCTTGTATCGTCTTTTGTTCGATCATAGGTGTTATTTATTTATGGCTTTCTCTCTCTTTCGTTGTCGGAACGTTTGTAGAGCTCTTGTGAACTAAAACACTAAGATGGTATAAGAAAAAGGGAGATTTGACAACCGGAATTATTATTCTTCCGTGACATTAGAGTACATTTGTTAAAACATCTTATAAAATCGCAGACATATAGATTGCTTTAGTGACTGGTCATAGACACCCGCTCCTATACATACGATTTAGAGACGCAGAGAACGACAGACATCGTGAGCACGTTACAGGCAGAAAGACCGTAATATATAGGTTAGAGATGCAGACAGACGGGCTGTAGTGAGTTAAAGACGCAGAGAACGAGAGTACTATTCTGCCCCAAACTGGTTAGAGATCCAGGCACATTCATAGGCACAGGCGGACAAAACGCAGAAACGTTAGATACAGACGGATAGACTGGTCAGAGACGCAGGCACACAGAATAGAGACGCAGAGAGCGAGCATGTCCCAAACTTCATCTGCACGCCTGACACCAAAACAGACCTGTAAATCCTCCTCCCGACTGTCGTCCTCCGTCAAAAACGAGCATTCTTCCGACGAAGTGAAGAGTCTCCTGGGCAGAGAAGTGTTCATAACGGAGACGTTGAATTCCTCCTCGGGCGGATCCGCCTCATCTCGAAACACGCACTGATCTCCTGAAGGATTACGGTAATCAGGAGCGAAATTAGAATTTTAACCTAGAATCTGGGCGAAATCGAAGTCGAATGCCGGTGGGATCGTGCAGTCGGTCTGGGCGGTGCTGTGGCGCATGGCGACCACCCGGCGACGCGATGTGGGAGGGCGGATGGAGCTGGGGCAGTCGTAGGGACGAGACCACACGGAGGTGGCGGCAGGACTGGGGGCAGTCACCTGGAAGAGAGAGGATTAGAGAGAGAGAGAGAGAGAGAGAGAGAGAGAGAGAGAGAGAGAGAGAGAGAGAGAGAGAGAGAGGCGGGTTAGAGACGTAGAACAATTGAAGAGTTAGAGACGCAGGCACATAGGTTAGTCATGTTAGCCAGAGACGCAAACATAAGAGTCAGAGAAACAGGCAGCTGGAGACACAGTGGTTAGAGACGTATAGGAGCTGGCGGACTAGACGCAGAAACGTTAGACGCAGACAGGTAGACTGGTCAGGCACCTAGGCGGTAGTGTGTTAGAGTCGCAGAGAACGAGAGACGCAGAGGAACGTACAGGCTTCGGTCCAACAGGCGACGGAATGTGGCCAACGCCGCTCTTCCAGTAAATATCCAGCTGCTCCCGGACTTGAGCCTCGAATTCCTCATCACTAAATGTGCATCTATATTTATTTATTCATATTTATGCATTTATAACAATTAAGTTATTTCTTTTAAAGTTAGAAAAAACTTAATTCAATGCTGAAAAACTGCCGAAAGACAATAACTTACTGTTGAGTCCGACTGAGTCTGATATCTTCGTCTGTGATGTTGGCTGGGCAGAGAATCGCCCGGTGCTCGATTGGCCACGGTTTTCCCTAAATTTCGAATTACAATAGGTTTATCTAACTTGAAAAGAAATAACTTTTAAAAAGTTACAAAGAATAAAACAAACCTCGGGACTCTTCATATACTCGAATAGATTAGGACTGAGGGTGCTAGTATGAATTAGGTCCAGGATACGGCTATCGAACGGATTCGTGATACTCGTAGACGTTTCGTCTCTGAAAATTCAGTTTAGAGTTTATACAACTTCAGAAATTAAACAAACCTTCCGGGCGTTTTCGGATAGCTGTTTTCCTTGTAGGATAATTCAGAGTGAGTATGGAATTCGTGTTGCTGCGAGTTGTAGCCGGACTCCGATTCGGCCTAAAGATTCGAGTTTACGGGTCTCGACACGTTGCAAAGACTTTTAAAGTGGCTAAATCTTACCGTGGAGGACTGGAATTGAGAAATGTCGATGGACCCGTGGTGGCCGTTGGAGGAGTGTTTGGCCAGAGGGCTCTCTCCACGATTCTTGCACATCATCATCCGCCGACCGACGGTTCTCCTTCCGTCTTCACAGGAACGCAGGATCGGAGAGATCTTCACATCGCCTGGAATCAGTTATTATTAAATAAAATGAAGGAGGGTACGCAAAGACCAAGAAAACGATCAGTTATTAAATTTCAACGTAAAATACATTTTACGCCATCTTTCAAAAAAAGTTTTAGAAGAAACAATGCTTAAAAAAGCAACACATTGTATTCTTACCTCTTTTCGGTGTTTTTGGCTGAATAAACGAGCACTCGGTGTCGGTGAATGCCGTGCTATTGAGCTGGTTGTTAACATTCCCGTCCTCGTTGTCTCTCGTCGAGAAGGACGTTTCCATCGGCCGGATCGAAGTCTACAAATAAAAACTTATTTTTAAAATTTAATTTTACAAAATTTAAAAAAGTAATTTTTTTTTTTTACAAAAAATACAAAACATGGAAAACGAAAGCGAAACGAGGAATTTCAAAGCTGCCGGCCGAGAGCGCATATCGACAGCCAAATTTCGGGTTACAGTAACCCGCAGTCCTTTAACTTAGAATTTCCAATTTTGTTTTTCAAAACTTCGAATTCCCATTGTTTCGGTTTGTTTGTCGCATTTTGAGAGGATTTTCTGAAATTTAATTTTAAAAAATATAATTTTTATTAAATTGGAGTGTTTCAGAGTTCAACTTGTCACGTATACGTGCGTAGGAATCCCATTTTCCGCATCTTTTCTTCCATTCCCGGTTAGTGAAACACCTGCTGTATTTGTACAAACAAACCGATAAATAATGCTTAAATACTTGGAATTAATTAAACTGGATGTGCTTACTGTCTATAAGAGACGAAAGCTCTTGGTTTTCGGAATCTTAGCGAATTTTTGTTTGCTTTTGTGCGTTTTCCGTGTGTTTGTTGCGAAAGAAATCACGTTTTTAACAAAAATTCAACGAATTTCATTTTAAATAGTAGACAAATGGTTCAAAAGGTCGAAATATTGATACGTTTGTGCCTACTACAGGCCACTAGTGCACTTTTAGTTGGATCATTTTCTTAAATTAACGCATTTCTTAGCGCTTTTGTTTCATCTAAACTGTGTTTGCCAGAATACAAATATTTGTACTTCTATAAAATCTTGTAGAAAAGACAAAACACTTCAGAATACTAAAAGCAGCACTTTTTGTTGACAAACATGTGAAAAGTACAGCGGTGTTTGTGTCGCACGGTGTATTGCGTACTGGGATAGAAATAGTGTTCCAAAACGGAGACCTAAACAAGCAGCGTTTGACTGAAAATGTAGAATATTTCTCGCGGATTATATCTTGGAAATTAAAAGGATCCGTAGGGACCTTTTTTGACTTTATCTCATATTAAAGGGCTTGAAAAGATATTTAAGAACTTTTATAACAATTTGGGTTTAAATGCGCCCTTGCGGAAACAATCTGCATCTGAAATTCCATTTTTTACCTATTCCATGCGATAGGCACCCGTGGATAACTAAACATTTTAATGAACAACGTTCAGGGGTTTACGCGCCCCTCCATCTATCCGTTTAGCGACTTTTTGGTCTTTATGTTTTCAATATTCCCGCCGGAAAAGACGCGGGAAGCTCTGATTCTGACTTGGTAGCGCCGCGGTTTTCACACCCGTACGAGATCGGCGGTCGCGGAAAAGGTAGTCCCGCCGCATTCAGTAATTAACACATAGAAAAATTAATGTCGAAAAGGAGTCTCTGGCGGTTCCTTAAAAACACTTGGAAAGATTATTCTTGGTGTTCAGGGGCTGGCCCGTAGCTCAAGACCATTGATCTCTAAAAATCTCTCGTTTTCCAGGAGTTGATGCAATTCAGCGATGTCATCGAGTTGGGGAACAGCTCTCGCACGGAGGACGTGCGCAGCAGCGGCGTCTCCTTCCAATCGCTGATGATCTCCGCCGGCGTCATCTCCCGGATGGTGAACCATGACTTCAAGTACCCCTCCCCCGTGCAGGAGAAGGCCATCCCCGCCGCCCTCAGCGGACTAGGTCGGTGCGTCCACCTTCCTCCCGTCTCATCATTGACGCGCTTTTGCAGACATCCTCGTGCAGGCCAAGTCGGGCACCGGAAAGACCCTCGTCTTCTCAGTGATGGCTGTGGAGAACCTCAATACGCGGATGCCACATCCACAGCGGCTCATTTTGGCGCCGACGCGAGAAATAGCCGGACAGATTAGGGATACGGTAAAGAAGATTGCCGTCCCAGGAACCAGAATCACGTACATAATTGGTAATTTTCAATTACAAACAATGTTCAGGGTTCTGGTGGGTGGGACTCCGCTGAGTCTGGACAAGGCGAATCTACAGAAGGGCACCCACGTGGTCATCGGAACGACGGGAAGGATCTGCCAGCTGATCAACAAAGGAGTCCTCTCCCTGCAGCACGTGGAGAGCTTCGTCCTCGACGAGGCCGATAAGCTCATGGACGAGAGCTTCCACAAGGACATCAAGTAGGTTTTCCTGATTTTAGTCTTTCTCTCTGGCTACCCGGATTCATTTAAACTCATTTCTTTCAGTTTCATCTTCTCCTGTCTCCCGTCTTCTCGCCAGGTCGCCGTCTTCTCCGCCACCTATCCCCGCGGCCTCGAGGACACCCTCGGGAAGTATATGCGCGATGCCACGCTAATTCGCCTGAATTCCGGTATTTTCTATGATCTACCCTTGCGTACCCCATTTTCTAGACGACGTCCAATTGGTGGGGATCAAACAGTACGTGAGCATATGCTTCGGCAGCACCGCCCTGGAATCAGCCATCAAGATCTTCACAAACGTCACCTTCAACCAGGCCCTGGTCTTCTGTAACTCACACGCTGATTACGTATTTTGTATCTTGTAGTTAACACCTAAAGTTAGGAGTACCGTAGTACCTCATCTGGAGGATTACGGTATCCCAGAGTTATGATGTTGATTGGCTTCGAGTGCTAATCAACCGCTGATTGTTTACCGTTTCCAGGTGTGAACCCACGTGCTCTCGTTTCACCGCCGAGGGCTTCCAAGCGGCCTTCATCTCCTCCCAGATGGCTCAGTCGGAGAGGGATAAGGTCATCGAGAGCCTCAAGCACAACAAGATCAAAATACTCGTCTCTACCGATTTGGTACGGGTTTCAATGCCATCTGTAAGAAAAAGTATAGACCGCCAGAGGAATCGACGCCTCGAACGTGAATCTCGTGGTGAACATTGGCTCCGCCATCAATGCAGAGACCTACTTCCACAGGATCGGAAGAGCCGCCAGATTCGGTAAGATACCTAACCTTCTTCATTTGAATGTGCTAAGCTTTCACATTATGATATTCAAATTCCAGGTGGTCAGGGAGCGGCTGTGACGCTTCTGGAGGACGGGAAGGCGATCGGAACCTTCTCCTACATTGCCAAGGCCGGCGGAATCACCGCCAAGAATCTGAATCTGGCGAAGATTCCGGCGGATCTGACTACGAATGCTGAATTTCATACGGAGTGCCAACCTTTCTCGGTTCGTGGATAGCTTCTGCGTGTCTAAATCTGCTCTCGTCATCTGGAGTCTCGTTCTGCGTCTCTAACTCTCCCTGAGTCGCTCTGCCAGTCTGCTTCTCTGACTCCTAATCGGGGCTTTGACTCTGGCGCCTATAGTCACTCAAACTACCTTTGTGTCTGCGTCTTCATATAAGTGGCTCTACTGTGTCCCTATGACTCTTCTGTCTTCTCTCTCTCACTCTCTCTCTCTTTCTCTCTCTCTCTCTCTCTCTCTCTCTCTCTCTCTAACCCCCTATTTCCAGATCAATAAGAAGAAGAAAGAGGCTTCTTCAAATGGCGAGGCCACCACCGTTCGTAAAATTAAAGAAGTCTCCTCGATTCCCCAAGTCGTTCCCGTCAAAATCTTCGAATTCGCCGTCGCTATGCCGGAAGCTGAAAAATACACGTAATCACTAATTCATGGTTGCTTTATCCAAATCTTTTCAGTTACAATAGAAAGGAGATGAACGAGCTGTCCAAGTACCTTCCGCAGATCTCCGACGAGTTCCTGAAGCGAATCGCCGATTTAGAGGTTTCCTTTTCTATCTTCCATTCTAAATAGTTTTTTAAAGGTCGGGAAGCCGGATTTCGCGGCGGAAGCTGAGGCTCTCCTGGCTCAGATCAAAGATTCCTCGGTGGAGAAGAAAAATCAGGTGGAGAGTAGTCAACCGGCAAAGGCTGGCGTTAAATTCAAGTAAGCTAATTATCTTTTTAAAAGACTGCTTGGTCCCCATACAGAATCAATATTGATTATTTGTAATATTCATTTGCCAGGTTCGTTTCCTCCCGGGAGAAGGCGAAGAAAAAGTTTTACATGCGCGGGGAGATGCTGGCCGTGAGGGACGGCATTCCCACGGACTTCTGGCTTCACTACGCCCAGTCCAAGTGAGTATTCCTGCTCCAATGAGAAGATTACTGTAATTTGGTCTATCTGACCAGATTACTGTAGATTCTACAGTAAGAATTGGCTAAAGTCACTGGTTCAGGTTCAACTTGGAAGAAGAACCATTCGTCTTACAACAACAGAAGCAGCCGAAACAACCAGTTCCGACAGTTCCAGAAAGGTCATTTTGTTTTTCCCACGCCCAAGACAACTGTCTCGGTTGCAGTGGGGAATCAGCTGTCGCGCCGATTACTCCTTCTGACGACAACAAAATCACCTCGAATACGTAGGTTTTTAGCTCTTTTTGTTTGAAAACAGTCGTTGGATAAATTCCTCAAGTCCTGGAATACGGTGTTCCATAATTTTGCTGTGTTCAGGACCTCTGCGTCTCCGAGTGTCGACGATGTCTCGTCTTCTGATTCTACCGATGGATGTCGTCGGCGACGACCGGATCACTCCTACACGAGGACGCAGATGCTGGGAGTAACGAAGAGTGTAATGCCTCAGGTAGCTCTCCCCCCCTCTCTCTCTCTCTCTCTCTCTCTCTCTCTCTCTCTCTCTTTCTCTCTCTTTCTAATCCTCTCTCTTTGCAGGCCTGGCTCGCCTACGTCAAGCAGAACTGGGACACGAGTGAGGAGCCCTGGCAACTGGACCCCCAGCTCCGCTGCCCCGTCGCCGACCAATTGCGAAGGATTCGCGAGCGAGAGCGTCAGGAGCGCTTCAAGGTTTGATAGCTACCGTAATCTTCACAAAAACCCGTCTTTAGGTGGCAGCGGAGCGTCAGAAGGCGGCTGAATTGGAGCCGAAGCTCAACGCTTCCTCTCGCTTCCTCCAGCGGCAGAAGATGGAAGCCAAGTCCTTCCCGGATTGGTGCTCCAAGGTGCGGGCGGAATTCGAGGAGTTCAAGAAGAATCCGCCCACGAGGAAGGGACCAGTCGTCAGTTTTTCATTGCTTTATTCTCTTCGAGAGATATTTTCCTTCTCTGTATTCCAAAAATGAGTAATCAGGTGCCTGTGAGAGATGGTCCGAAGAGTTGGCAGGAGAGGGTGCGGTTCTACTCCGGCTGGGTGGAGAACTTCGAGAGGAGATTCGCCAATGCCACGAGGATCTCAGAGGGAGGAATCAAGGAACAGGCCATCAACACGGAGTATGTGGCATGTTCCTGCGGTTTGGTATCGCTTTTTTGGCAACAATAGGTCGTTTGACTGCTTTTTGAAAATTAAAAGCCGCTTTTGGTAATTGAAAGCCGCTTTTGGCAACCATAGTCCGCAACCAAAATCATAAGATTCATTTTCAGGGAAGAAGTCATCCTCCCTAAGCAAAAAATCCTACCGGAGGAAGCCACGGCTTCTGTGGAAAACGGCCTTGTCGAAGAAACCAAGCCTGTCGCCAAAGAAGAAAAAGAAGAGCCTTCCTCTCCGTTCCAGGAAAAGGTAATTGGTCTAATTACCCTCCTAATCAGCCTAATTCCAGCCCTTCCGTCTGCAGGTCTGCAAGGAAGAAGACGAAGAAGAGGAGGCCGAGGCTGTCTCCGAGGAAGAAGAGGCTATGCCCGTCTCTCTTTCCCCCAAAGGCCTCCCTCCCATTCCCCCCTTTCCCCCCAGAACCGCCCCCTTTTCACTTGCCTATGACCGGTATTTCACTCTTTTGCGGGATTATTGTCACAAATAGGCCTTTGATTTGTGAATTTACCCCTATTTTTACGTGTATTTCAGGAGAAAATATAAGATATTATTTTTTGTTTGTTTTGATTGCCTGGTTAATTCCGGAGATATCTTTGCCATTTTGTTGTTGTCGTTGCTTTAGTCTAATTTCGGTTACAGATGGCTAGCCAGAAGAAAGGCGGTGCTTCTAAGAAGGGTGCCAAGGCGGCTGCCAAGGACGAGGATCTGGACGCTATTCTGGCGGAACTCGACACTGCCGACAAGGCTCAGGCCGCCAAGGCCGGAAACAAGAAGGGAAAGGATGCCAAGAAAGGTAAGAAGTGGTTTTTAACTGATTTTTGGCTCTATTCTGGAGTTCATAGGAATATTGGCGGCCCATCGAATTGAATTGTAGCGGTCCCTAACAGTAGGTCCATAGAGTAATGATTCAAAAATAATGTGTTTAAAACAATGGATGCTTTATTTTCCTTATTCTTTCGTATAATGGGAATACATACTTTAAAATCTTGATATAATAAAATTTAAGTTTATATTTAAAAATGGCAACAGAAAATTGTAAAGACCTTATTTTTATAAAACATTTTATGGCCCACTAATCTAGGATATAGCCGCTTGTTGTTTTGGATAAAATGCTTAATTTCTCATTTTATGTGCGCTTTTCAGGCAAGGCTGTGAACGGCGCTGCGGAAGCTGCTCCCGCGGAGCCGCTGGTCGACTGGAAGGCGGAGATCGCCGCCATGACGCCCGTGGACAAGCAGGAGAAGTGGAACGGAGTGTTCCCCATCGGACAGCTGGAGACCTACTACATCCCCGGCAAGGACGAGAGGATCGCTTCAGACAGGGAATCCAACGAGGAGAAGAAGGCGCTGAATGCCAGCTACGAGGAGATGTACAATGTGGGTTTCTCTCTCTCTCTCTCTCTAACCTCAGATCTTTCAGGACTACCGTCGGGCCGCCGAGGTCCATCGTCAGGTGCGCAGCTACGTCAAGTCCTGGGTGAAGCCCGGAATGACCATGATCGAGATCTGGTAAGTGCGTCCTATTTCTACCGTAATCCTATCTATTTAGTGAGCGCCTGGAGGCCTGCTCCCGTCGTCTCATCAACGAGTCTGGACTCGATGCTGGTTTGGCCTTCCCCACCGGTTGCTCTCTGAACCACGTGGCTGCCCACTACACTCCGAATGCTGGGGACACCACCGTTCTTCAGTGGGGAGATGTCTGCAAGGTAAGGGATCTCTCTCTCTCTCTCTGACTGCCTAATTCTCTCTTACACCACATATATTCCAGATCGATTACGGAGTGCACGTGCGCGGTCGTCTCATCGACAGTGCCTTCACCCTGCACTTTGACCCCAAGTTCGACCCCCTCGTCAACGCCGTCAAGGAGGCCACCAACGCCGGAATCAAAGAGTCCGGAATCGACGTCAGACTCTGCGATATCGGAGAGACCATCGAGGAGGTTAGGCTCCTTTTATTCCTAATTAAAGCCTCATTTCAGGTGATGACTTCGCACGAGGTCGAGCTCAATGGAAAGACCTACACCGTCAAGCCCATCAGGAACCTCAACGGACACTCCATCGGACAATACAGGTAGATTCATTTGGAATATTGGGACGGAAAAGTATTGGATACCGTAATCTGGCCGGTGACGCTACTCATCTTCTGAAATTATGTTAAAATTGTTTTTAAAAAAGGTTGAATTTCATGGCAGCTGATTTACGATGAAAAATGATTTAAACAACCATAATACAAAAATAATCGACATATGCGGCTTTAATTACCAAAAAAGAGGTCAAGCGGCTTTTAAATACCAAAAAAACTAGGTCACGCGGCTTTTGATTGCTAAAAAGCAGGTCCTGAGTTACGGTATCCTTGAATTATTCTATTGATCGTTGCGAGAAGTACCATAATCGTCTACATTTGCAGAATCCACGCCGGAAAGACGGTGCCTATCGTGAAGGGAGGAGAGCAGACGAAAATGGAGGAGAACGAGGTCTACGCCATCGAGACCTTCGGATCCACGGGCAAGGGCTACGTCCACGACGACATGGACTGCTCCCACTACATGAAGAACTACGAACTGGCCGAGGAACACATTCCCCTCCGGTATTCTAATTCTTTTCTCCCAGTAGTCTAATTGGTTTCAGTCTCCCCCGCTCCAAGGGCCTCCTCAGTCTCATCGACAAGAACTTTGGCACTTTGGCCTTCTGCAGGAGGTGGATCGACAGGACCGGAGAGACCAAATACCTCATGGCTCTCAAGGACCTCTGCGACAAGGTACTGCGTTCAAGACTCCATCTCATAAAATTTCGAGCGAGAGCATTATAAGCAAATTTTTGTACTGCAAAGTGGTCTATAACATTATCTAAAAACCTTATTCTGAGACTTTTAGCTCAACATACATTTTTTGGCCTGGGTTACGGTGGGCCAAAATTTGGCACCTAAAATTTTCAAAATCAATCAATTTTTTTTGCCAAAACATTGAAATTAATGTTTTGGCGAAACCGGAAAACAAAGTAAGGAGTATTTTTAATTATTTTGTTTCGGCTATTTTTGGTGAAGTTTTTCATTTATATATGGATATTTTGGGCCAAATTTTAACAATAAATTGAATTTTTAAATACAATGGTCTTACAAAAAAAATTGATACAGGGTGCTAATTCTACTCCGAATTGTGCCTACAAAAGTCAAAATTCGCTTTATTTCATTTTTCCGTTCAACTGGATGTGAAAATTTGGCCCAAAATAGCCGAAATGCAATATTTCCATACGTCATTTCAATGTTTCAGCAAAAATTTTGTTGAAAATTTTCGGTGCCATTTTTTGACCTACCAGGTCAAAAAAATCGATTTTGTGCTAAAAGAGTCAGAATTAGGTTTTTAGATCATAGAAAGGTTATAGACCACATTTTAGCTAAATCCAAAACATTGATTTTGCTGCAACATTCTGATTATAAGGCTGGAGTTTCACTGAGACGAAGTTTTCCACTCTGGCCATCCCGAAGAATACTTGATACATTTACAACCCCTAATTTTCAGGGAATCGTGGACCCCTACCCGCCATTGTGCGACCAGAAGGGCTGCTACACGGCCCAGTGGGAACACACCATTCTGATGCGCCCCACCTGCAAGGAGGTCGTCTCCCGTGGAGACGATTACTGAGCCTCTCCCGCGTTCTTCTCATGTTACTCCCCCGTTTGTCCTTGTTATCTCCAGAATGAAACACATTTTATACCTTTTCTTCTGACTTCCAAGAGCCGGAGCCTCCAGGCGTCCTACTGTAGCCCTTCCTTTTCCTGTTTCTTTACAGTTTAGTTGAAGTTATATTTTAAAATGCAAATTTCAGAAGGTCTAGGAAATGTTCGCAAAAGTGACGGAATCTCGCAAACGGGTGGCGGTGGAGGCGCTGTTCGTCCAGGACCTCTCTCAGAAGGAGAACGTCTTCAAGCCGGCGGAGAAGAGACAGCGACCGGCGCAGAAGGTCTGCCTCAAGTGTCTGGCGGGAGAGGGAGGACACATCACCCACGTACTCAGCGAAGTGGCCAAGTGACTTCTGAAGAACTGACACCTCTCCATTTTGTACATCCTGTTCTTGCTCTCCATCGCATAAAGATCTCATCTTTCTGTCTTTTCAGAAATCGAGTTCTTAAATCGGCATCAAAAATACCTCACAGTTAAGAGTGGATTTCTGGGAAAATCGAGTTTTTCCCTTTGGGGCAATATAATTTTGCTGTCTCCGATTGGGCTGAAAACTTCAAAATGGTCTGTACTGGACCCAAAAAGAAGAGGGTACTGCACCTTAATCCTTAGGTGCCTTAGCCCTTAAGAACTATCTTCAACATTCGAAAAAAAGAGGGAGAGAGAGAAACAAAAAGAGAGAGGGGAAGAGAGAAAAAGAAATAGTTCTCACACGGCTGATGAAATAATGGCAGCAACCACACTCTTTCCTAGATTGATTAGCATAAGTCACTCCGTGACTTGGCGTTAAGTATATCTTCGCCGTCTTCGACCCGCCTGGTCGTCTACCTCATCCTCATAAATGCGTCTCAAGATAGCCGCAGGTGTGTTTCTTTCCCTGCTCGGTATGAATCAAGTATTTCTAGTCAAGGATAACCGCTG
Source organism: Oscheius sp. G VE-2021 (assembly GCA_022343465.1). Taxonomy (NCBI): domain Eukaryota; kingdom Metazoa; phylum Nematoda; class Chromadorea; order Rhabditida; family Rhabditidae; genus Oscheius; species Oscheius sp. G VE-2021. The sequence continues at coordinate 974,566 of JAJQXH010000019.1, read as the reverse complement.
CAATGCGGCTCGCACAAAGTTCATCAAGTCGGGAGAGAAGCCCGCCCCTCTGCCATTGCTCGATGTAAGTGTTTCCGCCTTCTGTCCGAAACTACCTCTGTCACTAATCTAGCGCTGTTTATAAGAACGTAGAGACACTGAATCTGAGATCTTTGGGTAGCAAGGCAAATGCAAAAAGTTGAGATGATAGACGACCGATCGGCGCCACCTATTTCTTAAAAATGGTCATTTCCCCCAGCTGTGAGTCGAAGGCGGTCGACTGCACACAATGAACGACAGCTATAGTTAGCATGCTACTTTTGTTCTGTTTGCTTTAGATGAGAGTAGATGTCGGAGTTTCTTTTGCTTTTCCTTTGGAGTTAAGATCAATTGCTTGCTATATAATCAATTACACCTACAATTATTTTGTTTTCAGCTGCCGTCACTAGAGCCTCCACTGCCAACGGATTCGTCGCTACCCGCGGAACCGCCGCTGCCACCGGAGCCGCCCCTGTCCGAGGAGTCCCCGCTGCCGCCACTGGAGCCAACGCTACCCACGGAACTACCCCCACCGCGTCGAAGATCCCGAAGCCGTCCCGCGATGGTTCGATATTTTCTTCCATGGATTGTTAAATTTGTTTATAGCCTCCCTCCTCGGCCGTCTTCCTCTGCCTGGGCCTACGCGGATTCCCCGCATCCTCAACCTTGGGAACTCGGCTCAAGGTAACTTAACTCAATCAATACATTCTAATCGCTTTGCAGTGACTTCTCCGAAGTCTCCGCAGAAGTTAAGGAAAGGACAAGCGAGCGAGGCCAGCACTTCGCCGATCACTCTGGAGCAGCTGATCTCGCGGACGTCTCCAATAAGGCGTAAGTTTTGATTTATTTTTCCAGGCCGGAAAGCGCACAGCCCGCCGGAGCAGGCGCCTTAAAGGACTGAAAACTAAATTGAAATGGGCAAAATGATGCACGAAAACTCATTATGTAAACAGCCCCACAACGAGGGACTTGCCCTGCCCACAGAACCGTGCAGCAGTACGCCTGCCGTTCAATTGGGATTAATGCGGGGCATCGCAGCGAAAACCCAGCGATTCAAAGTTACAAAATAAAAGCGTTTATTTCTATTCATTTTATCATTAAAATTTATATTTTAATTGCCTAATTATTTTTAAAAAAAATCAGCTACCTTATTACATAATAAGCTAAAAATACATTCAGCTAAAAATACAGGTTTTCCACATATTGCCCGTGTGAGAATACGGGCGGCTCTGTAAACGTCGTCTTAAAATTGGCGGGTGCAAAATAATAGCGAGTACGCATTTTTTGTTTCTAATGCCAATGTGTAGCGAATAGCTGAATCTACTTGCCATGGAAAACAGTGCGTGGGTCCCGCCACGAAACAGCCCTTGCCCGGCAAACAACGCGTGTGGCGGGCTGTGCTTTAGATGAGAGTAGATTCTTTTGCTTTTATTTTGGAGTTAAGATCCCTTGCTTGCTATTTACTCAATTACACCTACAATTATTTTGTTTTCAGCTGCCGTCACTGGAGCCTCCACTGCCAACGGAGCCGCCCCTGTCCGAGGAGCCCCCGCTGGCCGTGGAGCCCCCGCTGCCACCGGAGCCATCGCTACCCACGGGACTCCCCCCACCGCGTCGAAGATCCCAAAGCCGTCCCGCGATGGTTCAATATTTTCTCCCATGGATTGTTTTATTTGTTTATAGCCTTACTCCACCGTCCTCTGCCTGGGCCAGGATTCCCCGCATCTTCAACCTGGAAAACGTGGCCTGAGGTAACCTTACTCAAACAATAGATTCTATTCACTTTGCAGTGGTTCCCCCGAAGAGTCCTCAGAAGCTGAGGAAGTCGACCCGAGAGTCGGATCCGGTGGCGGTCCTCAATGATCTGATCGGAGAGAAGAATCGTGTCAAGGGTAAGTTTTGATCACTATTTAAATAATAAACGTTCCTAAATAATAAACTAATATATTTTAGGAGCTCTGACGTTTGCGCAAGTGGCCAGCCCTATCAGGAAGGCCGTGGCTCCTCGTTCCGAAGAACCCTTTCCTCCCCTCACCTCATCTTCTTCCAACGAGTCTGCTGGAACCTCTGTCGACGAAGGTGATGCCGCAAAAGACCAAGGGAAAGGCCGCCAACACCACGGTGCGGTCAAAGAAGAGCAAAGGAAAGAACACATCTACGTCCAGCACCGTAAACGAGGAAATCGAGGGAACAAGAAAACTGGCCCTTCCAGGAGGCTGTGGGTCTTTTATTTCCATAAGTATTTGAAGATAGTCGAAAAACATGCTCTTATTTGAGTCTAACCAGCTAATTCTAGTTGATAAATTTAAAAAAAACTAGTCATTTTTAGCTGCCCAGCAGACCATGATCTGCCAGGTTACGAACAAGTCCTTTAAAGGAACTAACTTGGATATACTTGACTATGGTAACGAAGTGCTTCTTCTACCACTCGCTAATAAGAACATAGTCTACGATCATATCCAGCCGCAAGGCTTAGAAAAACGGTTGAAGGAAACTTGCGTAAGTGTGCAGTAATACAAAGTAAATCTACTTTTAAGACATTTGACCGAGGGGAGCAAATTTACATCGTTCAATGTATTTCCGGAGATTTCAAGTTTTCGAAACGTGAGCTGCTGGACTCCTATTGGTGACACTGAGACATGGGAGATCTTATTTTTAATATTTTTTAGTAATTGTGTAGGCGAGGTCACAGACACGCCTAAAAAATCCTTCCTCAAATGTCTGGCAATCCCGTTGCTCCTATTGCTCCGAAAATCCGGAATTTCTGCACCTCCTCCTGGATGCAACTGCCATCCCGTCGGTTAGTTACAGAGGGTTTTCAAAACAGAATTTTAGGAAAAAAAACAGTTGAACCGACTGTATGGAACTCTGACAAGCGCCTCCTGATAAGCCCTACCGTGATAGCATCGTCGGGCAAAAACACCCAGAATGTCAGCATTGAAAACAACTCTGGAGCTACAATTTGTATCCGGTTGGAGGCAGCTGACCACAAACTCAGCACACTGGACGACGAAATCAAACCCGGAGAGACCAAATACATCAACGTGACGAGGAACCCTGGAGTGGTGGGCCTCGCGCCCTCCTGTGTTACTCCGACGAAAAGCCCATATCTTTGGCGCTGCTGATGTAGAAGAAAAGAAAACAACGAAGACTTCGATTTACACGACTAAAAGTCTAATTCTACCGAATAAATGCTCAAATACAAGTCAATGTTATGTTTGGGGTTTTCTTATGGGGTCTCTTATTGAAGTCTTTTCTCTTTTCATTTGACAAAGGCCCCGAAAGATGTGCTCGTTGCAATAATGTCGTTTATTTCTCATTTCGGTAAGAAGACCTTTCTCAAATGCCTGTCTATTTGCCGCTGTTCCATTTGCTCCGAGAATCTAGAATTCCTGGATCTTTTTTGGATGGAACTCTCATTGCGTCGGTTAGTTACAGAGGGTTTTCAAAACAGAATTTCAGAAAACCGAATTGATTCGATGGTTTTGGAGACGGATCGGCGTTTCCTCATTAGTCCCATCGTTATTGGATCATCGGGAAAAATACCCCGAAGTTCGCCATAGAAAATTTCTCTGGAGTTAAGATTCGTATTCGTTGGGAGGCCGAAGACCACACGCTGAATATCTTGGAGGACGACATCGAACCCGGCCAGACCAAGTACATGAGTGGGACGATGGGGCGGGCTGTCTCCGCTCCTTTCTGTGCTTCTCCGAAGGAGCAGCCATTGGCTCGGCCCTGCTCATGTAGACGAATCCAAGACTGAATTCTATCTGAAAGACTAATTCTACCGTATAAATAAACATATAAAAGGCAATGTTTTGTTTGGGGTTTTCTTATGGGGTCTCTATTTTCATTCGTAAAGTTGGTAAATGCAACTACCAACCACCAGTTTTGATTCTTTACGCAATTCGGACTAGTTTTAAAAAAAAGTTTTTTTTAAATACTTATTAATGAAAGCTCGCCCTTGTTCCAGTGTTGCAGTAACCCATTGGTTTCCCTCGCCCCAGTGTTACAGTAACCATCTTTTTTAGACCTTGTCCGAGGCCGTGAGGGAAGCCCACTTGCAAGCCTACTGCGGAAAGGCCATCAACAACGTCTAAGATTCTGCCTAGTAATTGTGTAATATAAGGTCTCTACATCCCTGTGGTAGTATTGTTAGACGAGATTCTTTTGTGTTTGTGTGGAGATAGTTAGGCAATGCTTGCACGAGAAAATACGAATAATTCTAATAAAAATGAAATCATCTGGGGACAATAATACAGACACTACAACGAAATACAAGAATGTCATCGGTATAGGTTTATTGCTAGTAAACCGGTAGTTGGTGATACGGTAGTCTCCTCAGACTCCCTCGCACTCGCTGGCTTCGAACTGCTCCGTCGTCAGATCCACAGCCACCTCCTCCGACTCCGTGCGGCCCAGACTGGCGTAGGTGGGGCTGCTCTCCCTCGAAGCAGACTTCTGAATCCTTCCATGTTAGTCTTCCTCAGAGAAGATGAAACCTGACTGGTCCTGCTCGCCTTGAGGTACTTCTTCAGCTCCTTCAGGTTGGAAGCCAGCTGCTCGGAGGAGGCCTTCGTCTCCAGGATGTGGGGGACTTTCTTCAGGAGGTCCTGGGTGTAGTTGGGCGTCACTGGCCACTTGGTCGATTTGCGGTAGAGGGAGGAGTCGGAACGGGAGGCAGAAGAGCGGGGGCTGATGTGGAAGGCATCGGGGAAGATGGCACTGGTGGTGAGGCCACAGCTCATGGAGGAACACGTGGAACGGTCGTCGATCTGAAGAGAGGGAGAGTAAGAGAGAGAAATAGAAAGAGAGAGAGAGAGAGGAGAGAGAGAGAGAGAGAGAGGAAGGGAGATAAACTGACCACTTCGGTGCTCTTGACCTGGCTGTACTTCCCCATCCAACTGTCCTGCATCAGAATCGTCGACTGGCTCCTCGTCTCCTCGTCCTCCATCTCCAGCTTGTTCTTCTCAACCGAGGCGTCGATCATAAAGTGGCAGACGAGCTTCTCCCTTCCATCGAAGCCCTTCGGTTCGGGGCGGAACTTGATCCCGGCGGAGACTTCTGTGCCGAAGGGAGCCTTCAGAAGCATCTTCTGGACGGAGGAGAAGAGGTCCTTTGGCTCACGGGAACTCATGACGACCGGCTGGGGAGGGGAAGGGATTTCACGTCATTAGCGTAGGTCTACGAAGATTCCAGAAGCATTCAAATTAGGCAAAGAGGGGCACACTAGTTCATTAGAATATTTCTAGTCTTATGGAACTACCTCATTTCTTCCAAGTTCCTCACAAATGAAGGTCCGTCTTCCATTTCTCTCGTCTCGTCTCGTCTCGTCTCGTCTCTCTCTCTCTCTTTCTCTCTCTCTCTCTCTAATCCCCCATTTCCAGATGTCGGAGGAGCTGAAGATCCTGAAGGGCGAGGTGGCTCGTCTGGCCGTCCTGGAGAAGCAGATAGCCCGTATGAGGAGCGAGTTGGAGCAGAAGGTGAAGCTGTGGGAGGCCGCCAACATGGAGATCGACACTCTGGAGGAGAGGGCTGTGATCTACCGCTACCGGCTGCAGCCAACCCAGGAGGAGGAGGTGACCAAGAAGGGATAGGCCACAGCTACAAGGGATTCGCAGACAAATGAAAGTGAACTCTTCTGGTTGTTCCTAGTCGTCATGTCGTCTAAAGAATTATGCCAACGGTTGTTTAGTTGCATTTGTGTTTTCCACAAACGTCTTGAGCTCGTCTTGAGCAGCTGGGGACTTGAAGGGCTCAGGGTCGTTCGACACACCACGGACATTACACTTAGACACTGCTCTAAATGCCAGTGCGTTGTCCTTTACGAGGTCTCACATAACTGTTTTCAAAGTAAAATTGCAAAAGTCGGTTGTTTTTAGGATGGATGGGGTGGATAGTGCAAACGATGAACAAAACAGCAATAACAATCTCCAATTCGATAAAAAGGACAAATATAGCAATAAAACAAGGCAACAGAGGATAATATTCAAAAATGACTATTATGTGTTCTAATAACAAGAACTTACATCAATTCATTGGACAAAAAAGGTATTCCGTTGCCGGGAATCGAACCCGGGCCTTATGGGTGAGAGCCATAAATCCTAACCACTAGACCACAACGGACACGGAGTTTGCGGCGCGACAACGCTTTATCTACACAGCGAGGCAACAAGATAGTGAAAACACAACCACAAAACAATGATAACAATCTCCAATTCAAGAAAAACAGAGGCAAGTGCCACGTTTATTCATGCAGACACAAAGAATAATCCCTGTCTCTTGCTTTTCGGTGGATTTATTCCTCGTCGTGCTGGAGCTCCTCTCCGGTGGTGTTGATGACCAGACGGACGCTTCCCCAGTGGCGGTCCATCTGCTGGAGCATCTTCCCCTTCATCTCCTCCATCTGCAGTTCCTTCCACGGGGCTCCCTTGGCCACCGGCACCAGGTACATCTTGGCCTCGTCGCGCAGGCGCTCCCTCACCGAACCCATCGCCTCCTCCAGCACCTCGCTCATCCTGCTCGTGGCTGGATGCTCCGCGTAGAGGCGGATTTTCACCAGATCTCCGGTCCTCGCATTCCTCTCGAATACCGTAACCCTCACGGTGACCATCTCCGCCTCGTGGGCGATGCTCCACACGCCGTCGCTCTTCTGCTCGAGGTTCGACAGGAGCAAAGACTCCCTGGAGGCAGAGGAGGAGGCGGCCGTGACGTTGTGGTCGATCTCCTCCCAGACGAGGCGGTAGGTGTAGCGGGTGCGGAGGGAACTGACACGGTGGGCATCCAGACGACAGTTGACCAGGGAGAGGGGCTGGTTGTGCAGGGCCGAAGGGAGGAACTTCTTATGCTCTTCAGAAACCCTGAAGGAGGGGTTAGATGAAGAGAAAGAAAGGGGAGGACTCACTTCTCCATGATGACCGACTCCTGGGAGGAAGACATAGCGAATGAGGGGGGAAAGGGAGTGGGAGGGGCACGTGATGCAACGTGGAGCCACGTGACGAAGTGTAAGGTTATGTGAATTATTGAAAAGAGATGTTCTCGTGCACAAGTCCAACTTCTGCCTTATTCAACTGGGATTCCGTCCAACTCAAAGATTGAAAACCACACAAATTCAGGCAACTTCATTCACCTGCTCCTCGTTGGAGCGTACTTCAATTACACTGTATTTCACAGACTGAATAAGTAAAACATGCTAGTGTGAAGGGGTATTGCAATTACATTAATATTACATTGATTAGTATGTACATTTCTCACTCCGCCACTCCGCCGGGCACGCGATCCACGAGAGCCAGGATTTCGGACCAGTCGCCGGAAGAAGAGCCATCGGAATCCGAGAGAGGGGACTGACGGGGAAGAGGAGGCGGCGGAGGACACATCATAGGGGCCTTGAGGGGCGGAGGCAGGGGGATGTCAGAGAGGGAAAGAGGCCTCGGAGAATAGGGCGGAGGCGGCGGGCGAGGAGAGAGGGCTGAAATCAGGGAATTACGAAGACTCTCTCTCTCTCTCATCGATATCTCTTATCTGGCTGTATGTCTGAACTGCATCTCTCTCGCCATATGTGGCTGGAATTTCTGCGTCTCTATCATTTCCACGTGTCTGCGTCTCTGACTTCTCTCCTGTTAGCCAACCTACACGTCTGCCTCTCTACCTAGTTTTATATGCAACTGCGTCTCTGACTGGTAAAACTCTCTGCGTCTCTAAGTCTGCGTGTCTGCGTCTCTCTCATCGATATCCCGTCGTATCTGATCAGTCTGTCTCCGTCTCTGACTGTTCTGCTTAACTGGTTGCGTCTCTCTCTCTCTCTCTCTCTCCGATTTACCCGGCAGATGAGGCGACGGAGGCATCACGTGAGGAGACAGAAGAGACAGGTCTGAAATAAGGGCATTAGAAAGTCTCTGTCATGTGTGTGTGTGTGTGTGTGTGTGTGTGTGTGTGTGTGTGTGTGTGTGTGTGTGTGTGTGTGTGTGTGTGTGTGTGTGTGTGTGTGACCTACCCTGCCTCGCGTAAACCCTGAATCCGTAGCTACTCATGTAAAACGGCGATCCAGCCGGCACCATAGGCACCTAAACCACCCTTTAATTCATTTTCGATCAATAAAAACCTGTCCAAAACCGGCGTATCCGTGGAACTGAACCGGAGGAGGAGGGGGAGGGACGGTGTGCGGTCCAGTATGCTAAATTTCCAGAATTAAAAGAAGAAAAAGAAGAAAAAATACCGGAAAAACGACTATTCCGGGTTGATCGATAAAGTCGGCCGGAGGACCCGTCATGAAACGAGAGCGCCTGAAAAAAGGATTAAAAACATTTATCATTATTCAATTAATTTTTTTAGATATTATTTTTTACGTTTGTAAAGCAATTACATAAAATATACGACTTCTAATATTTTTTAATTTTGTTTTGAAAGATGAAATTTTAAAATTTAACGTTTAAATAACTTAAATGGATGAAACCCTCTACCTTCAAAAAACCAAAAATTTCACGTTCGAAATTTAATAATTAAGCCTAAATAAACTTATAAAAAGCGGTTTTTTAAACAAAAAAAATAAAGAAACTGCACCGGCAGGGATCGAACCCTCGACCTTTTGCTTGGAACCAGCAAGTTTGAGGTTTTTCAGGGAAAAGGCTTTCTTGAATCAACAGGGTAATTATGTACACAGTACCCAAAAAAGGGGCGTGGCCAAATATAAACAAATACCAATTTTGGCCTAAATTACATCACAATACGATCCGGTATCATTTAGAATTCGCAAATTTGCATATAGTACTCGCCAAAAGTACTTTTTCTAGCATTAAGCAATTTCAAGCTCTACAGCGTCTCATTGAAGTACACATCCAAATTCCACTTTTTAAAAGCTTTTTAAAGCTTCACTTTTAAGCGTTTTTGGGGATAACCGGGCCGGCCCGTTGAAGGTTTAACAGTACTAAAACGTAAAACATTTATTAAATTTACAATTTCCTAATCCACAGATTGAAACTTTGGTACAATTTAAACAATTCGGACCGGCCCGGTCCCTGAGATCTACCTCTTCTGGGCGCAAGGAGCCTCGACGGCCTCCAGCTGGCACTTCCTCTTTCCCAGAAGACTGGAATTCAGATCGGAAGAAGACGAGGAGGTGGAGGAGTTGAGACTGGAATTGGCGTCTTCGGTCGGAGAGGGGAGGGATGGATTGCGAGGGGTCTTCCACTGGCCACGGCCCAGGTACTTCCATCCTCTGTAAGCAAATGAGATAAGGAGGGAGGGAGGGGGAGGTACCTGGCGAAGGGAGGGTTGGGCAGCTGCTTGCGGACGGGGAAGCGACTGAAATGAAGGGAATTAGGGAGGGAGGGAGAGAAGACAGACGGTTAGACAGGAAGATAAAGTAGAAATAGACGGCTAGACATACCCTAAATTGGGGTGTCGGGAAAGTCCGAGGCGCAAGCTCCCACCACGTATTTCACTCAAAATTTTGGGGCGCAACCTCCCTTGTTTTAATAAATGAGATGGGATTTCTGTGATAAGTGAGGTACCCCAAGCGCACCCTCCCACGGATCCATGACCCCCTATATGTCAGAAAACCACATTTCGGTGGCGCAACGTCCACCGTTTCCCGACCCCAATTTGGGGTATGCGGCTAGAGACGCAGAGGAGAGAGAGAGGTAGGCGGTAACTGACGCAGAGGGTAGAGAGGCAGACGGTTAGACACGGAAAGGAGAGAACGACAGGCGGTTAGACACGCAGAGGAGAGAGAGAGGTAGGCGGTAACTGACGCAGAGGGTAGAGAGGCAGACGGTTAGACACGGAAAGGAGAGAACGACAGGCGGTTAGACACGCAGAGGAACGAGGGAGAGTCAGAGAAGCAACGTCCAACTCACATGGGACCAAGGTCTCGTCTGGGATCCACGGGGGGCTTCACCGAATTCCAATAAAGAGGGATCTTGGGAACGCCGTCCCTCCTCTGCGTCTCCTCCCTCTTCCTCGTGTCAGTCACAGAATCCTCCCTCTTGACCTCGCTGCCCCTGTCGTCGTGCTTCTGAAGAGACTCCTTCTTGTTCTTCTGGTCCTCAGAGTCCACCACTTGGCTGGTTCGATGAGATTCGGTGTTAAGGCCAGCTTCAGTCTTCTCGCCGCTGCAGTCGTCGGGGGAAACGGCTGAAAATAGAATGTTTAGAGAGAGAGAGAGAGAGAGAGACTCACTAAATTGATACGTGACGGCGAAATCGACGAGTTTCAAGGCCTTCTGAAGCAAAACTGTGTTCTTCCAGTTGGGAGCCATCCTCGACCATGTGGCGTCAACGCCCTGAAACAAAAGAAGTAAGTTTCTGCTTCTCTAAATTTATGTGGTCACCCTGTTTAGGCATCCTCTATGTCTCTAACCTGCTGATTCTGCCTGTATCTACCTCCTTCGCATCTCTAACCGTCTGCATCAACCCCTCCGCATCTCTAACCGTCTGTCTCTCCCTATGAGTGCCTAACTGGCGCAGGTCTAATCGTCTGCCTCTCCCTCCTGCTACATCTCTAACCGTCAGATTCTGCCTGCCTCTACCTCCTCCGCATTTCTCTCTAACCGTGCCTCTCCCTCCTCTGCGTCTCTAATCACATGTCTGACCGTCTGCCTTTCCCTCTGTGTCACTAACCGTATCTCCCTCTTCCCCTGCGTCTCTACAACCTGTATCTTCCTTCTCTGCCTTTCTAACCATATGTCTCTCGCCTGTATTTCTTCTAACCGCCTCCTCCCTCCCTCCCTAACCAACCATTCCCTTGTGCATTTCCACGTGTTCCTCCACGTCCTTCTCCTCCTCGAACGTCTTTGTACAAGCGGAGCAGTCGATATTATCTTTGCCTAAATCTCTCTTTCTCCAGAATTCCTCCAAAATCCACCCACGTTCTTTCAGATGCACCGTCAGAATGTGGACCAAAAGGGCGGTGACTCCCTCCACTTGGCAGTCCTTTTCGCAGTGGGGACACTTGATTTCCTTCAGTTGGACGTCGTCGAAAACGTGCAGCGCCAGGTCGATCGGCATGTAGGAGGGCATCTGAAAAAGTCAAGTTTTTGGCTAAGAATAGCACTTCTTAGGTAAAAAAGTAGCTTTTTTGGTTAAAAATAGAACTTTTTTGGGTTTAAAATGTAAATCTCAGAACAAAAAACCATTTTAAAGTCGCAAGACGGTGCAATAGACTTGTCTGGCAACATCAGGCCGCTTGTCTGGCAACATCAGGCCGCTTTCAGCTTTTTTTTCTGGCGACTTCAGGCCGCTTTCTGCTTTTTTCTGGCGACCTCAGGCCGCTTTTTCTGGCAACACCAGGCCGCTTTCCACAATTTCTGAGTGAGAAATCCTCACCTTTCTATTTGGTAGGGCGTAGACACGCCACGATCGGCAAAAACTCCCAAATGAGACCTAAAAAGAGCTAAATGGAAAGAATTACATGGGAACATGTATCAACAGAGGAAACGGGAACATGTATCAACAGAGGAAACAATGGGTTACAGTAAGACAATCTGGCTGATAAAGCTTTATTATCTGAATTTGTGGCTATGGAAAACTGAGAAATTGAAACCTGAGGCACAAAATGGGCACAATCGGGGGAGGAAATAAGAGAGATCGTGGATAAAACAAGCGGCGAAAAGGAGGAGTAAAACGAGAGAGAGGACAGAGAAAGAGAGATCAGAGGGAGGCATCGGAGACGTCCTCCGAGTGGATCTCGACGGCAGAGGCGTCGCAGGAGGCGGAGGGACGGCTCTCCTCGCGGTGGTAGATCAACACGTCCGGGGTCTCCTCTCCCAGATGGGGAAAGTGGCGGTGCTCCACGGCGAAACAGGGCCTGAAAGAGGGGAATTGCACATTATGAGGGGATTCAGAAGACTGAGAGGCAGGGAAGAAGACTCACTCGCAGAAGTAGTGGAGACAGGCGACGTTGCGGCAGAAGTGGGTGCTGGGCCTCTCCCCGCACGTTTCGCATTCCCTGTCGAATATGGCGTACGGCTGGATGTCCACTTCCTGAATATTAAAGTTAGAGAGGGAGAAAGAGAGAGAGAGAGAGAGAGCGAGAGAGTGAGAGAGACAGAGAGGGAGAGACGAACCCAGCAGCGGAAGTAGTCGTCTATCTCCATCCACTTCGTGTAGACGGCGCGGACGTAGGCCACATGGGTGGCGAAGGTCAAAATGGCGCTGCCCTGGAATTAATTAATTTAATTAATATTTTGACAGCTAAAATTGGAACGTTTCTTTGACTTAACAGTAAAATAGATTTTGTCGCACGGAACAACCGCCTGCCACGTTGTTCCCATTAAAGACCCACGAACAGTCGCTGGTTCGATCCTTTTCCAACTTTTCCCTTCGGTCCATCTTATGTTGTCATTTCGTCGTCTCCAGGCCTTACCATTGGGTAAAAGTGGCAGTCCAGGCGGATGTCGACGGAAGCGACGGGTCCGAAGCAGCGCTCGGCGAAGAAGGCGAGTTTTGCTGGAAAACTGGAAGATAATTTAAATTTTTTAAAAACTGACAGGCAGGGTAATGGCGGGGGATGTTGGTGACGAGGACCGAATTGAAGTGATGGTCGGCGTCGACGACGCCCTCGGCACGGTACTGGGCATCGAGGATGATGAAAGGACGCACATTCACCTGAAATAGACAGGGTTAGAGAGAGAGAGAGGACGTTTGAGACGCAGAGGAGAGAGAGGCGGTTAGACACGAAGAGTATAGATGTATTGACGGTTAGAGACGCAGATGAAAACGACGGTTAGACAGGAGAGACGCACAGGCGGGTAGGAGGTTCCACACTGAAGAAAGAAGCGTCTTCCGGCGTCGTGGTGGCAGACGGCCAAGAGGTGCTGGACAGACTCCTCCTCTTCGTAAATGACGTGCAGATAGCGCAAACGACGCTGGACTGAAACTGAAATCATCAGTGACGTAGCCTCCGCCTTCGAAAGGCCTTTCGTGGTGAGACCCTAGCACCAGTCCTTTAAATACCATCGATTTTCCTAGTTTTCGAGGTATCTGAATCCAAACTGACTCGGATTGGTGGGTCTCCTCGGCGGAAACTCGATGCGCACCCTTCCGAACTGCTCGAAGAAGATGGCGAAGAGCTGGGCGCTTCTGGATCCTAAAACGAGGCATTCTGTAGGATTTGGCGGGTTTCCAACCTCGGTAGACGTCTTCCAGAAGGCCTCCGACGAAGACCTTCTTGGATAGGAACTGGTCCGGCAGGGCAGCGCGCGGAGAAGGCAGATGGTGTATGGTAACTGGGGGATTACGGTAGATGGGGGTACGGAAATTTGACCTACCTCGGACCTCGGAGGAACGCGTGCGTTCGGTGGTGGGAGGAGGGCGGAGAGCCTTGCGAGTCACGGCCGTGTCCGGGGACAGGGCGGGCCACATCGAATCAACTGAAATGAGGTTATTCATATTTCGGGGGCGATTTGTGGTGGGACCAATTTGTGGTGGAAACAGTCCTTTAAACGACTAGTGTATTTACTAAACGTTTAAAGAACTGCTAAAAAGAGTCCCGACATGATTTTCATTAAGGGCCAGCCATGGACGATTTGGCTTTCGATTTTGGGAGACTAAAATATTTGAAAATATTTATTGTAAAATAGATTATATAGCATTTTTGTTTGTATATTTCCACTTTTTTAATGTGAATTACAAGATTTTGTCATTGTTCAGCACCAAAAATATAATAAAAATGTTTTAAAGTATTGTTTGCCGTAAGCTTATGAAAACCGCTAGGGAAGTTGTTACCAATATGCGCGTTAACATTGATCTAAAGGTTTCACTTTTCATACTTTGAATTCTAATTTCAGTTCCGACCAAGCCAGAAATCGTACTCCTTCAAAACCGCAAATGGGATATTTTCTAATTTTTAATTTTATTAAGATTTTCGCAAAAACCACATTGTAAATCGTTTAAATACTATTTTTGTCCAAATTCAGTTTAATAATGGCCCCATTCACATGGAACAGTCCTGTAAACGTCGTGTACAAAAAAGTTTAAAGGACTGATAGAACAAGTCACCGCGATTTACCTAAAACCGGTGGATTAGACACAAATTCTCACCGTTTTCGGAGGAGACGCACGAAGACGGCGTCATCGTAGGAAGCGGGGGAGCCCATCCCTTCGGCTGCTGCACGGCCACGGTCATCTGAAATTGTGGATTCTGAGAGAGAGAGAGAGAGAGAGAGAGAGAGACGCACCGTGGGAGGGATCGAAGCCTGGATCGTCGGAGGGAACGGAGAAAGAACGGGGACTGCGGGTCCCTCGCTCACCATGCAGGCCATAACTAAAACAATCGATATTTACAGTATTTTATTAATAAACTCTAATAAAACAAGAAAAGTATTTATAAGTTAAGCCGCTTTCGGCCTAGTTTAATTACAAAAAAGCGCCTGAAAATTTAATGTTTGAATGCATATTAATTTCTAAAGTATTTATAGCAATTTTTTATTTATCAGAATTTTGAAGTGAGGAAGCAAAAGGAAAAAAAACGAAAACAGAAGAATTGGTACAATTTGCTTTCGCCCGATTTCCCGGCAATTCTCCTCGTTTCTAACAATATTGTCATTGTTAAACCGTTGTAAAAGCTTGTATTATTTAAATTTATTGAAATTTATTTAAAAATTATAAAAAAAGAACTTAAAACGGCTGAAAATGAACCCCCTGACGAATAACGGAAAAGTGAAACTCCTCATTTGAATCCAAAAAAGTGGCGCCAAACAAGTGGACCCGCGCATTAGAATAAGTCATCCCGTGACGCCATTTGACGTGAAGTGAGACAAGGAGCCTGCTTTCATTCAGCCTCATTCTCTCAACGTCCTCCCCCCGAGCGGTTCATCCTCCTCTACGTCGCTCGTCCAAGATGTCTAAGCCCGCGATAGGTATGTTTTGAAACTCCAATGCCTGAATCAGGATTTTCTAGTAATCCGAGGAAACAAGGCCACTAAGGCCCGGGCGCTCTTCATCGCCAACAAGAAGCTACAAGCCAGTCAGGAGAATAAAGGTAATTCTTCACTCCTCACTTCCATCTTCTGAAGCTCTTCCTAACCTCATTCTTCAACAAAGCGCTTTCCTTCTGATATATTTGAGCTGCTAATCAAAGGCGAATTCAAAAGTTCATACAGTAGACGACCGCTCGGCCCTACCTTATGCCCCAAAATGACCATTTTCATCCAGCCAGAGATCGAAGGCGGTTGATTTGAACCCAATTAATTGGTAGTCGCTCTTCAAAAGAGTTCAAAAACGCATTTTGAGGCGCTTTTAGGAGTTCATTCAAAATCATCTCTTCTTCCATACTTTTCTGCTCAGTTGTTGTCTTTTTCCTAAACTAGAACAAGATTGATGTTCAGGTTCGATGAGCAGCCGCACTGCTTCCAATGGAGCCGGAGCCGGAGCCCCCAGGAACGTCCGCGCCCCGAAGACTGGAGCTCCGACCACCGGGTCGAAGCTCCCCCTCCCACCTTCTTCGTCGAAGCCGTCCAAGCTCACTATGGGACAGGTCCAGGGTAACGTTACATAACATTGGATTCTATTCTCCTTTCAGTCCTTCCGCCGAGGTCGTCGCCCCAGAAGACGCGGAAGACCACCCAGCCGAAGACCCTGATCGACTACGTCACGCCGCAGAAATCGCCGAGTAAGTTTTGCAAATGCTTTGCAAGGTCATGAAAATGCATTGCCATTCTCGAAAAAGAACAATTTTTCAAAGAAAACCAATACTATTCAAGTAATATTCTAAAACTGAACGAATTTTGTTAGATTTTAGTTATCTTACAAGTTTTCAATAGTGCTGAAAGCGAACTTCGTTAATCAACCGTGCCGTTCTATTTTTCCTTTGAAAATTACCTTGTTGATTGATTGGCGTTTACATGTATACGAACATTCCCTTTTGAATATCTTAGGTTGGGGCAAACAGCGCAAAACCACCGGGTAGACTGCCTGCCCCTGTGGAAATGGCAGTTCACACTAATTAGCTTAGGTACAAATACACACACGCGCGCACAAAAACTCAGACACGCATAAGTTTTTTTACAAATACGTTTTTCAGAGTCTTACGCTGAAATGGCGTCACCAAATCCCCCCCCCCCCCTGCTTCAGCTGCTGGAGTCGAGTTTCCAGCGCTCGCGTCGTCCACCATGGTCCTCCTGCACACTCTGAAGCTGAACCCACTGGAGACCGATGGAAACGGTACCGCACGCACCACTGAAGGATTTAATATTTTAACATACGTTCAGATTAAAAAGGAAGACAATTTAAAACTAATTTAACATTGCGGAAAATTTGGAGATTTGTACAATTTACAGAATTAGAATTTACGATAGAACACTTGCAAAATTAAAGGGACAGTCAGGGGGTTTTTGCAAGTTTGTTTTTTTGAGTTAAGCTTGAAACGTAGATCAAGAAAATATATAATTGTTTGGGTTAAAAATGCCTCGTTAATCAGATATCGAGGCTCAAAGTGGCCAAATATGGCGTTTGTAGATGACGGTCGTCTACACGCTTCGGCGAAATGACGAACTGCGCGTAATGCGTTTACGCCATTCAAGACGCAGAGTTTCTGGCTTTTTGCCAGGGTTTTCATTTTCTTTCTCGTTCGGTTTTTCAACATTTCTTCTTCCTTTTTTATTATTTTAGTTATTTGTGTTGTAATTTAAAACATCGGCCCCAATGCTTTATTTTATTAGCAACCCGCCCTTAATATGCATTAAATACGCTTCTGCACGGTTTAAATTGGCTTTAATGTT
The DNA here is from genome assembly GCA_022343465.1 of Oscheius sp. G VE-2021. Lineage (NCBI taxonomy): Eukaryota > Metazoa > Nematoda > Chromadorea > Rhabditida > Rhabditidae > Oscheius > Oscheius sp. G VE-2021. The sequence continues at coordinate 957,834 of JAJQXH010000019.1, read as the reverse complement.
CATTCTATCTTGATTTTATTATTTTTTTACTTGTATTTTATTAATATTAATTTTACAGGCCTACCATGGCCAAACTAGAAGGAGGAGGACAGAAGAGAGGAGCCACCGAAGGCAGCGCACGAGAGGAACAGGAGAAGCAGCGGGAGAAGACGCAGGAGAGGACGGCGGCCTTCCAGACGGTTGGTTTATTTAAATAATCCTTTTGTTTCAGGCACATGAAATATTTGGAAGCCTAAATTGCGCTCTTCCCGCGGAATTGTCGCAAAAATTCGTTGCGTTTCCGCCGTTTCTCCACGAAAAGGCGGCGTCGGCCCGCAATCTGGCCTTTGTCGATTCCCACGTCCATTAAAACTTATTCACGTCCCACAAAAATAGTTTCAACTGTCAAATGACGTTTACATCACATTAATCATTAAATAAAATGTCCCATTAGTCCCATTAGCTGCTATCTTTTAAGAAAATTGCGCTGGTTATCTGCTCGGCTGGCGCTTTATCTCCGAATTGCACTCGTTTAAGGCGTCCGAATGAACGATTCGCAGCCGCAGCGTTCTTTTGTTTCCCGTAAAAACATGAAAATAAATTCAAAACAACTTTTAACTTATTTAAACAGAGTTAATTTTCTTTAACTGACCGTTTTTCAGGAGCTGGGGCGTCTGGATCGCGGCCGCCGTCTTCCCCTGCAGCAGTTTTGTAGATTTCCCACCGCCATTGTATATTTTGTTAATTTTGCATTGTTTTTTTGTTTATTTTGTTTAGAATGTAAATAAATTTTCGTTATAAAAAGGTTCTCGAGGGTAGAAATTTGCAAGTTTCACTAAATTGGGTCCATTTGGTTTGCACCAACTGTTGTAAACAACTTTAAATTAGATATGTAAAGTAGAGGATTTACTTGGAGAATGGAAAAAGGCAGAACATTAATTAAAATAGCATTTCCCCTGAGAAAATTGATAAAAACTGTAAATATAACAAGATTTGGCTTATTATTTGGTTTTTAAGCGTATTCGTAATATATTTATGTGAAAATTATTTTATTTATTTGGTAATATTGCCGTGAAAACACTGTTTTAAGTACTACATTAGTTTTTAAAAGTGCCTCTGTAGCTTTGTCAGTCGGCCAGGCGATCGCGGCAGAGTAAATCAGTCCGCCGCCGCTCACACCCGTAGCGCATCGGGTTTGCCGCAGATAGACCCCGCCGCCCCTACCGTAAAGAGGCGACCAAAAGCTTTTTGCAATCAAAAAGCCCCCTGACTGGCCCTTTAAAACGACCCGAATTGTAATTTTGAAGCTCTCTCTGGTAACTTCAGTAAAACCATTTCTGTAGGGACAAGAAACAGAGACATTTGTTGGCTTTAATATTAATTTTGGTTATTGATTTTGGTGAACTATTCAGCAGCTTAAACATTCCAATTTTTTCTCGGCAAAATTTAGTAGCTTTTGAGAGAAAAACAACAGAAAAAAACAAATAAATAAAAGCAATAAAGTGAACTGATTAACTGACTAAACTTGAACTTTGAAAAAGGGTAGTTAAAATCCTTTTTAGCCTCGTCCGCTCGGCCGCTGCCTCAGTCAGCTCTCGGTTCGGTTCGGCCGCTATCTCCTCTCAAGGAGACTCCGAAGAGCCTGTATTCTGGTGTCGACGCTGGTGCTGAAGATAGCTGGATCACGCCGTCCAAGGACAAGAGGAGGACTTTTTACGATAAACAGAGAGCCTCATCCCTTAGGTACATTTCCAATTTCCAATTGATCTGATTTAATTGCATTTTTATTGCAATTTGAATTTTTGAAGTTTTTGATGCTTAAAAAAACTATTTTTTATCTCACTTTGAAGTCTTCGCTTTAATGGGTTCTCGAACTCTGCTGCTATTTCTTTATCAAAAAGTTTGCGCGAAGAAAACTTATACTTAAATAAATACTGATGTTCAGTTTTCTTTTTTAAGCTTTCGTTTTTTTGTTGCAAAAAACTTTGGGAAAAAACAACTTAGAAAAACTTTGGGAAAAAGCGCTATAAATAATTTGAAACTAATATACAAATGTACAAACTTGTGTACAAAAAAGAAAAATACAATTTTTTTCATAATTTCCAATCAAAATTTCCATTATTTTTGGTGGCACTTTTGGCATAAAAATGTTCTCGAACGCAGAATATCTGAAAAGAAAAAATCTTGTAAAACATAAATTTGCAAATTTTTTCTTTTTCTGACTTCAATTGCCTTTCTTTTTTAAAATTTCAATTTCATTTTCTTAATTTCCTTTTCAATTATAAATATTAAAAATAAATAAATTAAAAATAAATTTAAATTTTTTAAATTTCCATAATTTGCAACCATAACTTCAAACGATCAAACATTTATTTAAATAAAATATTCCAGCGCCTACGATCGTTACCACTAAGACCACTACAACTCCTGACAACGAGCACCAGACACAGAGCCAAGGTAGATTATCGACGACGGGTCTGACATGTAGAGAGCGAAAAAGAGCCAAAGACACACCCACACACACACGCACACACGTACACACACATATACACACATACACATACACACATACACACACACACACATCCAATTAAAACTGACAATTCAAGATGACAATTAAACCTCCACTGACAACAATTCAATGGGCACTTAACTTAACATTTAAAATTTTAAAATTTATTTTAAATTTCAGGAAGCTCAAGGAACGCTGCTCAGTCAAAGTCTTCTCCGATCTCGGATCTCTTCTCCTCCGAACTCTCCTCCCCTCTCCTTTTTTCTCCGAATCTTCTAATTCTCTGGGAGCGAGGTACATTCATTGCAAAGATTTTTTTAAAACTTAAGACTTCGTCTCAGTAAAAGTCGAGCAAGGTCTTTTTTGACCCGGTAGGTCAAAATTTACCACCAGAAATTTTCAAAAATGTTGTATTTGCAATGTCGTATATGTTAAAATGTAGGAAATTGTATGGGCACGACAGCTGTTGTAACTCATGGGCTGTTTTCATCAAACGAGCAACCTTGAAAACTTCCAAAAAACCATGTTTTTTAGAGTATGCGGATTCAATGTCCACCAGGTGAAAAATCCAGCATATGTATCGTATTCTACGTAAAATTCCGCGTCGACATAGTTCCTCAGATCAAAAACTCGAAAACGACCACCTTCCCTAAAAATTTAATTGAAAGTGGAAATTTGGCCGAAAACGCAGAAAAATGCAATTTTTTCGTTCCATCATTTCAATGTTTCAGCGGAATCGGGGTCAATTTTTGTCCAAATTTGAACTTTGTTTGTGTCTGAGTGTTGCAATCATGAACCACATGGTTTATAGATATTTCTCTTAAAAAATCATGTAAAAATTTTTGGTAGTTTTTCAAGGTTGCTCGTTTGATGTAAACAACCCATGAGTTTTAATTACAACAGCTGTCGTGCCCATAGAATTGCCTACATTTTAATCTATACGATTTTGCAAATACAAATTTTTTGAAACTTTTTGGTGTTAAATTGTGACTTAACGTAACCCGGGTCAAAACACCGATATTCAGCTGAAACTCAGAAGAAGGTTTTAGGGTCAAATGAAGGTTATCACCTTTGAGCAAAATCGGAGACCAAGTCCAAATCCATGAGAATGGTATGATCGACTTTTACTGAGACAAAGTCTTAAAAAACCCAAAAGAAACTTTAAAAAAAACTTTTCTTTTGAATTTTTTAAAATGATTTATTACTCTGCCCTACCCGCCGACTACAAAAATGGCCTTATTTTACATCTAACGAGGAAAAAATCGGCCGATTAGTCACAATTTTTCACCCTCCCATTTTCGAGATAATTAGCATTTTCTTATGTGAATGGGATTTTTCAGAACCCGCGGCTTGGCCACTGGCTTTCGTTTTGATTGTTTTGATTGATTGTGGTTCGGATCTTTTCTACTGCCTTTTTTGTTGCTCATAAAAATATATTGTTCGTTATGCAATTTTAATGTAATTGTTTAATAGCTTGTAAATGCCACAAGGTATTGATCTGAAGAAATGTAAATCTAAATTCTTTTGAAGTAAACACGAAAGATACATTTTACCAGCCGCGAATTTGGAGCTCGGTGGGCGAGGAGTATCCTTTCTCCAGTAACTGATTAACTCATGGTATACTTAATATTATAAAACCATAATAACCATTATTTCAAACTACAGTTTCCTTATTTTATCCCTTTCAGCACAGCCGCAACTTCGAAACAAGTTCTGCCTGCTGGAGCACGATGATTCGAAAAATTTGGAGCCATCGTCCACCGAGGCCACGACTCCAACCAGCCACAAGTCCACCGAGGCAGTCGCAGTCAGCGGTAACAGAGGCCAACGCAGGCGCAGAGGCCATCGAGGCAGTAAAACCAAGACTGGCAGTAGGACTGGTGAGTTCATTCTCATTTGATAGATAAAAATCAGTAAACACAAGATAACATATTTTCAGAAACCCTTCTGAAGAATGTCAGGTCTCCATCGAGTGATTCCGCCGTGAAAGGTTCGATTTCGACAAAGAAGTCAAAAAATGAGGAGAAAGGAAAGGAGAGAGTCTTCGGAAATAGTAAGTTTTTTTTTGCAGATCTGAAGAATATACCAAGGGAGAAAAGTATTTTAATGTCCGTAATGTAATTAAGAAACGAAATTGTTTGCTTTTTTTTGCATGTTTAAAAAGCTGTTTAAAAATGCGAACATTCGTCTCTAATTTTTTTTGCAGTTCTAATAACTTTTTTTAAAGCAGTGAAAACTGGCAGTTTTAGATTTGTAAAGTGTGCCATTTTAGAGGTACTAAAACGCAAAAACCATATCACACACATACGTGCACATACACACATATACAACATATATAAAGTTTTGAATACAGCAACGTATACCTCTCGCCAAACCTAATTCTTGAAAAAATGCAATTCGTGCCAAAATTATGATGTCGAAGTTAGAAATTCTAACTTTGACGTCATAATTTTGACACAATTTAGTTTTTTTCGAGAACTAGGATTGGCAAAAACTATATTTTTCATAATAATTGCTAACTTTGCATCATAATAATATGTTGTTTGGTTTTAATTCGCTTTTGAAAGTCTTTTTCTATCAAGAAGCACTGAACTTTACTAAACTTGTCAAATTAAAATTGCGCAGTCTTCCACAGTCTTGTATCATATGGTTTTCTTCTCTTGTTGCATTTAATATGCTAATTACCATTCTGCGCCGGCGGAAACGCAAATGTCTCGTGTCGGTACGAGCTATCGAGAAATTAAAGAAAATAATAGAATTAAATTTAAAGAAATTTAAACCTAGAGATCGAAATTTGTACCGAAACGAGTGCAGATCGGTGAGCGTGGATGGTGCATTTTGGATCAAATATGCATTGATTTAATGGATTTTTTATAATACGTCAAATAATGTGTATAGACCCGTTTACCAAGTTTGTTTCTGCCTTCCACCTTACCGGCCAACGCTTACGCAAACGGCACACATACATTCGTCGGTTGTTAAAATGAAATTATTTGAAATCAATCAATTAAAGTGAATGTTGCACCAATCGATAGCGCGTATGAGTAGTACTCACATCCAATCGAAACTTACAGTATTACCAGGGACCCGAAGCGAAGAATTTTACTTTTTAGAGAGAAACTTTACTTTGTTTGAGATTTTTCAGGGAGTTTCTCAGACATTTTTCAAACGATGACGAATTGGCCCTTTATTTGCTTTTTGCGAGTCTATATTAAAATATATTCTTTGAACTTTTCATTCATACTATTTTTTTTTTCTTTGTGTTTCTTTTTTCTTTGTCTCAAAGAAAGAAAAGAAAGAAATTTCATGTCGGCAATTTGTTAGGAAAATTTTCAAAACAAAGTTTCCGACGAATTTCTCCAAACAATTAAACTGCAAATTATACTATTAGCGAGACAGGCCATTTTATTCATTTATTTTCTTTATTCTTCGTTTTAATAGTTGAAACTAAATAATATGTTTTTAATCGATTAATGCTTAAAGCGTAACTTATGTTATATTTTTTTAAAGTTTGTAGGTTTTCTCTGGGACTGCAAAAAATAAATGAATGTGCCTCGACATGCTTGTCGCACAGACCCGGAAAGCGTTAGATAAGAGAGAGCGTTAGACATAGGATAGCAACGCTTTGAACACCAGTTCGTGGTCAAATTTAGTTTTCAGACGTTCTCTACCAAGGCTTATGCCAGGGATTGGAGTCTCTCCTCGATGGTGGATCACCAAAAGTCACAGATTGGCCGGTGCCACTCCACTCGTTATCAGAATCTAGCGTCTTTGTTTTTGACGTGAAATTAGGAAACATAGTCGAACGTCTGAAGTGCGTCGTGAGTTCCTATGTGTGAACTCAACGGCGCAATTTAACAGACATACAACCGAAGCCTTCGGACTGTTCAAGTTCCGTTGCACGACGGGAGAATGAGGTTCCGTAAATCCGACATCTTTGGTTGGAAATGGTAAGAGTGACGCAATGCGAAAAATTGATCTTCGTTTAGTTGCTGTGACCTAGACGATGACAAGGACACAATAAGCGATGAAAGCATATTTATGCGTGGAGTGGCAATAAGTATTTGTAATATGTGCAGAATGAAGGTGGAATGTATAGAAATAGTCTACAAGGCCTACTTTATTCCATGCGAGGTATGTTGTCTGAAATCTATGAATAATGCAATTTCAGGCTCGGAAAATAGATCCGAAGCCGCTGAAGAAGGAGTATGTTGCCCTCTGGCCATGCATAATGTATACAAAACTTGGCGAAGAACACGAAATGAGCGTCACAAATTTGACAGGCCAGACTCTCAAAGTGGCGATGTCCGCAGAGGACCATGCTCATGCTCCCTCGTCAATAACACTCAGTCCCAGCAGCAGCACGACTGTCAAAGTTTATCGGACTGTGAACAGTAAGAAAGCAATCTCAAGCAAATACTTGATTACTACGGAGGAAGGAAAACAGCAAATGACGTCGGCACTCTTTTACAAATGCAACAACTAAAGTGATACGTCGAGAAGAGTTTAAACGAATGAAGTCTTGCCTAAAGTCTTTTCTTTGTTCTTATATATTTTTAATGAGATGCAATTCACAAGCCACGACACATGTGACACATGACACGGAGATAAATCTAATTTACAAGCTTGATCCAATTGATTCTTGAAATTAGATCCAATTGATTTATTTTGATTAACCTCGACTTTCTCAGTTTCTTTAATAAATTAAAAGTGTTCCACTTAAAACGTTTAATTTTAATATTGAGGAATTGACTGAGTCCGTTCATTCTCCTCTCGCTTAGAAGTGCCCATGTTCAGCGTTTTCAGGCCCCGCTTTGTTGTATTTTTAGTTCAATTTAATAAGTTCACAAAATAAGAAGTTTTAGCATTACACAATTTAGAGTCGATATATGAAAAGATCGAGAAAAGGGATGTCGCAGCAAATTTTTGGTTTTGTGTATGGAGTCCTTATGACCATATACACCATTTTGAAGACTTTGCCCCAGACTAAGGCTTAGAGTTAGTAATTTTGGCCCTTTGGCCCGGAAGTGACGTCATACCCTCCCTAAAATCCGTTTCTCAATCGATTGGGAATTTTATTTCAAAAAGTTTTGTTTTGAGACTGAAAGAATTTTTTGAAGTGTTTAAATGAGTTTCAGCTCGGCAAAGTTTTTCCATACCAGTCCTCGAGGGTCCACGGCGTAACGCTATGTCCCTTATTAGCGTGTTCTCCACGCTGTTCTGCACAAAAGCTTTAAGTTTGCTCAGAAAACTCCGACACTTTTTTGGTATTTGCGATCAAAGGAAGATTTTCGTTCCGCCGCGCTAGCGCTTAGTTGATAACAGGCGCGGTCAGTGCCGTCTCGCTCTTTTAGTATAGCGGTAAAGTTCTTGGCTGTAAATCTCACGACCCGGGTTCGGATCCAAACTGCGACATAATCTTTTTCTTGTCTAATAAGAACCTTTCAATTATTTAAATACACACAAGAGATCATAAGAAGCTGTTTGGGTTTTACTGTAAGCCCTAGAGCTCGCTTTCGTGATCGCAGTGGCAAGTTTTTTCGCTGATACACAAACAAGTGTCGGAGTTTTCTTATCAATCTTAGACAGTTCATGCAGAAAAGTGTGGAGAATCCGCTAATAAGGGAGATAGCGTTACGCGGTGGACCCTCGATGACTGGGATTGGAAAACCAAAGAAATGTTTTTGAAACTTTGCCGAGCTGAAACTCGTTTAAACCTTTAAGGCTATATCTTTCGGGCGAAAAATGACTTATGCCCAAAAATCTCCAAAATGGTTTCTATGATCACAGGGACTCCATAAAAAAATTTCAGCCGTATCGGAGACAAAACATTTTCCGTCGGCACCCCTTTTATGAGAACCTCTCATTATGAGACATTGAATCTTGAACAATTTAAATAGAAACAAGGAAAATTAAGTAGAATTCATGCGTGAAAAAGCGAGCCGCGGGTGGATGGTTTGGTTCCTCATCGTATAAAAAGAGAACAATATAAATGTTAGAACGCTATAAAAAGAGAACAATAAATATTAACTGGACAAACGCCAAAACCACCTCTGACAAAGTGTCGAAATTTGTGTGGTCGAACTAAGCTGTGTGATTTGACCAATTTTAGGTTCAGTTAAGATAAGGATCCCATCAGAGGTGGTTTTGGCGTTCGTCCAGTTAATATTTATTGTTCTCTTTTTATAGCGTTCTCACATTTATATTGTTCGCGTTTTATACGATAAGGAACCAAACCACCCACCCTTTTTGCGGCTCGCTTTTTCACGCATGAATTGTTCTCTTTTTATAATTATTTTTTGAATAAACAAGCCTCTTCACAAAAGACATCTAATTTGAACCTGAAAACTAACAAAAGACTCAATGTGGCTTTTGCAAAATCAAATCTCAAGAAACAACAACTCGTTGGTAATAATAAATGTATTCCCCAAATTGGATTGTTAATTAATTAGTTTTAACTTTTTCTTTCCGTTTAAAAACGGAAAGGATTCTCTTCTTTCTTAAAAACAACTGAGTGTCAAGCAGAAATGTTTTATTGAAGGGTTTTTGCAGGAAGAAGTTGAACTTTCAGTTTCTCGAGAAAGAGAGAGAGAGAGAGTTTCCGAGGATCCGTATCAATGTCTCTTCGTGACAATGACTTTGTAGTGCTTAGCTCTCCTAAGGGTTCCTGATTCCGTGAGGGCAATCATACTGGCTGGATGTTCAGGATCAGCAGATAAATTGCAGGCTAGGAGAAAATTACCCAGGATCTGAAACGCTCTTTTTTTGTTTTTATATCTATCTTCTTTCTCTCTCTCTCTCTCCTATTTCTCTCTCTCTTTCTCTTTCTCTCTATCCCTTACCAGGTACATCTCAGCTCTAGCCAATGATTCTCCTGGACAGGCTCTTTTCCCCATTCCAAAAGCAGCCACGAATTGATCGTCGGTGTTGTTCATAAAACGTTCGGGGTTAAACTGAAACATCAAATCTGCCTGTAAATGGAATTCAGTACTTTGGTATGATTTTCAAATCTCTGTGGATCGTGAAGTATGAGGGAGAGTTGTGCGGTTATGGATGTTCCCTTGGGGATCATAAATTCTCCAACTACGGTATCTTCGGCAGTGTCTCTCCAGAAGTTTAGAGGGGCGATGGAGGAGACACGAAGTACTTCCTGAAACATTTGTTTCACACACACACACACACACACACACCGTAATAGTTGCATTTAGATACGGTGTTTTCTGCTTATCAGACAACTCCAGAGCTCTACTCCTACGAGTTACAGTATCCAGCTCCTCCTGTAGCTTTTCAATCACCTGAACAAAAGTTGATCTTCCTTTTTTCGGAAACTTTCCTCTGGATTCTTTGATAAATAGCCAAAAGCCCAGTAAAGAGAAGTGGTTGTTGTCTCCTGCCCAGCCGCCCATAGGTCCAATACGGTTACAGCGAGGGAATCAAAACTGAAAGTTTCAAACATTCTCTTTTAATTAGAATAAGTACTCGAAACTGTCACCATGATCATCTTTCTGCATTTCAATTAGGAATGCGTCTACAAAGTCTTCTCCGTCGTCGCGAAGAGTGTGCTCCCCAGATTCAATCGCCGCTTGTCTATAAAAAAGATATATTTTTGCTCTCTCTCTCTCTCTCTTTCTCTCTCTCTCTCTCTCTCTCTCTCTATCAATATCTCTCTGTGTCTATCGACCCGACCTTTGTTTTATCTGTCTTCTAATAAAGTCCAGCATTGTATTTAAAAGACCGCAAATCTTCTCATATCTCGGTTTCAGTGGCCATTTATTGTGGTTCCATTCGTTCATAAGCATATCGAAGACACTGGCCTTTTCCATCAATTCGTCCACACACTGCTTGATTTGGAAGAATTCGTCTTCTTCACCCTGAATTCTGTGTGTGTGTGTTGTGTGTGTGGGTGTGTGTGTGTGTTGTGTGTGGGTTGTGTGTGTGTGTGTTGTGTGTGTGTGTGTGTGTGTGTGTGTGTGTGTGTGTGTGTGTGTGTGTGTGTGTGTGTGAGTGGGTGAGTGACCCAACTGACCTCTCCAAAAGGCTCAGAAAACAAAATTCGGTTGATGATGTTTCCAACAGCCCTCTCAAGGAAGTGAAAAATATCGATGCTTTTTTCACCTCCTGCGTCTTCAATTTCTTTGTCCAAAACTACTCGTCTAAATGGGAAACGTTTGTTTTCTCTGTATTCTTCCCTCCCTCTCTGTCTGTCTGTCTCTCTCTGTCTCTGTCTCTCTCTCTCTCTCTCTCTCTCTCTCTCTCTCTCTCTCTCTCTCTCTCTCTCTCTCTACCTCAAATCAAACTCCATCATAATCCTATCCTGCATCAGATTCTTCCCCAATCCAAAGTTCCTCAAAGTATGAAGTGCAAACCGACGCTGTTCCAACCAATGCTGCCCATTAGAAACTATAAGTCCCTTTCCGTCTAAATAACATTTCTCTTTCTGTTTCTTCTAAAAATCTCACTTCTAACAATGTTCATAAGAAAGAGAAGCGTCCTATCGGCAAAATTCGATCCCTTCTTAATCATGGAATCCACAGCTAGATTATAGTCAGCAATGTTTACAGTAGCCATAGGACCAATCCAAGTTGTGAAAACAGGGCCATATTGCTAAAATTATTTCGAAATCAACGGGAAAATTGAAAAAAAAACCTCTTTCCACTCTTGCATAGTTGGAATTATCCCTCCATTTCGTAGCAATCCAAAAGCTATCTGATGGAAATTGCCAACTATTGGTAGAGGAGTGGGGCCTAGAATTAGAATGCAAAGGTACCTCTTTTTTATTACCGGGTGGTAGTTTCTTGGTTTTGCTGTAAAAGGTAAAGAGGTAGTAGGTGGTGAGGGCTAGGAGGATGAGAGGTATGAGCATCTGGAATAGTTGAAGTGAATGAGAGAGAGAGAGAGAGAGAGCGAGAGAATAAAACTGAAGTTTAGAGATTCGTTCTGAAATCGCGAGTGGCAAAAGAGAACAAACACCGTCCGCCATGGCACACACTGTAAACCCGGCACGTCACAAGGAATCACAAATAATATGTCAGTCGTGTTTTATAAATAATACATTTTTAATACTATCTCTCTAAATAAATAGTATTTTGTTATAAGTTTAAAGAATATAAATATATAAACATTAAAGAGGTGAAAATAAAATGGCAGATTCTATGTTTGGCGGAATTGGGCGTCACTGCACGTGACCTGCGTGTTTTTAGTCTGGTTCCCCGATTTCCCATTGCCATCCTCCGCCGAAGGTAAATAAACAGGAATCGAGGCCAGAAAGACGTAAATAACGCAATTTGAAACCTACAACGAAAATATGTCATATAGAAATCATTTTATTTATAAAATAAACATTAAAAATAGTATAAACTGTAAAATGTAAATGGTGACGTTGGAACGGTTTATGGTCACATGAAAATAATTTGAGATAAGAAAATTGATAAGAAAGTTTGCTGAAATGACACAGACGCCGAAAACGACCATAATGTTCATAGAGTTTGTATTGCATCAGAGAATATGGTTTTTTTTAAAGTATCTTGCTCAGTCGGATGAATCAATGATTCATTAAAAATAGATCCTGCCACTAAAATTTTGGAACTGTGTACTGTAGAGGTCAATTGAAAGCATTCGCCGCAAAATCTCGAAGGCAATATTTCGTAACTGTAGATGACTATATTCCAAACATAGTATGATTTCCCCAGGTTTCGGCGGAGCCAGATTTTTTTATTTTTTTTTGGCTTGGCTTTGAGCCAGATTTTTTTATTTAGATACGCAAGCGGGCGTTGATTACGGTGAAAATTCGGGGGCGAAAACTTCAAATTTACCAATTGCCTGTGGCCAAATCGGCGTGCTGTGGTCTTGCCCGTGGCTCAGTTGACGACTGTTGTGGCCATAAATTTGAAAATTTCAGGTTCCCGCCCCCCAATTTCCATCGTAATCAAAGCCCGCCTGCGCATCCTTGACAATTTGCCATCTTCGGGCGAACTTCCGCGAAATCCTGCCGTGCAAAGCAATTCTTTGGTGATAAACAAATTTCTCTGAAGGATCGAAATAACCAAGTGTTAAATTGAAACCGCTGGATCTCTGTTGAGACATTTTTAGTAAAATTTCAAAGAATTGTTTAGAAGGTTTTGAATCTAGCTTTTAAAAAACCCATTACTATGAAATGTTACTTTAAAAAAATCCTTTCCAAAAAAACCGCGGGACGGTGCCCGCTCATGTCTGATTAAGTCCTACCTCGAAACTGGAAAATAACCGCGCCCCACGTGCGGCCAAAAAATTGAAATTTGAAATTTGTATTTCGGGGCTCAATTCACGGCGTGTTCAGTTAAGCCAAAACAGCAAGTGAATCCGTCGGACAGCCGCACGCGTCTCTCACGCGAGCGGTCGACCAAATCAGCCAATCAGAGGCCGCGATTCGCAGGCTCCGCCCCTTTGGCCCCGCCCATTCGGGCATTGGCCGCCTCTGATTGGCTGATTTGGCCGACCGCTCGCGTGAGAGACGCGTGCGGCTGTCCGACGATCTTAACAGCAGACACTTGGGTAGTGAACACACCGTGAATTAAGACAGTCCTTTAATTATCTTTGTTGGGCATTGGCGAACCTTTTGTTTTTGTTTGTCCCACTTGTTTTTATGCTTTTTCGACGTCGATCTACATCAAATCTTGCAAAATTCCTTTTTTTCTAATCAAAGTGCTTATTTTCAGGTTGGGTATAGTCCTCTTCAAGTTGGAATGGCCTCTCTCAAGGTAATTATTTCTTTTACAGCCGCTATATTGGTCATTTTAGGGCTGCCTAGCCGACCAGCCACAGGAAATTATCGACAATATCGCTAAATATGTAAGTAAGGTTTTTAAAGAACTTGGGTTTGAAAGATGAATTTTCACAGGTTATTCGCTAGTGATGGCACAGGGCCCTGAGCTGAATGGCGACAACATTGAACACTTGAATTTCGACCACAAATATTCATTATTTATTTCATTTTATTGATTATTTAAACAATTTACAAGGTGGTTTTCGTAAAAATCAATAAAAACACAAAATAATCAAAAATTCGCAATTTAAAAAAAGAAAAATCTTCAATTTGCTATTTTGAAGGAGTATGGGTTTATCACTTTTTTTATTTTTTTCCCAACATAAAGTGATAAAGGTTTATCACTTTATGTTGGGAATACCTTGGTTAGCTGTTTTCATCAGTTTACGTCAACCAATACTTCAATACATTTTTAATTATATTTTTTGTTCTGAACAATGTTAAAATCTTGTAATTCTCATTAAAAATGGAAATATAAGAACAGAAATGCTATATAATATATTTTGATACAAATATTTTCGGATAATTTAATTTCCCGCCAAGTCGTCTAGGGCCCGCGACCTTTTGCCACATTCACAAAATTTCTATACTAATTTGCATATATGCTTGTTATTTCCAGCTGGATCTCGAGGATCTGCTTAGACTGCAGCGGACCTGCGCCGTCCTCTACTGGAAATGCCTGGACGCCCAGCGACTGCTCACCTACGACCCGGGCTTGGTCTCCTTCAATGTTCGCTCTTTTTATGGCCACTTATCTCCAAGTTCAGTTCGTCAAACCCGTGGCGAAGCCGTTGATTCTCCTGGAGAGAAATGGCAGAGACACGAGTGGGGACCCGTTCGTGAAGACCAGGTTCCGCGTGAGGATCGGAAGAGTCATCCTAGAATCATATGTGGGTTTTCAATCTAAAATCTTAAAAAGAAGTTTCAGTACGGTCGGAAATTGCGGTCGAATAACGTGAAACTCGTTACGAATAGGCTGGGTGGAAGAGGGATTGTGGAGGAGCTGTCGGTGAGAGACGTCGACGCGCAGCCCCGATTGTTCAATGAGATGCTGGAGGTAGGCATGATGCAAATGACAGGCTCAGGCCGCTCCTGGTTGCTGCAGGCCGCTTCCGGTAACCTCAGGCCACTTCTGGCAATTTTTGTATAATTACGATTTAGACTACTGAATTTAAAGGACTGACTAATAAATTTAAGCTTCCCTAACTTTTAAATTGTCAGTTAAATGTTACATTTAGGTCAGAAGCAACTGGCAGCCTTAGGCCGCTTGGATCATTAGGTAGTTTCCGGTAACCTCGGGCCGCTTAAATTCCTGTCATCTGAGTAGGCTCTACTAATTACTTCATTCCAGAAGCTGAGCGTTCAGAAGCTTGATGCCTGCCTCCTCACCCCGGACTACCTGGTCCTTCCCCAGATGAAAAAGGCAATTTCCTTCTCCATGTTCCCATTTTCACCTATTTGTTCAGCTGCGTGAGCTGAGCCACGTAGGAGAAGTCCCCCTGCCTGCCGATTTCTTCGCCGATGCCCGTTTCCAGACCCTGAATATCCGCTTCCAGCCAGAGACGACCCAAGGCCTCTGCAGTGATCTACACCCCGTTTTTGAGGTAATTTCCCCCAGATTTTAAAGGACATCGTGTTTAGCGCTGGATTCGCGGGGAAATCAACGACATCAACTGGGATATCAGCGGAATGGCTAATTTCCATCCTGCGCAGCTGTTTGGAGAGTGGAGGATGGTCGACGACCCCGCTCTGTCGCGACAGCGCCCGTTGGCTGTGAACCACTTCCGAGACAGCGTTTATTACAGTTGGTTTTCGCTCAATTCCACTTTTGCGCTTGTTCTCAAACCACGGTTATTTATTGCCAAAAAGCAGTTCAAGCGGCTTTTAATTGCGAAAAAGTAGGTCAGGCCGCCTTTTGTTGCCAAACGCAAGTCAAGTGGCTTTTGGTTGCCAAAAAGCGGCCTTTGGTTGCCAAAAGCGGCTCTTAATTACCAAAACAAGGTAAAGCGGCCTTTGATTGCCAAAAAGCGGCCCTAAGGTGAATGGCTCCAACATTGAAAATTTGAATTTGGAGCAAAAATAATTATTATTTATTTAATTTTATTGGTTATTTAAACTATTTACAAAGTGTTTTTTTAATCTTAATAAAACACCAAATTTAAAATACAAAGAACTCCAATTGGCTATTTTGAAATTTACGTCAAACAATAAAATATTTTTAATTTAATTTTTGGCGTTGAACAATGCGAAAATCCACCAATTATTCTTGTAATTTTAATTGAAAATGTGGAAATATACAAAAAAAAAATTCTATATAATGCATTTTAAAACAAATATTTTCGGATAATTTAACTGATTTTTGCCACTCCTGCCTGCGCCTGTCTGAGTGGCAATATTTCTAATTTCAACCTGTTTCAGTCATCCGAGCCGATGAGAAGAAGCTGTGCATTCGCCACCACGACCACCACAACCGGATCTCCATCAGTCAGGGGGAGCCCCCGTCTATGGCTACGCTGGAGACTGAGCGCCTCGTGGATCTTCTGGAGGAGGGAGAGGAGGCCATTAATGGCTTAAGGCAGCAGCTGGATGAGATGGAGAGGAGGCTGGTGGAGATGCGACGCTTTCTGGATGAGATTAACAGGCCGAGGAAAAGGAAGGGGAACAGGAGGGAGAGTAGGAGGAACAAACGGATGAAGGCAGCCGAAGAAGAAGACGAGTAGTCTACGATCCATCGCTTCCTTTCTGTGACACTTTTTGTTACTTTTGAAATACGTCGAGGGAACCACTGTACGCTTTATGGGAATTCCCTGAATTTATAAGTTGTTTTTTTGGTGATGAAAGTGGAATAAAGTCTGTTGCATTAGTTTCATTGTTTTCCAAAAGCCTCCCTTTGCTCCCAACAATCGATTTTATTTGAATTTTGAGCATCTGTTGGCAAATTAAGTAACGAGGCCGGACCAACCAAATTGGCCCGGTTCTATTTTTTTTTCAATAAAATACCCACTGTTTCACAGGATCCAGTCTTAATCGAAAATAGCACCCCAAATTAGCATATAGCACCTCAAAAATCTGCCTTTTAGTGCCAGTTTTAGATCAATAGCACCTCCAACGGCGGTTTGAAACCGTACCTGTCAAACATTGAAAATACCTACCAATTTAAATACAAAATTATTGGCTTTTTTAAATACCACCTTTTTATTTGCTGCTCAATTTCTAGATACTTTTAGCAGTTAGATGTGATTTTTCTCGAAATAAAGTGATAAAGATTTTTCAAAATTTATTTTGGTGTAGTAAAATAAAAATGTCAACAAGAGATCTCGTACATTTCCAGCGATTCCAAACCTTAAACAAGCCTTTCTTGGATCACATTTTGAGCTTCATCTGAATTCCTTTCACAAATAGCCACACTAGATGGTAGCTCAACGTATCCATAGTAGATGCTAGAAGCGTCCAACAAACCTCCGAAAAAGGACTTTATCTTTAAAAATTAAAATTATGTGAGAGCCAGCTATTGTTTACCTTTTCTATGTCTATCCTCTCCTTGGGGTCTTCAATCCAGCAACTTTTCATAATGTGGTAGATGATTTCAGGGCATTTTTCCGGACGAGGGAGACGGTCTCCTTTTTGAAGGAGATCTAGTACGTCGGATGGAGGAATGGAGGGATAGGGCGCCAGGCCAAGGGAAAAGACCTCCCAAAGAAGGATTCCAAAGGACCAACTGAAAATGAACGAGTGACTCTCTCTCTCTCTCTCTCTCTATTTCTCTCTCTCTCTCTTTCTATTTCTCTGCCTCTGCCCTACCTTTGTCTCTGTATCTCTTTCTCTTCCTCTCGTTCTCAGTCTGTCTGTCTGTCCGTCTCCCTCTATCTCTGTCTCTGTCTCCCCTCTCTCTCTCTCTCTAACTCACATATCACTCTGATACGAAAAAGAATTAGTACTCAAAGATTCCATAGCCATCCATTTTATAGGTAACCTTCCTCCTTTCGATAAGTAAACCGAAGAATCAGCATGTCTGCATAAACCAAAATCAGAGATCTGAAACTCTCTATATTTCACCAAATCATCGGAAAACTACCTTAGCGGTCAATTCCTTAGTCAGAAGTACATTTCTAGCGGCGTTATCTCTATGAATCAGTCCTTTTGACTTTAGGTAACTCTGGAAACTTTAAAAGTTATGGCTCTTTCTTGCAAACAACCAATCCATCGCTAATTTGCCAAGCAATTGATACCAACTCTTTAGCATTAAGCACACCATTATCATCTAAACTGAAAGTATCAGTTTTCGATCGAACGAATCCGAGCAGATCTCCCAATTCACAGAGTTCCAGCACGATTAAAGGGAGGTCGATGGTTGTGATGCAGCCAATCACTCTGGAAATTGAAAGTTTTTGAATAAAAGAATAAAAATAAACCCTAGAATATGGGAATGTACTCCGAGACGCTTCATGAATCCAACTTCTTCTAGAAATTCCTTTTTGGTGTGATTTTCTGCGTGAGGGGGCACTCTTTTGACAGCAACCTAAAGAAACAAAGAGTTCTGCGTTCGTGCTCTCTCTCTCTCTCTCTCTCTCTCTCTCTCTCTCTCTCCTTCTCTCTCTTACTTTTTCAAAAGCATTAACGGAAATACTTGGATAGATGGTATCGACTGGTCTCTTTCCCTTCAAAACTCCCTCAAACACCAAAGCAAAGGCTTATCCTCCAGCACTTCCAATTGGCCTTCTTCTAATTCCCATTCATCTGCTCTGAACTACCCCTTTTGCCACCCTAAAATATACCTTACTGTAAGTTGCCTAATGTAGTTTGGTGGCGAACCTGCGACCGCCAGAAGGTTATCCAACCACCTTCTTTCTTTAGTTTGTAGCGCAATATGCAAATTATTATGAGACCCAAGGTAGAGAGAATCGATAGAATTATTAGCGTGACGAGTACTAAAACAAAACATTGAAGGAAGCCTAAAAAACCTACAGCCCGTGGAGATAGAAGTTGATTTAGTTTTTTCGCAGGGTCCTAGTGTCATCTGGAGATCTGCGTTGTCCACATTTGGGGAAAAGGGCTGAATTTCGCAAGCGGCACGATTATAGGCCCCACATTGAGAAAAGATGTTTCGAAGACATTCTGGAATGTGTTGACGTGATCACGTGATAACTGGTGACTCACTCAATCACTATTTCACACACACGCGCGCGCACATACTCACACACATGAATACACACTCACTCACACATACTTAGATACACACATTCTAACACGTACACACACGCACACACGTACTTATACGGACACATATCCACAAAAGCACACTCATACGTACACGCACGCATAGACACATTCACGTGCACATTCACACACATACTCACATGTACACACTCACACACCTATTATCAACCTTAACTTACGATTCGTGTCATTTAAATGCAGAAATTCAACTTCGAAGCCTTGAGTTACAAAGTGATCGATAATTTCCTTTTGCCTTTGCGGTAGAAGCCCAGAACAAAGGGTATCACAAGGTGAATCCAAAAGAACATACACTACTTTCCCACCTGAACTGAATGGGAACCCATTTGTACAATTTTCCTTAATTGATTCAATTTAATGATAACAGCCTCACTTACCGCTTGTTCAAAAAGTTCCAAGACTGTATCAGCAGTAACATTGACATATGTCTCAGGATTGAAGCTAGCCATTCCAGTGGCGGTGAAATAGTTATTTGTAAGCTAAAATAAGCGGTAGAACTGTAGTTAGTAAAGATATAATGAAAGAATAATGAGAGAGAGCCTATTAAGGAAAATAAGAAAAGATTAATAAAAATACCCACAGTGGCATAATGGCAATAGATTTTGTTGGTGTCCATAGTTGGTGGAGTTAAAAGGAGGGCGGTGCTACTGGTTCCGCAGTTATTTGTAATCTACTGGAATTACAAACAAAAAGTAAAGATTTGGTTTTACCTGATCAAGAAGATGAAGGGATGAATAATAACTATCCGTTGAAACGGCTACGACGGCCAGAACGAACCAGTTATTTGGGCATTGGGAGCCAACTGAATGTGAGTGTGTGTATGTGTGCGCATGCATGTGTGTTTGCGTAAACGTATGTTTGTGTGTGCGTATTTGTGAGAAACTGTGTGTAAAAAAGATAGAAAGAAAGAGAGGTTGCGTAAGTCAGAGAGATGTAAGACAGAGGAGGGTAAGAGAGAAAAAGAGAAAGAGAGAGAGTGAGTGAGAGTGTGAATGTGAATGCGTGAATGTATGTGTGTATATGTGTATATATGTGTGTGAGTAGGTGTGAATGTATGTATGTGAGTATATGTGTGAGTGTGAGTGTGAATG
This sequence comes from Oscheius sp. G VE-2021, assembly GCA_022343465.1. NCBI lineage: Eukaryota > Metazoa > Nematoda > Chromadorea > Rhabditida > Rhabditidae > Oscheius > Oscheius sp. G VE-2021. The sequence continues at coordinate 938,216 of JAJQXH010000019.1, read as the reverse complement.
TGTATGTGTGTTTGTGTGCCTGTGTATATATGTATGTGTAAATGCGTGCAATGCGTGCGTGTAAATGTGTGTGTGATTGTATATGTGCGTGTACTTGTGTGTGTGTGAGTGTATGTATGTATGCGTGTTTGTGTGTCTAAATGTATGTACGTATGTGTGTTTTTGCGTGTGTTTGTGTTTGTGTGTGTGTGTGTGTGTTTGTGTGTGTGTGTCTGAGTGTGTGCATGTGAAAACTCACGAGCACACGCAGGCACCATGATCGAATCATAAGGCGTCACATCACTCCCATCACATGTTTGACCAACTTCTCCTTCATCCTGTTTCATTTTGTCTTTTATTTATGGATTTTTCACCTTTTGAATAACACAAAGATAATTGTGCCTTTCAGAACAATTCGCATTAGTTATTCTCCCGTCGGTGCCCATAATCACACAATTTGTTCCTGATTGTTCGTTTTTAAATGCTTCTGAATCAATCCAAACGTCATAAATTTGGACGACACCTGCATGCTTATCAAAATGGGCACAAAGCAAACCTTACCCTTCGACTTGAAAACTGCGGCATTTAGAGAAAGAGGAAGAGAACCGTTTCTATTCATGCAACTAATTTGAGCCTTAAATGTTATTTAGTACTTAATTTTTTAATGACTAATGATCTACCTCAAAGTATGTCCCGACTCCCCCGGGCTCCAGGCACGAGGTGTTTCTAAAGTATATTATTTAAATGTATTTCTTACTCACTTACGAATATTCTAATGTGCATGTTGGTGTCAAAGAAAGGCTGAAAAGGGGAAAGAGAACGAGCAAAAGCCCATGTAGCATTGGGTGTGAAGACAGTTAATCCGGAGAGATAAGGAGCGAAGGAACGTGAGTGCATAGAGTGTCTACAGCGAGAGAGAAAGAGATAGAGAGAGAGAGTGAGTGAGAGAGATAAAGAGATAGAGAGAGGCAGTGTGTGTGTGTGTGTGTGTGTGTGTGTGTGTGTGTGTGTGTGTGTGTGTGTGTGTGTGCGTGTGTTCGCTCCCAGTCTCCCCCCCCCCTTCCCACATCCATTCGCCTACCTCCCCTCCCGCTTCCGAAATGGCTTCCGCCCGCCCACCTGGCTTCGATGCCGCCGGCAATTACGAACCGCCTCTGTAATAACATCCTCCTTGCGCACCTGAACTAGACAAACACGCGTGGACATTGACGGCTGAATAGACAAATCCGGAACATGCCAATGAGAGATGAGAAAGGGGCAATTAATTGCCATGACACACGGCATGGCAATTATCACCCTTGTGCTTTGCTCTCCTTCTCCAGATTCAATGTGCTAGATTTCCTTCCTGTCTAATCTTCTGAGTGAATTCACTTTTAATATTTTAAGCATCCAAAAGTTTTCACAATCCAGCGAGAGTCTCAGGTGTTCCGTCCGCTACTGATTCATCGAAGGTGTCATTGCCGCTGGGAACCCACATCAAACCGAAAAGATCTCTCTCTCTCTCTCTCTCTCTCTCTCTCTCTTTCTTTCACTTCCTCTTTCCCTATTTTTCTCTCTCTCTCCCCATCTCTGTCTATATCTGTTGCTCTCTTTCTCTGACTGTCTACGACAAAGGACAAGGGAACTCCAACATTGCTTCGGGGGTGGGCCGTTTTGAATGGTCAGATTTTACGGTCATCGTAACGGGACCAAGGACTCCAAAACCCAACTTCTCTTCAAAACTCTCGCTATTAGTATCTTGAAAACATTCACAACTACGTTTTCGCAAGAAAACCCTTTCAGATTGTGGCCTTTTTTCAGACAAAACATTTAGTTGTATTTAGTTGTATCATTTTAGGCGAACAGATCTCAACCAATTCGACAGATTTGTCTTCGAGAAGGATATGAGACGTTTTCTATTTCGCCTCATAAAGTTTCTGTTTTACCTGTAGCGTCAAAATTATAACCTGTATTAAATTTACTTTTTTTTACAAATACTAGTTTTTTTAAATGTAGTTTTTTAAACAAGATGATGTTCCAGAAAATGAACCACAACATATTATCTTACTGAGATTGTACTTCAAACGTGAGACAGTCGCGTCACAGCCGCGTCACAGCCGCGTCACAGCCAAGTACCTCACCTCAGCCTATTACCATAACAATGTTATATACCCCTCAAGGTTAAGAATAAAAAAAGAGATTCCCATTCCTCCCTGCTCTTTGCCCCCGTTCCCTGACAGTCGTCGCCCGTCGCAATCGATGTCTCTCTCTTTGTGGGCGGGGCGTCCCCCCTCGCACCGTGTTCGTGGCATTCTCCACCGATGCTCTGCGGTCAGTTTGCACTTCGAATTATTGCCTCCACCGACACCTGCCGCTGTTTGGACACCACCTCCCCCCGAAAACTTCTGAGAGGAAGTGAAACCTGGTTGAAATCAGAAACTCAACTTATGGTTTAGTGGAGAGATTTCGAAATTTCTTAGTTTACATCGAGTCCTCCAAAAATTAATGGTGTCATATCCAATTTTGAGAAACTTTCCCCGTTCAACTGTTCAAGATGAACTAACTTTAAGGTCTAAATGTCTCTAATCTTAGTAATCTACCCCCTCTTTAAGAACTTAAACCTTAACGTTCGAGGCTTTCTGAAGTTAAAACCTTGTTCAGGTGGCTCACTAGCTCCTAAAAAGAAGAACATTACCTTATTATAAAGACAAACCGTTAATTTTTAAAGTAAACCCTCAATTCTCAGCCTAACCCCTCAATTCTTACGAAGGGAGCCCAGGTGGCGGTCGGCAGGGCGCCCGCTGCTGATTCATCGACATCGTCGGCGCCCCTGGGAACCCAAGGGCAACCCACGTATTTCAAAGTTATATATATACGATTTTATTGCGAAATTGGCTTATTTTACTTGTCTGAGTGTCATAATCATTGGTTTCTTTAAGCAGAACATTGAAACATTGGCATAGCTTGCCAAAACCGACTGACATCGATTGGCGGCTTCAAAAATAGCCACTTTTGACTTTGCCACATTATTTTCTAATATTTTCGAAGACATATTCTCAGAATAGCGATTTAAGCCAAATAATGGCTTGGCAGGGTCCCTACTTTGAGTCAAATCGGCGCGCCGCGCCAGGAAGCTCCGAGGTATCAAATTTCAGGTGTCCTTGTAAGGCTTAAATTAAGGTCGTCTTCTAATTTTGGCACATAAAATAGAGATTTTCCTTTTTGAAATGTATTTTACATCACTTTCTACACATAAATACCTACAAAAACTATTTTCCCAAGCATTTGTAGCTATCAAAACAAAGACTGTTCCTTCTGTCTCCTCCGGGAGTCAATATGTGTCCAGGAGCTCAGGAATCGTCTTCTTTGATGGTTCGATCCCTCCATCCGATTGGAATCAGTTTCTGTGTAAAGTGTCACTTGAAATTTTTCAACCGGAGAGGCCAGTTGGTCCCTTCAGGCACAGCTGCCCCCGTCTCGCAGAATCCCTTCTATCGATCTACAGAAGACACAGAGATACTGTGCTTTTGAGAACAAATGGCTTCTAGCGATGGGTTGGCTGAGTATCAAACTAAAGAAAGTAAGTATTTGAAAAAGTAGTGGATATAGATTGGTTTTCATGCCATGTGAAGGCTGCTGTAGTTTTTAGCCTCGAAATAGCCTTTTACAGTAATTTTTCAAGGTTAAATTGACCAGCGTGCCAAAATTGCTCTGTTGATTTAGTTGACTGAGTTCAGCTCCTAAAATTGCTTGACTGAGTATCTAACGAACTTGACCGAGTATCCTATCTTAAATCTTTTCACGCGGTTTTCTTTTTACAGTACCCCCAACGGGCCAAACTTTGTCCGTTGAAAGGCTCTCCTTTCCCAAAAAACCTCTCAACGACAGCGCAATATTGGCACGTTCCCCTGTTTAAAATTACGTTTTTTATTCACTTTCACTTTTAACAGTTAATTTTTAACAACAATTTCAATTTTACAATACCTTTTTACAATTCGCCTTCTTCTTTTATCGATTTTTGGGCCTAATGAAACTTTGTCCACTGTGGCACCCGAAGACATTTTCCAGCTATTTACTAAGGTTCAAAGTACCTACGTTACCTATTTGGACTACATTAATTTTACTTGATATTCCAAATTACGGTGTAAACAACGGACAAAATTGCATGAAGGATGTAAACAATCGATCTAGGAGATTTTGAGAAAATTCATGAAACGATAATTTCCTTGTTTCCAGTTTGACTTTTTTCTTTTTTGATCTACAAGTCGTTTAAAAAATTAAAACTATGTAAACAAAATGAAAAATCATGTTTAAAAGTAAACTTTGATGTCTCTAAAATCTCTTTTCTGGCTTTATATCCTTGTTTTTCAGTTACAACAGCGAAATTATGGAACACCGTACATGTAACGAGGCTTTTGTTTCTTTATTTTATGTTGAAATTCTTATTTTGCTTAAAAATGATTCTCCGCCAAAAATACTTTTAAGGTCTAAATTTCCCCTTTCTGCCCGATTGAAGGACTGTTTACCATCCTACCGTACCCCTACAACCTATTTAACTCAATTATATCTTCCATATTGTTTTTAGCCAATTCGTCCATTACCCTAATCCTCCTACCGTAGTCGCAGCCCGAGTTGGGCGCGATCGATTCTCCCTCAAAGCGCTGTTTTCCCTCCGCGAGTCCATCGATCTACCGTATCCCTCGACAACAAAAAGGGAGGGAAATACCCTTGAACACACTTTTTGATTGACTTTTGACTCTTTGCGAGGGAAGTAAACAGGCCTTAAATGGGGTGATTCAGACTATGAGAGGCTACCGTAACCTTAGAGAGGACTTGACTTTTCGAGTAAAGTTTCTGAGGTGAAAAGATTCTGACATGGCCAATTGGGCTGCCAGGGCTTGGCCAATTAACTTTTTGTTGAAAAAATGATTTCATTCTTATACAGTCTCGTTTTGTTTAGCGAACGCTATCAACTGTTATTCAACCACCTCAATTCGATATTAAATTGTCCTCAGCCTAAATTTGGAAGGTTAAATTAGAAGCTAAATTCTGCTTATGTTTCCTTTGGTTATCGATTTGCAAATCGACTTTCTTCTTGGCTGAGTTTTAAACGCATCGACATGTTTTGGCACAATTACCATTAAATCCCAACGTTATGTTCCAAATGACGGGCTAAACATTGGGAAAACACAACAACAAGTGCTATTGTATGCCAAAACTGTTTCTGAAAAGAATATACACTGAATTTTCATTTTGAAATTGAAATCGATTTTGAAATTCCAAAAAACTTTTCAAAATCATAAAAAATCAATAATTTCAATAATATATGACGAATAAACCTACATTCATTAATTTATGGCTGAGTATCACACGTACATTTAACAGTTCTCGATTTCTGAAAAGAAATACGTACTGAATTTTCAGGTTAAAATTTAAAAATAGATTTTGAATTTCTTAAATTGGTTAGTTTCACCATCCAAACATCTAATTATAAAGACGGGCTAAACATCGGGTGAACACAACAACACCAATAGCCTTGGACTTTCTAAGAACATTGAATTATCAATTTAAAATAGATTTCAAATAGTAAAAACCTCGTTTCATCCACCCTGACCCTCTTTCTCCATCGATTTCCAAATCGTCCCCCATTTCCCTGAATGTGCAGGTGTCCTCCCCGTTGTTTATCCAGGCGCAGCTGTGCGTTTTTCTCCCTTTTCGCTAAAACGCAGGTGTCGGTCGGCGGTTTCCGTTCCATTAGGGGCTTTCAGAGAATTGCAGAAGAAGAGAGGAAGAAGTGCTTTACAATGTCTTTTTCAGGCTGTATTTCTCCTCAGCCGCCGCCGGCGTTTAAAATTCCGGAAAAGATGAAGCCCAGTGGGTCCCACAACGAACCACAGGCGTTCACCAACACTTCGAAAAAGGTTGGGTTTTGATTGGTATTTTTCTTTTCTTTTTACTTTTTAGGAATTAAAATTGTCTAAAGAGAGATAGAAAAAATAGGTCAAATCAATTGTTCCCGGATTATGAACTTTTTCATGCATAAGCCATTGTGACATTTCATTGGAAATGCAAAGCTGGAAAACAATCCTCTCCCCGTTCGGAAAATTATGGATGAACATGGGGAAATTCAAAAAATGGAGAGAAAAAGAGAGAGAGAGATAGAGAGAGAGAGAAACAGAGAAAAAGTAAAAGAGACAAAGTCAGATACAACCTCTCTCCTTCCAGGATGCCACTGCCAACCTCGTCGATCTCGAAGAAGTCGTCGTCCGCTGGGCTAAGCTCATCTTCGACACCACTAAATCCAAGTCCGAGGCCAAAATCAAGAAGAAGTACATTTCGGTGAGTCAGACTAATCTCCATAGGAACGCAAACAGTCCTTCCACGGCCGGCGGAAGGCAGCGGATCCCCTCATTTCCGACTTGTAATTGACATCCCAGAGGCCTTCATTAGCACTTGATCTCGTTCCCTCGAGCCGATTAAGGGCCTCCAGGTGACATAAGCCGAGAGTAATTGACTCTGGGTAGGGGTGGGGGACACGAAGCTATAACCCTTTATTTGGCAAGGACACTTCTGCTGATAGAACCGGAAATTGAGGGAACCTCGGTTTCCCGGGGGAGCAGAGATGAATCAGCGATTTGCCCCGGCCTCTGCGACCTAATCGAGCGCGTCATTAATTCTCTTCCCTCACAGGGGACAAGGGGGGACACGGGTCTCATTGCTATGGACATTAGGTAATGGGATACGCCAGAATTAGGGGAGATATTGGAAGTCAACAAGGGAGCAGGAATGGAACACACGGTCACAAGCTCACACGTTCACACACACGCACACTCATGAACACACACATGCACACTGACAGACACGTAACGTTCTTCCTTTCAGTACAACATCAACTGGACGAAACTCTTCCAAGAATCCTTGGAACCCGAGTACAACACCGAGGTTCCAGTGCTGAAACCAGATGTAAGAATTTGTGAAAATTCAACTTTTTCTTAAATTTTAGCTGAAAGCTGAGAAGGTGCTTTTTAAAACTACCTTTACTAATACCACCCAGAGGGAGCAGGAGTACTCCTTCAAGACGGAGAGGGCCACGAGGTTAGGATTTAACATTTCGGGTTGGGTCATTTCAAACTTTACTTTGGCCATTCTCAATCTGAGTGCTTGGCTGAGTATCATTTAGCTTTGTTGTTTCAGAAGCTCGTCTACCGTGATCATTGAGAAAGGGGTGTGTAGGGGAATGGAGGTTGGCCTCAAATTAAAGACCCCGTGTGAGGTAGCGGAGGCCGGTGCTGGATTCCACCAGGAGGTTATGCTGAATAACATTGGTGAGCTATTTGTCGATTTTCCTCTCTCTCTTTCTCTCTCTAAAATTCTATTTCAGGAGAGAACACAACCGAAGAAGAGCTCCTCTGGGGCGTGGATTCCTGCATCCGCGTGCCCCCTCACACCGAAGCCGTGGCTGAACTGGTGATCCTCGAGGAGCAGTTGAAGAAGGATTTTGTGATTCAGAACCACCTCTCCGGCAAAGTGCTCGTCACCGGTACGGTACCCATTCATTGCGATGTTGTGTGTCCGTCTGGCCAACACTTGACATAACCAGAATTTGCATTCGAAAGGCTGAAAGTGGCCGTCCGATTAGGCGGCGAATGGGCGCCGGTGACACCTAGACGAAATGGGGGGGGGGGGGAGGGGGGGTAGAACACTAGCCCGGTATAGTCGATATCAAATTTTAACTTTTCAGTGACGAATCTGAAGCAGAACAACTCCCTGATTACCGTTTTGGAGGGAAACATTGCTGAGATCATCCGAGGAATGCCCGACCATGCTGCCAAGGGATTCTCCTTCGAGGGAAATGTGAGTTTTTTCAAACTTTATTGTTTTTATTGGTTTTTGTAAACGAATTGTTGAAATTTTTATTTTAAAAATTTATTGTTTTTGAAATCGCTGGCAAAAATGCGCTTCTGCCCGATTCGGTTGCGTCTCTCGCGTGTTCGCAATCAGCATAAAAACGCACGCCATGCCTTTGATGTGCGGGGCGCCAGATGTGCGAAGCGGCATTTGTCTTTCGCGATTCGGTCGAGAGTGGCCACGGAATATGCACCGCGGATTTCGTAATGAAATGGGGGTCAATCGAGGGAATTCTCTCTCTTTCTCTCTCTATCTTTCAAGGTCAAAGAATCTGTTTCTGTCCCTTTCTGCCTCAATCGCCTGACCGTAATCCCGTAATTGCCAGCCGCTCTCTCGCCGCCTTCCAGCCGGCTGTCAGGTGTTTCGGCGCAAAGTTGCCTTCTTTTGTGTGCCTCACAAAAGCGATACGGCCTATTGAGGTGCGTCCTGAGAGGCATCGATCGTTTGGCGAATCCGTTGCTGCCAGCCGAAGGGGTTGATTGGAGACCACTTGTGGGAATCCGTTTCGCACCCAGTAATCAAATTCCCACGCGCCAACCCGAGAATTAATAATTTCACTGCCCTCCTGGGGATATAAAGACAGAAAATACGAGATCACCCCTCCAGTTTCAACTAAAAAGTCCTTTTCAGTTGGTCAAGTACCAGACGAGTGGTTCGTGTACCTTCCGATACGGAGTGGAGCAGAAGGTCCGCATCAATGAGAACCCCCTCACCAGGAAATACTACTGAAGCCTTCTGTAATCAACGACCTCGCGTGATTTTGCCCCGGTACTCTGCCTCAGCGATAGCCAGTGAATTCATTCTGTATGTATGCATTAAATTCTCTCTCGCCAGATTGGGTAATTAGCTAATGGCGGGTGAAGGCCATTGTGGGCTTTGGAGGAATTGGGGAGGGGTTAGGGAGAGAGACAGAGAGAGATAGAGAGAGAGAGAGCAATTATTTATGCAGAGAAAAGCCCTTTTTAATCGCAATAGCTGCCTTTTTAATAGAAAATTAAAAGCCGACTGTTGAAAAAATAAAAGAAAGAGAGAGAGATAGAGACAGAGAAAAAGAAAGAATGGTTTCAGCAGCTAAAGTGCGAACGATTCTAACGCCTTAGAGATGGAGCAGCTGATGTGCTTACGGTTCTAAGGCCTTAAAAATGAAGCAGCTGAAGTGCATACGTCTCTAAGGCCTTAGAAAGGAAGCAGCTGAAGTGCTATACGTTATAAAGCTTTAGTGGTGAATCCGTTACTGCGATATGAGTTTTCAGGCGTCTCAGAGGCTGCATTTTTTGAGTTTTAGGTTTCGCATTCAATTTTATAGTTTTTGATTGTAAGTTTTCCATTTCTAGGGCAAGCACGCGAGCGCAGCGAGGGTGCGCAGCCCTAGTCCAATGATTGACAATAAACACATATAATTGCTTTTTCATCCGGTTTGACTAAAGTTAAATCATATTAGATTGATATAAAATTGGCTTTCCAACCTAGAGTCAAAACGATGATTATACATCGACTGTTTTTTGCTGTTTATCGCCACTTTGAATTGTCCTTCATCTTTTGTTTTTTGGAACCATCTCGTTTATTTAAAACTGTACTAATCAATTTGGTGGCGGAGAGACATTCCTCTCCTATGATAAAGGCAATTAACGTGGAGATCAGCGTTTATGTAACACGGAATATTGCCAATCATTATCCAAAATGATTCAATTCGACGTAGCTGGAGCAAATCCCAGTCGTAGTTGACCAATGTCGTAGATATTGCAAAACTGGCCTAAGCTACAGTTCTACAGAATCTTCAAAACGGACTTACGAATGAAGGGATCTCCCAGAATCCATTGAGGCCCTCCATTGCCTCCCATTCCGAATAGAGCCAACTGGCATTGTCCACCTCCGACCTGCACATCAAACTTGCTCTTGTTTCTCCTGTTCCTACCTCTTCAAGCATGTTCTCCTTCTGAATGTCGTATTGTCTTCCTCCGATGTGAATCGTCAATGTAAAATCCCTCTGGCAATCGATCAGATAGGCCTCATTCTCCTCATCCCACTGAACGCACTACCTTCTGTCAGTTGGTTTAGTTACCATAGCCCCTGCTGCCCTGGCTATTGCGTTGGCTACTTGCGTTGGAGCCCCAATGAAGGAAGTGCCAGTGTCGGAGATGGCAGACATTCTTCTCATTTCAGTGAAGGAACCGGCAGAAACTCCTTCGATCTGAAATTACTTGGTAATGTTTTCTCTTTTTTGTTTCATTCTTTGCATTATAAGTTATAGATTTGTATTGTCCGTTGGTTCGACCTACATCAATCTGATAGTAGGTGGCTGAAGACAGTGGCTGATAGGCAATCACGGGGCCACAGTGGGTCGTGTCAATGGCTCCGTAGGTGAACATTCCTCCGGGACCAGCGGTCGATCCTCGACGAGCAAGCCAAACAGAAAATAGAGGCTGAGCCAAAAGATCTGAAGAAGATGCGAGAGGAAAGACAGAGGCTCACTCTGTTGAATGGCATTGATCAGAGGAGGAACCACTCTGTCGGCTGCGATCGATTGAAAAGCCAAACCAAGGATTCCATCAGCTGGGTCCTGAACGGAACATGAATGTGCACAAGGAGGCCCACCCCGTTGAAGTCAGGAGACATCTGCAGGGCGACACCGAATGTCGTGGACGGAATCCTCAGGGTTCCGGTCTCCCCGTTTCCCATCTGAAAATCTTTAGTTTGCATTTTAAACGGTCTACCGTAAGAGTGTCGGAAACTATAATTCCTGATGCGTAGCCAGTGCCATATTTGATCTGGAAAGGGTATCCTAGGTCTTGGCCTGTAGAAGAATCAGGGGGGAATCATTGCCTCTTGCCTGTAGAAGAGGCTCCCAGATGGAAGGTCTTGTGGCCGTAGCAGGACGACTGACATCTTATAGAAGGAACCCAGAGGTTGGAGGACCCCGTGTCTAAGACGACTGAGAACGACTGAGGAGGGGTTCCAAGGGTGATCTCTCCCAGGTATTCATTGTCTCCATAATCCAACACCTGAAACGCTCCATTTCCAATTACATACGTAAACGAAATTGCAAGGAAAACTGGACATTGCCTGATAAGCACTATTGTTTTAAATATGCATTTTTTATGTCCTTTGGCATTTTGGCAACGATTTGTGCCGTATATGCGTGCATACCCATCAAATGCTTCCACCCACAGTCTGTCTGTCATAGACCCCGCTGGTCCTCCTCAACTGCTTCAAATAGCTCAAATGTTCCTTCAGTTGTCCAGCCTTTCTCTTTCGTTGCCTCCTAAAATCTCTCGTATTTCCTACTGGAAGTATCCTACAGAGAATCAGTCCTTGTCAATTGTAGTTCCAAAGCGTAAAAGCAGGAAATGAGAAAGCAAAGGCAGACGAGGGAGGGGGTGTTCATTCCTGTCATTCTGTCCGTGGTCATCCCTTTATACGACTAGTGGCGTGTAATCTGTCCTCTTGTTTTCGCATGTCCATTTTAATAGGGACGGTTGGATGATTCAGGCGATAACGGGAAGTGACGTCATCCAACGAACGATCAAATGTAGACACGTTCATAGGACAAACAGTTACTAGCATTTCACAGCTAACTTATTACCTTTTATTAGCAAAAGGAACATTTTCATTATTCAAGGCCAAAAAGGAAGACATTTTGAAAAATGTACTATAACATGGGTTTGACATTTAAAGGAAAATCTCACAATTAGGGCCGAAAATCGATCTTGTTAAAATAAGGTTTTCTTGTTTTTTACGCTTACAGTACAAATTTAAAGAAAACAATTTTTATGTCGCGGGGGTTGTCGAAGGGGTCCAAAATTGCAAATTATGCGTTTTAAAAGGTTAAAATGGTATACCAAGACTGAGTATGAGTGTGAGTGAGTGTCTGTGTGTCTGCCTGTGTGTGTGACTGTGTGTCTGTGAATCATTGGGTAAAACTACACTTTTCTTCATTACGAAAACTATATCGTTCCAACAGTGCTCGATGCCTTGTCCATGTATCTATTCAGCGGTGTTTTGTGGAAGATCTCGTAGAATGCCTTCTTGTAGTCATCACTAAAACTAAGGTTTCTTAGTTCCTTAAAGTCTAAGGACCTAAAGAAGTGGCAGACCAGGTAGTTCAGAGCAATGCAGACATTCACAGGTATTCCTCCGTAGGTCGTGACAACAACTATGTTCAGACCTGGAACACAGAATGCAAGTTATCTGAAAATCCGACCGAAAAAACTGACCATGGTACCCCGCCCTGAGAAAAATCTGGGCTACGACGGAGGTGACAAGCCAACCGCAAACTATGAGAAGAGTGATGACAGTGAGCGGTTTCATGGAGATTTTGAACTGTTGATCCATGCCTGAACATTGATTTCTAGGAAATAAAAGTAGGTAGCAATTAACTCATTAGTTTAATTTTGACCCAGCAAATGAGGTAGACTGCGATGGAGCTTATATAACAGACGAGGCAGGAGGAATCGAAAATTTCGAATGAGGGCATGGGGAAGAAGCCAGTTATGAAGCAGACTGTCATGCTGAAGGAAGATTCTATTTCTCTCTCTCTCTCTCTTTCTTTCTCTCTTTCTCACTCGTGTATGTGTGTTATCTATTTGTGAGCGCGTGTGTGTAATTACGTGTGTACACGCGTGTACATGTATCTGTGTATGTGTTGTACTGGCCTAGGCCCCGTTAGGCCTAAGCCAGTACAGTGTGTTCAGAAGAGACGGGTATGCGCGTGTGAATGTGAGTGTCGGTATGTGTGAGGGTAGGTATGAATATGAAGGTATGAAAGTTTATGAGCATGTTAGCGTGTGTGCAAGTAAATGTGTGTAAGCGTGTGTTTGTGTGTGTTCATGTGACATTATAAGTGTGGGTGTATGTGCGTACGTGTGCACGTGTATGTGTGTCGATTCCCTAAAATTTTCCCACCTATCGTCCGGTCCCAAATGGAAATACGAGTGAGTAATGAGCAAACCAGCAAACACCGTAGGAATAGTAAGCAAAATCCCCATGTATATCTTACTACGAGCCGCGTAAACTTTGTACCTGAAATTCAATTTGTCTGTTTCTTTGATTAGTCCGTACTCCATTGGCAGTAGACATCCAAACAATCTATCACATCCGATTACCAGACAGGTTGGTAAACAATGGCACAGGGCGAAGGCTGGAATTACGAGCAGGTAGAAACACAGTCTGAAATTATGACATGTCTAGTTGATGGTTGGATAGGCATACCTTTGATTAACCAGAAATTGATCTGTGATGATGAAATAGGCAAAGATTAGGTGGCTGATTTGGTGAAGAACGTCATCTACTGCTAGGACTCCCAGCATTATGTTGCAGGGGCTACGGACGTATCTTAATGAAGACATGCTTTCTCTTTCTATTACTTTCGTTTCCTTCCTCTCTCTCTCTCTCTCTCTCTCTCTCTCTCTCTCTCTCTCTCTCTTCCTCTAACTTATAAGTTGACGCTATGGCAATTAGTCCATTGCCTGCTATCCCGAGAACGGAGATGACGACCATCAGTCCAGCCGAGAAGAAGCAGGCCTGACGTAGAGATTCCAAATCAGGAACCTCGGGAGACGGAGTGGAATTCATAGATCTTGAATTTTGTTGCATAAGCAGAATGAAAGTTGTTATTAACGAAAACTGCAGATATTGAATACAAAACTCCAAAAGCTATATTTGAGGGATTCAAACATTACAAGACTGTCAAATCGGGTCTGTTGATAGAAAAGAAGTTGGTATGCTGAAACAAGGAAGTTTAAGGCATTTCTTTGGTTAAAAATAGCGTAACTAATTGAATAGACACAATACAAGATCTGGCACCTGTTGCACCTTAGCATAAGTTCGAATATTTAGGTTTTAGGTGGGAAAAACAAACTCACATGTACACGTTTACACATACACACGCGACAGTACGCATTTACTCAATAACTCACTCTCTACCATAGACACGCATAAAAGAAAAAGGGAGAGAGAGAGAACACAAACAAGGCCAGCCTGTACACTAACAATTTTGCAACTATCAAGTGAAAATTCCAGCACACGTCAAGTCTCCCAGAGATTTTCAGGTAGACGGATTAGTAGTTTGCGAAAATTGTTGTTTTTGCTTGTGTTTTGACAAGGAAACATTTATGATTTTAATTTATTCCCAAAGGAAACAGTAAACAGGGGTTTGGTAAACAAACCAAAAAATCTGAATCACTGGATTTGAATACAAAAATCTTGTTTTAATTAACCAGTGCATGCATCCAATTAAACTAATGGGGTTTGATTTGGCTTCAGATATTAGCGAGTATAATTTTTACAAAGAAACATTGGTTTGATGTGGCAAAATGAATACAAAGTGCCCATACAGCCTATATGATGTATTTTCCATAGTGCATGTAATTACACCAACCTCACGAAAATAGCCTATTTTTATTGCAAAATTAGTTTTTTATACCTGATTTATCATTTTCAATGATTTTTTATTATGAGATCAGAGAGGTTACTATCGTTTCAAGCCATGCTTTAGTCTTTCCACGTACAGGAGTCATGAAATTGAGGAGTGTGGTGCAAAAAACACACGTACACTAACACACACGCGCGCCCTCACACATCTACACAAAAAACAACAAACAACACACACAAACCACACACACACACTTACTCACATACTCGCTGACACGCACACGCACACACACTCACTCATAAACGCATACCAATACGCACATGTATACATACACATGTCCATACACACACTCACAGTCACACATACTCACTCAGACACGTACCCACATATACACACTCTCACGTAAACGTTTGATTTGGGATTGAAAAGGCCTTAACTTCTTCAATAAGCTTTATTTATTGTAAAGAAAGGGAAATGTTGTTTGTGAAAACTGAAAAATACGATATAAGCGGAACTCTTTTAATGATATAACTTTTCATCAGAAACTATCAAAACATTCCGGAAAACTTTTTAATTTTTTAAATCAAGAGTGATGTTTTCTGTTTACTTCCCTTATTAGACAAGACGGGCCAACATTGATGCAATCCGAACCGAAATCCCTCGGAACGCGGGCTAAAAAGTAGCCTTGCTTGTTCAGATAAATCAAGCCGCCTCAAAAACCCGCGAATCCCGTGGATCTCTGTTTTTATGGGTTGCCCGCTTTAAAAGAGATAGGCCGGCGGCAGAAGACGCAGCCATGAGCCAACGTCTCACGGCCTACCGGGTTCTGGCTTATGCAGTTTCGGCCCTCTCCTGTGTCACTGTGATCGCCGCTGGGATCGCACTTCCTCTGGTCTTCAACTATGCCTATTCCATTAGAAGAGGACTTAGGAATGAATTCACTGTTTGTAAGGATACGACTAAGGAGCTTCTGGAAGGAGTGAGGGAACTGCAAGTATTGGCAGGGAGCTCTAATAGGACTACTAGACAGGTTGGTCTCTCTCTCTCTCTCTCTCTCTCTCTTCGTATGGGTCTTTGTCTTTCTCTCTTTTTCTATCTATCTCTCTCTCTCTTTGAATCCTCATTCTTCTTTTACAGGTCACCGCTGGAGGCCAATGCGAGGACTGCTGTCTCCCAGGCCCTCCAGGAGCCCCTGGCCTTCCTGGCGCCCCAGGTCGCCACGGAAAACCCGGATCAAACGGAATGAATGGAAGCCCTGGAAAGAACTTCATCGTTCCCTGCAACCAACATTCATACAACCCTTGTATAAAATGCCCAAGAGGTCCCGTTGGAGATCCTGGGCCTGACGGACCTCCTGGAGATGATGGCCACCCAGGTAGAGATGGCAGGGATGGAGAGAATGGCCGCCCTGGGGCGCCTGGACACAAAGGATCCACTGGAAGACCGGGAAGGAGAGGAATTCCTGGAGTCCCTGGTGATAGAGGTAGGGTAGACATTTTACAAGATCAATAATATGATTAGGAATCCCTTGCTTTTCGCAAATCGAAAAGGGAGAACCGGGACCGCAAGGACCTCCAGGACAGCCAGGAAGGCCAGGAAAGAAGGGATACGATGGGTTCAATGGGAGACCAGGTATGAGAGGAAAAGAGTGAGAGAAAGAGAGAGAGAGAGAGAGAGAGAGAGAGGGTGACAGACAGAAACTTAACTTTACAGGATTCCCCGGCCCTAAGGGCCAAAGAGGCGCTGACGGAGACCCAGGCCAAGACGGAATCCCCGGAGCTGAAGGCCCCCGCGGACCTCCCGGAGCTGCCGGAGAATTGGGAATCTGCCCCAAGTACTGTGCCATCGACGGAGGAATCTTCTTCGACAATGGAAAATTCGTCTCCAAATAACCCTTTATTTTCTATTTATGTTAATATTCTAATTATTTGGTGCAATCAAAATAGTATCTGCAATAAATCCTTTGTTCTCATGTCCCTTCCGGTTTTTCAGTGGCAGGCGGCGTGGGATCTCCCATTGGAGGGTACTAATAGTGTTTATGCCATTGCTGGACGAGGATTGGGATTTTCCATGGCTGTGTCTGTCAACGGTGGGTTGTTTTCACACAAAAAATGGGATATTGATTGTATTTTATACCATAGTAAGTAAGCCGGAGTGCCCTTTGTTTACACAAGTTTAACTGTCATGGGGGTCGACATGAAATGTGCAGCTGTGTAAAGGGTGGTCTTGTTTTATTGAATTTCTGTTAAAAATTCGTTTTCGACATTGACCGTTTCTCTCAAAAACTTTTGTCTCCCCTCTTTTCTCTCACTCTCTTTCTTTCTCTTCTCTCTCTCCAACCCCCGACTGTTGGCGCGTCGCTTGATTCTTTACCACTGTGCCATTGGGTAACCAGCCCTTATCTTCAAGTTTACGATGTATTTAACTTAAACTAACTAAAATATATCAGTTTAAATAAAAAACTTGAATATTGAGGGTAAATTTGAAAGTTGGCCGCGGAGGGGATCGAACTTTTGACCATTTTATTACTGAAGTTGCAGTTTATAACTGCGCAATTTGATATGAAACAGCTTGCCGTAAAGAAAACACTCAAAATCATAAAAGTGTCTTTTTAAACATAATTAGCACCTTGAGGAGAAGAAATTTCACGAAAGGTGAAACATTGTGAATGAGGTCATCAGATTCATCTACCTTCATTTCTACTTTTTATCTCATTCTAATTTTTTGTGAAAAAAACTGAATACGCTGAAAAATACAATTTGAACTCTTTCCTAAGGCCAAAAGAAGGAACAGTATCATCTCTCCAAATGGGTACATCTTCACTCTCCAAACCAAAATCTTTCGCAAAAAGTTAGTTAGCCAGTTACGGTAACAATTTTAATTTTACAAATCTATGGTCATATCTTCATTTTCAGTGCTCAAATGCGTCCTCCTCATTTGTATAATTACTTCGTGTGCCATAATCTTCATCTACCTCTCAGCCACCTTTTCCCTCCTTCGAAACGCCAGCTCCTGTTCCCTCTTCTCGGTATCTTCTGATAATTCCACTAACTCAAGTCATCAGGAGACTGTGAAAACACGACAACCACCTTTATTTCTCCTTTGGACTAATTACTACGGGAGGAACAATACAAACATTTTCTTCCCCTTGACCGGTTGTCCATTTCACTGTACTTTTACTAATAATAGAGAGTAAGTAAGCTTTTAAGCACTGAGAAATGAAATTTTAGGTTCTTAACTTCAGCTTCTGTGATAGTCTTCCACGGGACGGATATCCGTGCAGATGACCTACCGGAGACAGATGGGTGGCAGTATAAACATTTCTATATGAAGGAATCTCCTGGGAGAAGCACTCTTTATTACACTGACTGGGATATTGTAGGCTAATTTTGGAGACGAAAAATTAGTTTTTAGATTCCTATGGCTTATTTTAATACGACTCAGACATACCACAGTTCATCTGATTATTGGGAACCTTATGTTAGTATTCTACCATTGGCTGGCGATAATCCTGCAATTAGTAAAAAAGAGGTAAAAAAGACGTGTGAGTGTGTTAGTGTGTGAGTGTTTGGTGTATGTGTGTACGTATGTACGTGTCTATGTATAAGAGTGTGACTATGAATTTGTGTATGTGTACATATGTACATTTGCGTATGATCTGTGTGTGAGTGAATGTATTTGATTACGTGTGAGCGTGTCAGTGTGAATGTGTGATTTTGTGAGCGTGTATCATGGCGTGTGATTTGGTATGGTGTGATGGTGTAATTGTGTGACTGTGAGTGTGTGAGTGAATGAGTGAGTGTGCGAGTGTTTGAATGTTTTTGTTTAGTGATTTGGTGTGCATGTGTGCATGTGTACTATGTGTTGTGTGTATGTTTATATGAGTTTTTATATTTTTTAGGTAGAAAAAGCCATTAAACGCAAGAAACATGGTATTTTCGCCCTCTTATCCCATTGCAATGCTGACAGTGGACGAGACCAAGTAATTCAAGCAATAGAGAAACACACAAAAGTCGATAAGTAAAAAAACCAAAATCATTTTTGTTAACTTCGAATTTCAGATTTGGAAAATGCCGTGGATTCAAAACTTGCAACGCAACTTGTGAAAAGGAACTCGTTGGTGAGGGTTTAGACAGCTTTTTTTGGGATTTTAGGTTTAGCTGTTTTTATAACCTTTCAGGGAAATACTTCTTTTACTTGGCTTTTGAGAATACGGTATGCGATGAATACGTAACGGAGAAGTTTGCCAGATTCAAGCGTTTAGTAGGTAGGTCACACACACACACACAAACACACCCTCACACTCTCACTGTCACACACACTCATACAATGTCACACTCACACAGTCTCTCTCTGTATGTCACTCTCGTCTACTTGAGCTCCAATACACTTTCATCGATTTTTAATTTTCAAATCTTTCGATTTCAATTGTCGTCTGGATTTTCAGAATACGGCATCCTACAGTAAGCCTCACTTGAATCACAAAAACCAGTGACGTAGCCCTGGTCACTACAACAGAAAATAACATCGATCGCAGTCAAGTCATTTGGCCCAGAGCCACATTTTGAGTCACAGGCTGACATAGGGACAGCATCTGAAACAAAACAGATAAAATTTGAAACGAAGTAAGACATACCTGATTCCATTGAGAAAGCCGGCTGAGAAAAGAGAAAACAACATAGCAATGGAAGAAGAACAGTTTTCATAGTTTTTGGGTAGGTTTTCGGCGGAGGCACATTTTTATAGTAAACTTAATGCAGAATTAATGTTGTTGTGCAAAGAAAATATGGGCTAAGCATGTTTTGTGCATAATACAGTCCACTTTGCCCTGAAACCATTGTTTGTGAACTTTGTTAACAGATAACACACTCACACACTCACACTCAGGCTCACATTTGCTCACTCACTCACTCAAGTGCACGCACTCACACACACACTCGCACATATTCACAAACTCACTCACGCTCACACAGTCACACACACTCACTTTCCCTTATTTTCTTTACTTTCAGTCCCCATCACTCTGAAGAGAGCCGCCGTGCCTCCTCACCTCCCAGACTCCGCTTTCATAGCCGTGGATGACTTCTGCTCCGTCACAGCTCTCGTGGACCATTTGAAGTACCTCATGAGCAATCGCACCGCATATGCAGAGTATAACTACTTTTTTCTCTTTTTAAATGTATTTAGGTACTTTTCCTGGACCAGATTCTACTCTCCAAGGGGGCGTCAGACCTCCTGGTGCAAGTTGTGTGAGGACGTGACGGAGGGAACTGTGTTGGAGACTGATTACAATGCCTTCTCTTCTCTGAGAGACTTTTTCTCGGAAGATCAATGTGACGACGACTATGGGCTGAAATTGCTATCAGACCGGTGCGAAGAGCAGACGGAGGTAACAACAACACGAGCAAAAGAAGACAAATAAACAGTGGAGTGGTGAAAACACGGTTGGGGCTTGAAATAGTTTGATGTTGGGACACGTTGTTGTTTGTTTACTCAAGGTGATCAATGGAATTAGGTGTTAGGTAACTGATGTGTCTCTGTCTCTGTTTGTGCATGTGAGCGTGTGAGTGTGTGTAAATGTGTGTAAGTATGTCAGAGTGTATATGTAAAAAACAGGTGTGTGTATGTGTTTGTGTGTATGTGTGCATGTATATGTGTGTACGTGTGCGTGTGTGTACTCCAACCCATCATCAACCAACAGACATCAAAACACTGTTTCTGTGGCGTATCATTCCCAGCAGTAGCAAAATATTTGCTCCTTTCCGTTTGAAATTGCAGTCAACAGTTGTAAACGCATGAAGAAAACAAAGATAATAAATAGTTTAAAAGGAGGCCCATCTAGCCAATCACCATCTGATACAAGATGATCAACTGCAAGTTCGTCAGCAAGAAATCTGCCACCAGGAGCAAGAAGGACATGTGATCCGGCGTAAGTTTGATATCTGTGATTAGAACCACAAGATGTTTAGAACCAGCCGATCTATCCACTGCCACATACTCTTCAAATGTAGAAATTCGGCCGAATAAATAGTCAAAACCAATTGTGTTTAGCTTGGCTTTGTATGTTGTATTACGAACTTAAAGAAGTGTAAAGTGAAAGAAGAAAGAGATGATAGAAAAAAGGGAGGGAGAAAGAGAGAGAGAGAGAGAGAGCAGGAGAGTTTTCTTTGAAAGTTTAGAAATGACCACATTCTTGATCAACATAATCAACTGGTTAAACATTAGCATAAACTCAATCCACACCCAATCCACAGTTCATTCTATCGCGTGTACTCCCTAAAACTGGTCGTCTTAATATTCCCCTCTTTATTTTCAGTTGGTTTGTTGTTTATAAATTTATTTCAAAGCTTCTGTTCAGGAATGGTTTTTAAGAGTTTTAAAATCAATTTTAACGATGGAGTCGGAAACGGGAAGAATCTAGAAAATCTCAAATGAGTGTTCAATAAGCCTAGATAAATATAAAACTAATAGAGTATTCGTCAAGTACATCTACCTGAGTTCGGTTTTCAGATTTCAGACATGTGTTTCACATTTGATCCAAAATTTGGTTGAATTCGTGATTGGCAGACAAGAAAGGATTTTACAACGGAATTAGAACAACCGCGTTTTGGTCTGAAGAGTATTTTAAGTCAAACTGCTGGAAAGAAGACAAACGGCAAAAGGCAAAAACATCTGGGGCTATTATAACAAACAGAGACTGCAACCATTTTAATGGTTAGAAATAACCAAATTATATATTGATGAAGTAATCAATAATTAGCATATCCTCAACCCACATTCAAACAGGAGCGCATTCTACCACGTGTGTTCACAGGAGCCGGTTGCCCTCTAAATATTTTTCTGTTTGTCTGTCTATGAAGTAATTTTCAACGTGAAGTGGTAAGTGTCTAGAAAATGTTTTGCTTTAATGAGTAATTTATTTTTAGGACATCTAATTTCAACGATAGAACGATATTTCAACGACGTCTTCTGAAGATCTAAAAGTTTAACTATACATACAAGACTGCCAAAATCTGTCAACTTTAGGTTACTTTGGTTTTAGGTTTTCAGATCCTTTTTCCAAACTCGTTTCCCTGATGGACGAAAATGAAGATTTTACAAGCGAAGCAGGACAAAGGTTCTTTTGGTCTGGTGTTTTTGGTGTTCTGGAGAATGTTAGATTGCACTGTTGTGGTAGCACAATAAACATTTTTCAGCAATGGAGGGTCCTTCTGTTTGTACCCAAAAGATAATGAAACAGAGGAAACGTTGGTAACCGAGAATAATGAAAATCCTCGAAAATAAGGGAAAATATTCATTTATTGACGAAAACTGCACAGAAAACCTTGGATCACCTTGATGTGGCTGGGGCGACGGTCTTCTGATGTCATAGTAAAATATGACTCACATGAGAACGACATCATAGACATCGTATAAATTCTGTCACCTGGGCCACCCACGCAAAAGCTGGAAAAAAGACAACTTCGTGGCGGGACCATACTTGCGACTCTTCACTAATTATGAATATTTTGTTTCATGGCACATTACGGCAATCAGTTGCAAAAATGTTGACCACGACCATTCCAAAATGAAGCGGAAAATTTTGCGTCTTTGATCCTCCTTCTTTTGATTGTTTTTGTTTTTACTGTTCATTATTGTTGTTTTAAACGGTTTTTTTCAAATTGTCTCTCCATCCGTCTTTCTTTTTGATTTATTCTCCTCCGTCTATCCAGTATACGTTTGCTTGTCTTGTCCGTTAGAAAAGAATCTGACATCAAGTTCGGTAAATTGCCCATCAGTTTGAGAAATATGGTTAAAATATCTGAAAATCTGAAAACAAAAACCCACCTGTACTTGAAAAATACTGATTTGATATTTTCTTGTTTTTCAAATCTATTGATAGCTTCAGGAGACATTGTTTCATTAAACTTTGGACGAATTATCCACATTGCCTCTTTCTCTTTGTTCTTTTCTACTGGAAGCCCAGAAATTGTCCAGTGTTGGTGGTAAAATCTCCGTTTTTGCGATATCAGAAAGAGTTTGGCAAAAATGGCAAAAAAAAATCTGAAAATCTGAAAACCCACCCCTACTTGACAGATACTCTTTTAATTTTCCATTTGTCTTGTTGAAAAATCAATTGCGATTATCTGGAGACCTGATTCTATGTTGAAATAGTTTACATTTGCAATCTATAAAAATTGCATACCTGAACAGAATCTTTGAAATAACTTTGTAAACAACTAACCGAATAGGAGCTAATTAAGACGACCGGCTCTTGGGAGCACACGGGAAAGAATGAGTTCCCGTTTGGGTATGGGTCGAGGTTATGCTAATCGATGATTATGACATTTTGATTATGCTGATCATCTCTAACCTTTCAGAAAAGCATCTATTTCCTTCCTCTATCTCTCTATTTCTCTCTCTATTCTGCATTAACCGCAATATGGTACTTGTGGGCCAGTGGATAGATTACTTACACCCGTACCATATCGGTCATTCCAACCAAAACTCACTTGTCCCTGTCCCTCTTCGATCCGTGGAAGCTCCTTCCACTGCGCTCTTTCCTCTCCTCCCGTCTCTCCCTCTCCTTCCTCTCCTCAGAATCACTGTCGTCCTTCTTATCCTTGCGTCTGTCATCATCCCGATCTCTGGAAAGAATGCATTAATAGCAAAAGATTTGGAGTACCTGTCCCTCCTGTGCCTCTCACTAGTCCTCCTCTCAGATCTCCTGTCCTTGTCTCCTCTCGAAGACTTGGACCCAAATTTGCAGCATATCATCAAATAATCTTTCTGTTAAAAACAACTAACATATTGTCATGCATCATTGAATTCACAGTACATTAGCACTGAAAATATTTTCCTCCTATGCCATCAACAGAAATAAACCTACATATAAATAGAAACACTGATAACCCCATTCTATAAAAGAGTTTCCTCTGTCGCTAATCAACAGTCCAGTCCAAAAATGCTCCAGTGCAAGTTCGTCAACAAGAAGTCCGCCCAAGGCAGGAAGAATCTGTGATTCGGCGTGAGTTTTTCGAATTTTAAATGGTAATTTGAGGTTTAGATCAACACGTACAACTACCATACTAACCTCCATTTGTAGATTTCGGCCGAATAAATAGTCAAAGAACAAATGTTTTGCTCATTTCGAAAGTGGGTCTTTTGGAGTTAAACGCACCCTAACTCTACAGTACACACACTTTCTCTCTCTCTCTCTCTCTTTCTCTATATCTCTATCACTATCTATATCTATATCTCGTAGTTTTCTTTAGTTCTCTCGCCCTCTCCCTTCCATCTCGAATCCCTCAGCCGTCTCCCAACGAAAACAAGACAAAACGAGTTGATTCGATTAGCGAGAAGAGTACGTGATTCAGCGGTTTATGGGGTCTGAATGTACAGCGAGAGCGTGACCCGTGGCTCCGAAAGGCTCTCTCGCGACCTTGGCGGGGATAAAAGTACAGGGGAAGGACAAGGGGCGAGACCGGAGAATTCTCTCACTGGATTGTACTCTACGACTAGAAGCATTTGAAAAAAATACAAGAAGAAAGAGGGTTAAATGAGGAGAGGTAAAAGAAGGGGAAGGAGAAGGAGGGAAGAGACAGAGGAAGAAACGGGACGTTTTGGAGCCTCTGAAGTCTTGGTAGACGCATCGGCGATTATCCTGTTGGTGGGGAGGGAGTACTGAAAGTTTTGTTTGAATTCACTCACTCTTCTTCACACTGGCACACTCTCTCATCTACTCATTCACTTACTCACACACTCACGCATCGAGTCTCTAACACACTCACTCCCATATACGCACACACTTACTCACTGTCCCTTACTTACTGACTCCTTCACTCACATACATACTCACACACACACACCCTCATGCTTAGCTACTCGTTCATTATTACTCACATTCACACACTCTTACCTCCTTGTCTGTCATGTGGGAAGGATTGAGCTTCTGGTTTGACACAATCGGATAGAAGTGCGATCCTCTGTTCATATCGTGAGGATTGACTTCATCCGGTTGGGCAGATCCAGTAGCAGCCATAATGAAGTATTCCTTGTTCAGAGGCCAAATAAGGTTGTTCTTAGTGTCGATTTGGGGAACAATCTGCTGAGTGAAGGCGCAGACAATCCGCCCATCCACTACTTCTGACTCGACGTTCTTGATCAGCTCGCGGTGTTCATCCTGAATTAACCATCTTTTTTGTTGATTTTTGTAGTTTAATTCCAAGTTGTATCTCTTCCAGATCATCATTTCCGCCCTTCCCTTCCTGCCCATTCGTATCTACTCTTCGCAGCGCCGACCCGATAGCCATTAATCTTACTGCTAGACCGGGTCGACCACGTCAACGGGTCAGAAACTTGCGCTGTAAAAGAGACCGAACGGTTTCTTTGACCAAACCCATTCGGGCGAAACAATTACCGAAAAACAATCGACGGGAGCGGAAGAGCGCCCAGTGATATCAGTTGTTTGGATGATCGCTCGAATTAGACAAACAAAGTAGGGATCAAAAAGCGCGTGTGTTTGTGTGTATGTGTGTGTCCTTTTATTCTTTACACCCATATTCATTTTCGTCGAAGTTGGTCCGTCCTTGATCATCTACCGCCCCCTGGTGAGAACCGCCGTTCCCACAAAGGAGCGAACAGGTCGCGCCAGACCTTGACAGGAGATTAGCTCACCGTGTTGAGGAAGACACGGTCGTTGCTTTTTCCTTTGTTGAAGGAAACGAAAATCTCCGGTTCGAAGCCGTAAAGCTGGCCCATGTCGCTGAGAACGCACTCGGAGACTGCGTCGTCGCCCTGAAATGCAAGAGTGAATGGGTTAGAGAGAGAAAGAGAGAGAGAGAGAGAGAGAGAGAGAGGGAGGGACAGAGAGAGAGAGAGAGAGAGAGAGAGAGAGAGAGAGAGAGACTAACCATCAAGTTGTCATGAGAAAAGGCCACTGCCACGTATTGTTGTTGAACCGATGGAATGAGGGCCGTGGCAGCCATTTCCACCCTCAGCTGGTTGGGTCCAACCACATAGAAGACCACAGCTGTGGTGCAATCCAGATTTGGATCGCAACCGAGGGGTTTGAAGAGACAAGCTTTGCTGGTACCGCATCCCGTCCTGAAAAAGCCTATGTTTTGTTTTAGTTATATGACATCTTTCAGTTTTTTTGTTTCGTGTCCCCATCACAAACCACGCGAATGTTTTTTGTACCGAGCGCAATAACCGAATTGATGGCTGTCGTTGTGGTCTAAAGGTCGCTGTGGTCTACGTGCTTACTCCCATTTGTTGATCCAAGGGAAACACAAATCTGGCAGTTGCCGCATTACTCCAAACACGTGCTTCATTCAAGCACCACATTGCTCAATGATCCCCATGGGTCTGCCAGGGTCAATGGGAATCCGGGGGGTCATTCAAACCCGTACCAAATCGTTCAGTCTTTCAATTAGCTATATTTAGCTCACAATAGGTATATCGCGGCGATTGTACTACAGCCAGATTCTCGTCTGAATGAATGCCTTCCATAAACGAGATCCATTGACGTCAATGGATTGTTGACACCGCGTATTACAATCTAAAAACCAGATTCTATGTGGTTGAATTAATGTCACTTTGTCGTTATTGATAAGACAGAATTTACGGATACGTCAGTTTGAAGGGCAAAAAGATCTCTGTCTCTGTCTCTCTATGTTTATCTCTCTTTCTTCCACTCTCTATCTGTCTCTCTCTCTCTCTTTTCTATGTATCTCTCTATGTGTCTCTATCTCTCTCTCTTTCTCTCTTTTTCTTGCAGGAAGTTTATCTCTGCCTCGGCCGCCAACATTTGCAAAACAGCTGCCCAAAGATCTCTTGATAAAAAGAAAGCGATTTCAAGGTGTTCTTGCAAAATTTCGGTTTTTTTCGTTTCCTTATTGAACAAGGTTTTTTTTGGTTTTCTCGGTAGGAAGTGATCATCACGTGTGGTCTGACCTCAATGGAGGCTGACCGAGAGATTCCACGGAGGCCACTTTTGAACTCGCGCGCCACCCGGTTTGACCCCAAACAGACTCAATTGAAGCATTCTTTTACGGGATTCTTTAGAGAGAAGGAGGTTTTTGACCGTTTATGAGTAGTTAGAATCAATCGAAATCCATCGATAGCATATTGTGTAATCTTAAAATGAAGAAAGACGTCTATTTGAAAGAAACTGGATTCTCTGGAGCAAGGCGTCGTCGGAAACGCTCGTAAAAACGGCGGATACAACTGTTGGCCGACGACCATTGTCTACGGAGGTGGTCTTTGGACATACAACTTTGAAACAAAAGACAGCGAGAGAGAGAGAGAGAGAGAGAGAGAACTTTGTGTGGAGATTTAATACTCAACTAAAAGCTAGAAACAAAACAAAACAAAACCCAAACCCCAAACGGACACTAGGATTTTCTCAAAGATTCTATTTTGCTGTTGATATTCTATTTTCATACTGTAAGTGCAAGTTACAAATCGTATACCTAAAGGTACATTTACGTCAAACGGTGACAAATGTCAATCCCAAAAACCCACGTAAGACATAATTTCCACACTCTTCAAACGAGTGTTTTGTCCTTTCCTCCCCACTCAAGAAAACGCGTTTTTGTGGAAGGTAGCTCTACTATCGAAGGAAGTCAAAAAAAGCCAAGGGGTGATTGATTGGAAGGGGAAGTTCAATTTTTATATTTGTAGATGTAAGAGGATTGACTTTCACATGACATAAAACCGAAAGAAATAAAAACTCAGCAATGGTAACGTAAAATTGTTGGAAATTATTTAACAACACAATTTGGTTTTAGAGGAAAAAGTAAGGTATTTCTGTAACGTATTTCTGGTAGTTTGCTGTTTAGCCCTTTTGGGTTTAAACCAAATTTAGTCACTCTAACCGCCCATTTTACTTTAGATTTGAAAAGGAAAAAAGATCTATGAAAGCCTTCGTTAATTGGAATTTTCCAATTTATATTGTTTTATCGTTAATACTAACTGTCGCCATATAAGAAGTGGCCTTCAGACCGGAATGAAGAGGTATGAAAGTCAGCATTACAGTGAGAAAGGAGGTTTTTGGTTTCTATCCACCCTTAACCTAATGGTCACTACAATTAGATCAAATGAGGTATGTTCCCCTTCTGTCACTCCGAGTCCCGTGAGAGTTTTTTCCTTGATTGATCACGTGCGAAGAAGACCCGGAATCGAGAGATCGGGTCTGATAGAAAAGAGATCCGCGCGTTTTTTTTCCGCGCGCGATGACCACGTTATATTCGAAAAGCAAAATCAATGGCTTTTAAAGGACTGGCTCTTCCCTAACCTTTAAAATCACCAAGAGTTGCTTTAGGAGAGCAAAGATTAGGTGACAGCTGACCTGTTGACGAAAAGTCCGCTGACAGCTGGCAGTAAGAGTAAGAGTAGTCGTGGGAGCGCCATAGTGACCGAGTGAGTCTCCTTGTTGCCAGCCGCCTTCGCGCACAATACTCCCCTTTCGTACGGCGGGGAGGAGCCTGTTTGTAACAGGGACAAATCGAATGAAACGTCGACGGCAAGCGGACGGCGCACGTGCCGACCTCAGGGTCAACACGGTGGTCAACCTTCGAAAAGCATTGGAATCTTGGGGTTCTATTTTATAACCAGTCGGTAAACGCGCCTACGGCGCGTTACCTCCTGGATGGGTTGGTCTCGCACCCGAAAGTATGCTAATAAATTTGACGTCGGCCTCTTAACTGGGCGGCCTTCGGCCGCTTTATCGGACGGCCTCCGGCCTCTGAACTGGGCGGCCTTCGGCCGCTTCATCGAACGGTTTTCGACCTCTTAACTTGGTGGCCTTCGGCCGCTTCATCAGACGACCTTCGGCCTCTTAACAGGGGGCCTTCGGCCTCTTAACTGGGCGGCCTTCGGCCGCGAATATATGCAAATTTTCACTTCTTTCTAACCGCATTCGGTCGTTATTTATTTAGAAATGAGCATGAATTTACGCTAATTGCATGAGCACGGCCTGCGACCGCACCCACCCTTCTTCCCGCGGGAAATGACCGAGGAGGTGATCCACCACACACACACACACACACACACACATACACACACACACACACACACACACACACACACACACACACACCATAGCGTTTTGTTATATAAGGATTCAGGGTTTGTTTCGTTTTTCAGAATGTTTAATTTGCAGAATGTTTTAAGACAAGTTGAGTTTAAACTTTAAAACAACCCGTTTCATTGTTCAACACATCAATTTTCCATTATGTGTGACACTCGAAATGTCTCTGTCACGCTTTTTCTTTCAGACTCATTTCCCCTGTAATTCACTTTTACGATGATAACTGTCCAAATAAAAGTGAATACAGTCCAAATCAGACAAAGCAAAAGGTTCTGCCACATGCTGGAATCGAACCAGCGACCTTCTGTTTACTAGACAGACGCTCTGCCACTGAGCCAATGAGGCGGCGCAATCCATGGGTGCGCGCCTCTTTATGTACCCGTGACAAGAAAAGGATTGAGAGCATACGACAAGTTTGAACCCCATGTGATCGTTTGTAATTCTCGTTTTATTCAATACATCTTTGCAATACAATATTTCAAGATTCTTAACCGTGGTTTTCACCAATGCAAGTGAACTACCGTAGGCAATGAAAATAAACAGGGAAACAACTCCGAATCACAGATGATAATTCTGACTCGTTAGACAACACGAGGACTAGGAAACGGACAGAAGAGTTCACTTTCATTTGTCTTCGAATCCCTTGAGCTGTGACCTATCCCTTCTTGGTCACCTCCTCCCCCTGGGTTGGCTGCAGCCGGTAGCGGTAGATCACAGCCCTCTCCTCCAGTGTCGATCTCCTCCCACAGCTTCACCTTCTGCTCCAACTCGCTCCTCATACGGGCCATCTGCTTCTCAAGGACGGCCAGACGAGCCACCTCGCCCTTCAGGATCTTCAGCTCCTCCGACATCTGAAATGGGGGATTAGAGAGAGAGAGACAGAGAGAGAGAAAGAGAGAGAGAGAGACGAGAGAAATGGAAGACGGACCTTCATTTGTGAGAAACTTGGAAGAAATGAGGTGAAATGAAATGAAATGAGAGTGTGTGTGTGTGAGAAAGAGAGAGAGAGAGAGAGAAAGAGAGAGAGAGAGAGAGAGAGAGAGAGAGAGAGAGAGAGAGAAAGTGATACGAGATAGATACAAACTGAGAGACCAACCTTCATTTGTGAGGAACTTGGAAGAAATGAGGTAGTTCCATGAGACTAGAAATATTCTAATGAATTAGTGTGTCCCTCTTTGCCTAATTAGAATGCTTCTGGAATCTTCGTAAACCTACGCTAATGGCGTAAACTCCCTCCTCCAGCCATTTCTCCTCATTCCACTCGCCTCTCCCTCCCCAGCCGGTCGTCATGAGTTCCCGTGAGCCAAAGGACCTCTTCTCCTCCGTCCAGAAGATGCTTCTGAAGGCTCCCTTCGGCACAGAAGTCTCCGCCGGGATCAAGTTCCGCCCCGAACCGAAGGGCTTTGATGGAAGGGAGAAGCTCGTCTGCCACTTTATGATCGACGCCTCGGTTGAGAAGAACAAGCTGGAGATGGAGGACGAGGAGACGAGGAGCCAGTCGACGATTCTGATGCAGGACAGTTGGATGGGGAAGTACAGCCAGGTCAAGAGCACCGAAGTGGTCAGTTTATCTCCCTTCCTCTCTCTCTCTCTCTCTCTCTCTCTCTCTCTCCTCTCTCTCTCTTTCTATTTCTCTCTCTTACTCTCCCTCTCTTCAGATCGACGACCGTTCCACGTGTTCCTCCATGAGCTGTGGCCTCACCACCAGTGCCATCTTCCCCGATGCCTTCCACATCAGCCCCCGCTCTTCTGCCTCCCGTTCCGACTCCTCCCTCTACCGCAAATCGACCAAGAAGCCCGTGACGCCCAACTACACCCAGGACCTCCTGAAGAAAGTCCCCCACATCCTGGAGACGAAGCTCTCCTCCGAGCAGCTGGCTGCCAACCTGAAGGAGCTGAAGAAGTACCTCAAGGCGAGCAGGACCAGTCAGGTTTCATCTTCTCTGAAGAAGACTAAAATGGAAGGATTCAGAAGTCTGCTTCGAGGGAGAGCAGCCCCACCTACGCCAGTCTGGGCCGCAGGGAGTCGGAGGAGGTGGCTGTGGATCTGACGACGGAGCAGTTCGAAACCAGCGAGTGCGAGGCAGTCTGAGGAGACTACCGTATCACCAACTACCGGTTTACTAGCAATAAACCTATACCGATGGCATTCTTGTATTTCGTTGCGGAGTTTGTATTATTGTCCCCAGATGATTTCATTTTTATTAGAATTATTCGCATTTTCTCGTGCAAGCATTGCCTAACTATCTCCACACAAACACAAAAGAATCTCGTCTAAAACAATACTACCACAGGGATGTAGAGACCTTATATTACACAATTACTAGGCAGAATCTTAGACGTTGTTGATGGCCTTTCCGCAGTAGGCTTGCAAGTGGGCTTCCCTCACGGCCTCGGACAGGGTCTGAAACAGAGGATTACTGTAACATCGGAGCAAGGGAACTCACAGGGTGGGCGTGGCAGACACGGGCGACGTCCTCGGCCGAGGCTCCATACTCCATGGCCAACACGCTCTCG
The DNA here is from genome assembly GCA_022343465.1 of Oscheius sp. G VE-2021. NCBI lineage: Eukaryota > Metazoa > Nematoda > Chromadorea > Rhabditida > Rhabditidae > Oscheius > Oscheius sp. G VE-2021. Next base: position 907,392 of record JAJQXH010000019.1, on the reverse strand, counting down.
GCGATCAGCTCTCCGGCGTTCTGAAATGAAGTAAATGAGGCTAATTTACGATAAAGGGTGCCACATTCATCTCTCGTAATTCCAACTCACAGGTCCGATGATGTGTGTTCCGAGGATCCTGTCGGTCTGCTTATCGGCGAGGACCTTGACGAATCCCTCCTGGTCGTTGTTGGTCTTGGCACGGGAGTTGGCGACGAAGGGGAACTTTCCGACCTTGTAGGCGATTCCCTGATAATTAAAGTTGAATCCAGAGAAAAGAGATGGGGAACCTCCTGTTTCAGCTGCTCCTCGGCCTTTCCGACCCAGGCGACCTCGGGGTGGGTGTATACGACGGAGGGAATGCAGTTGTAGTCAATGTGCACGGCTCCTCCAGCCATTCCTTCGACGCAGATGATTCCTGAAATTGGTATTGTCATCATGGCTCAGTGGAGAGGATGCCCAAATAATATACTTAGTGACCAAGGTTCGATCCCCTTCGGTGGAATCTTGTAAATACGGGGTTTGAGCCAATTGGCTTACCTTCGTCCTCAGCCTTGTGGGCGAGCATGGGTCCCTGGATGACGTCTCCGATGGCGAAGATGGAAGGAACCTAGATTTCTGTTGTTTGCTTTATTCAAATGACCCAAACCTTAGTCTGGAATCGCTCGTTGACGGGAACGCGTCCCCTGTCGTCCAGCTGAAGGGAGACGTTCTCCAGACCGAGGGATTGGGTGTAGGGACGACGGCCGACGCAGACGAGGAGGGTATCACACTCCAGCTGAAGAAATCTTCGTTTCAATTATAATTCGTGGTTCTTACGGTCTGCTTCTTTCCGTCCTTGGCTCCCTCGACCTCCACAGAGATGTTTCCTCCGTTCTTGGTGGCGCCCATGACCTGCAGAATACGGTAATAATGACCAAATCAAAGAGAAACCTTGGTGTTGAGGAGGAACTTGAAGCCCTGCTTGGTGAGGGAGCGCTGGAAGGTCTTGGAAACCTCCATGTCGATGCCCATGCCTCCGACGTGGCCGAGGAATTCGACGGCCGTCACTTCGGCTCCCAGACGCTGCCACACGGATCCCAGCTCGAGGCCAATGACTCCGGCTCCGATGACGACCATCTTCTTGGGGACGGCCTTCAGGGAGAGGGCTCCGGTGGAGGAGACGATCTGAAAAGAGGAAGTTAAGAAAAAACTTGTATTTAATAAAATAGTTTTAAACATCCTGAATTGCTGCGAACGGCTTCAAATTGTAGTTTGTACTGTGCCCTCGATGACGCAGAGTTCCCGCCAACTCTCCATTACGCGGTCGTCGGTATATTCAGCCTCATTATTTTCTGTTTTCGCTATTCACTACCTTCCTCTATTTTTATTCAATTGTCTTCGCAAATTATCCCTGTACTTTCGCGACCCAAAATTAGAAAATAAAACCTAAATTTTGAATTAATGGGTTAAATTTTTTTGTTGACGTTCTGTAAAAAAATATTCCTGGAATTTGAAGGCCTAGAAACCCTCATCTAATCTGTCTTGTACCCATGCGTCTCTAACCGTGTGCTTCTGCTTCGAATTCTCATATGCCTCTGCATTTCTGACCTCAACCTCTGCATCTCCAACACTGTGCATCTCTAGTGCTGAGCATCTACTTCTCTGACCTCTGCCTCATTGACCTGTACCTCTGCGTCTTTCATCCTGCGCTTCTGCGTCTCTAATATTACACTTATAACTCTCAAGTGCCTCTTTCCGACCTCTACCTCTCTAACACTGTGCGAGCGTTTCTGCTTTTCCTACCCCTGACCTTTACACCTGCCTCTCTAACCCGATGCTTGTTTTCTGCGACGCTGGCCTCTACATCTGCTTCTCTGAGTCTCTGATCATATCCCGTAGCCTGGTTGCCATATGTGTCCGTATTTCGTTTCATATTGCCACAAACCTGCTCCTCATCAATGGGAATGCCGGGGAATGGGGTGACTTCGGATCCAGTGGCGATAAGAATGTTGCGGGTGTTGACAGTCTCGGTGGAGCCATCAGCCTTGGCCACTTGAACCTACAGAAAAAAATTTATAATAATAAGATAAGATACAGTACCTGGTTGGGTCCGACGATGGTTCCAGTTCCGTTGAGGTGGCCGACCTTGTTGGCCTTGAACAGCTGGGCGATTCCTGAAACGTTCGGTTTAAATGTTCAAATAAACGTTGAAGTGGCATTAAATAAATCTTTAAAACTTGTAAAATAACACATAATACAGGTAAAGTGGCATTAAATACAAACCTCCGGTGAGCTGTTTGACGGAGCCGGCCTTGGCGGCCATGAGCTTCTCCAGGTTGAGGGAGACGGATCCGACCTCGATTCCGCGATTAGCGAAGTCGTACTTGGCCATGTGGTAGTAGTGGGAGTTGTTGAGGAGGGCCTTGGAGGGAATGCAGCCAACGTTGAGGCAGGTTCCTCCGAGGGTGGGGCTCTTCTCAACGCACACGGTCTGGAAATATTCTCATTTAAAATCTGATTTTAGTAGTCAAAATATGACTTTAGTATGGAAAATAAATCATTTTTAAACAGTCTTCACTGAAAATCACCTTCATTCCAAGTTGAGCAGCCTTAATGGCGGCGACGTAGCCACCAGGTCCTCCACCGATGACGACCAAGTCGGCATCTTAATCAGAAAGCATGAATTCAATTCACAAAAAGAGCTCCAGTTATATTTTTAAGCGTAAACCACTTCCGCCTCCTTTAATAATCTAAAAATAAGTAGAAATGAACAAACCTGTATTTCCACTGTAGGAGCGAGAGATGAGGTTGAAGACCTGACGGCGCGTGGTGAAGGAGGTACGCGCCAGCGACATTATTACCTAAATCACTTATTTAATGCATACATATTAGAAATTTAACGTTATTTACAAAGAAAACATGCAAAAATGAGCCTGTCGCTTTCTCAGCTACAAAACTATATTTGTCATCACGAAAGGTGGTTTAACATCGATTTTAATTGCTTTTCGTAAATCAAACAGAAATGGCAGAAAATAAAGTTTGTAAAACGCATAATTTAACAAATTAAAGTTCCAGCAACTTGAAAATCCGACCGCCAGTGTCAGCAAACCGTCGCGGGCAATGTCCCGCAGGCTAATCGTTGCGGGACCCATGTCCTTTCTCCGTCCTCGTTGCAGCCGTCTGCGCCACTGCTTTCCTTGACAAACAGCTGACTCTAATCTGCTTCCAGCCGGCTCTGTTTACCCACATTCCAGTCCCATTTCCATGAAATCCCAAATAAGAAATTACCCAGAAATACATTATTGATAGGGAATGGACTGTCTGAAGAAGCAGAATAGCACTACAGGTGGGGGAGGGAAGAAAAATCAGGTTTAAACATTCATTTAATTGAGGTATTGATATTTTGTACAGAAAAATAGTGGTTCTTCAAATGAGCCTGGTCCTTCTACTTCGAGAGCAGTGGATGAGGACGCAGCCGGGCCGTCGACCAGTCGAGGCATCGATGTGAGCCCCGCCGGTCTGATGAAGTAGGTTTTAAATTAACAATTTACCTATTTTTTATGTTTATTAACGCAGAAAACATAAAGTTTAATCACTTTTTGTTAAAAATCACCACTATTTATTCGAAAAATACAAAAAGGGACCCGGGTGACAGATTTAGAATGGCTGAAAGTTTGGTGAGAGATAAAAGAGACATTGAGAGATAAGAGAGATGGAAAGAGAATGTGAACTGTGAAAGTGTATTTAAAATAAGAAGAGGGTTTTTAAAGAAAGTGAGAGTCTCAAAATATGAGGAAGAGAGAGAATGTGTGTGTACCGTGTGTATGTGAACTCTGAAGTGTGCGTGTTTGTGTGACTGAGGGACGGAGGGAGTGAGTGGGTGAATGAGTGAGTGAGCGAGGGATCAAAAAAGAGATAAACTTTCAACATTTATAAAAATTTCAAGGTTTCTGAATCTTGGAAGCAGTAATGACGACGACGACAGCCTAACTTCTTCTGCAGAACGTAAGATTTCTATTTGTGACCTTTTTATGAAATTTTATCTATCAGAAAACCAAACAGGAGCCGCCGTTCAAGAAGCGTTCCGTATGTGCGAGGATGGTTATCCCCTTGTGGTTGATTTGGGTCCAAGGTTTGTTTTACAATTTCTTTAAAGTGTGTGTGTGAGAGAGAGAGAGAGAGAGAGAGAGAGAGAGAACGAGAGAGACATAGAGTTCTTACTGTTCTCTTTTAGTGAGCGCCAAAACCAGCTGGCGCGCCAGAGACTAATCGATGAAGTGATTCAGGAGCAAGGTCACGGTTTTGACCAGGTCAGTTAGTCCTTTAAAAAAGGAACAAGCCAGTTTAGGATATTGTGGATGAATTGGCAAGGGCTAATCTACAGAGAGTATTTGAGGAGGAAGAAGAAGAGCAAACTCCACAACAGAGGTGCCAAAGAGTGGCTAATGCAATACAGTAAGTCTCTTTTTCTTTCTCTCTCTCACTATCTAAAATCCCTTATTTTTAGAAATCTTTGCCAGAACCGTGACGGCTACTCTATCCCTCCATCGGCAGAAGCCTCAATCGCAAACTACCTCGTCCGGAAGTATTCAGGTTGTTTTTCTAACCGCCCAGTTACAGTAATCTGTTTGTTTAGAACAAGGTCTGGAAATGGCAAATGATCCACCCTCCCATGAGGAATCCAGGGCTGTCAATATTCTACCAGGTACAGAAAACAATGCAGCCAAAGAGATTCGCTTGTTTAGCGAGCCGTAACCTTGAACTACCCGTCAATAGTCTTGTCGCCTTTGGGAGAAGACCGTCTCCCAGTAGCAGCAGGAATCGTGAGTTGGAGAGAGAGAGAGAGAGAGAGAGAGAGAGAGAGAGAGAGAAGGAGAAAAATAGAGAGACGTAAAGAGAAAGGCAGAATGAAAGTAGAGGAAGAGATGGACATATGCAAAGACCAGAGGAGACTGAGAAAGAACTAGAGATACAGACAGAGGAAAAAAGAAAAGAAATCAAGAGAAATTGTTGTAATTTCAGGCCGCGTAGCAAATGCGGTAGAAAACTCTCCTCTCGGTTGGCAGGCTTCTAAAACTATGGTCAAGGATCGTATCGAATACATGTTCTGCAATGATCTACTAGCCGATGTGTACTTTTTCGTTGGAAGAGAAGATCAGAGACAGGTACCTCTCTTTCTTTCTCTTTCTTTCTTTCTCTCTCTTTCTATCTTTCTCTCTCTTTCTCTCTCTTTCTCTCCATATATGTCTCTCTATCGCTTTCTCTTTAAAGGGGAAGGACCGCGTAAAAATAATTTTTCTGATTTTGTGATGAAAACCTAGATCTCATTCCGAGGATTCCGAAAAATACCTCTTTTACCCATTTTGCTTAAAAATGAACCGTTTTAGGAGCGCTTGAAATTTGGGGAAATTACCATTTGAATTGCCGCCAACTCTGCGTCTCCCCATTTCCCACACTCTCTCGCCCACTCTAGCCGTGTTCACGTGCGGCAAACGCGTATAATGACCGTGTAAACGCGCCCCTTTTGCAGTCAAAATCATATAAAAGGGGTATGTTTCGGAATCGTGGAAACGATGTCTACTCAATGAAACTATAATAAAACTACTTTGAAAAATCAATTTTACGAGGTCCTTCCCCTTTAAACCAACCGCTTTCGAGGGAGGCAAGTGGTTAGAGAAGGAGAGTACAAACTGTCACAAGGGTGGTTCACACGCAGACTTTTAACATGCAAACCAGTGGCTAGAGACGCAGAGTTCGGAGAAGGGTTTGCCTAGGCCGAGGTTAGAGACGCAGATATTAGTCTTTTGCATGGGTTGTTAGGGAAGCAGGGTATTGGTTGCCAGAAAGATGTTAGACACGCAGAGGTCTGACTGTTGGTCATCTTGTAACCATCTCTCTCTGTTTCTGTTTCTGTCTCTCTCTTGTCTGCTCACACACACACACACACACACACACTCTCTCTCTCTCTCTCTCTCAAACCCTCTCTTTCCAGAGAATCCCTGCCCACAAATTCGTCCTCTCCATCGGCTCGGTCGTCTTCGATGCGATGTTCAACGGTGGCCTCACTCCCCACAATTCCAGGGGTAATTACCACCCAATTATCTTCTAATCCCATTTTCCAGAACCCTTGGAAATCGAACTTCCCGACGTGGAGCCCTCTGCCTTCCAGACCCTTCTGAAGTTCCTCTACACGGACAATGTGAAGATAGAGCCGGAGAATGTGATGACTACCCTTTACACAGGTATCGATTCCACTTTCTTCCGCACGGAAAATGTTGTCACTTCATTCTTCGCAATTAGCCCCCGGCAATTACCTGTTTTCCATATCCAATCTGTGGTTAATCGCACTTTTGCAGCCAAGAAATACGCAGTGCCGGCGATGGAATCGGCATGTGTGGATTTTCTGAAGAAGAGCTTGGGAGCCGACAATGCCTTTATGCTGCTTACACAGGTTAGATTTCTCTCTCTCTCTCCCTCTCTATGTCTCTCTCTCTCTTTCTCTCTCTCTCTCACTCTCTCTCTTCCTCTTTCTCTTTTCTTTTTCTCTTTCTCTATCTCTATCCTCTGCTTCTCATTCCCATCACGAGTTTTCTGAATCACCACTTCTTGAAAGCTCCCTCGAGAGAGAAGGGCAATCAAGAGATACCTATCTACTAATTAGAGCTTTCTTGAATACCAAAAAGCTCTTCAGAGGCAAACATCCAGGGATTGATTCAGAAATTTTCATATCACCCTCTCAAATTTCCAATGTCTGCTCTTTCAGGCCCGTCTCTTCGATGAGCCCCAGTTGGAGCATCTGTGCCTGGAGCTAATCGATAAGAACACCCATGAAGCTTTGGCTGGAGAAGGTAAGAATGTAAAAAAGACACTTTGAAACAATTACTGTTTCAGGATTCACAGACATTGATGTGAACACTCTTTGTGTGGTTTTGGCTAGGGACACTCTTCGTGTGAGGGAAGCTCTTCTCTTCCAGGTAGGTTTCTGTCTCTGTCTCTCTAAGTCTATCGTTCTCTCATACTTAAAAATCTATAAAGTATCTATTTAGGCTGTGGTCCGCTGGGCGACTGAAGAATGTGCGCGCCGTGGGCTTGACAACTCCTCCGAGTCCAGGAGGACAGTTCTGGGAGGAGCTCTTCAATTGATCCGATTCCCTCTGATGACGATTGAGGAATTTGCCCAAAGTGCAGGTACGACATCTCTTTTTCACACTCTCACATTCACCCTCTCTGTCTACCCTCTAATTCCCCTCTTTCAGCCCAATCTGGCCTTCTAACCGATCGTGAAGTCGTAAACCTCTTCCTCTACTACACCGTCAATCCCAAACCCCAAACCTCCTTCAACGACCGACCAAGATGTGCCATGTCGGGCAAAGAATTGGTCGTCTGCCGTTTCCAACGGAACGAAGTCCGCTGGGGGTACAGTGGAGTCCCCGACAGGATAAAGTAACTTTTCTTTCATATCCTTCACTTTTGATGATTTCAGATTCACAGTTGATCGGCCAATCTACGTCATCGGTTTCGGTCTCTACGGAGGCATTTCAGGACCACAGGAGTACCCAGTGACTATTCAGGTTTGCAAACTGAGATGAAGTTCAAAAGCTATAAATTTAGATAATCCACTGTGGTACTGGAAAAGTGATGGCTCAGAATGAGACGTCCTTCGTCTGCGATGGATCGTCGGCCACTTTCCGAGTTTTGTTCAGGGATCCGGTGGAGATCACGCCTTCTGTGACCTACATAGCCAGCGCTTTTTTGAAAGTAAGTGAGGAAGAAGAAAAATCTCTTTCTCTCTCTCTCTCTCTCTTTGCAGATATGTCAGCTACATATTTATCGAAATATCGATCTGGTAAGTGATTCAGCTAAGAGAGAGTGTCCTCAGGGGCCGGCTCCTTACTTTCCCTTGCACTCGGCCTGGGGCCCGAGGCATGGAGGAACTAAAAGAATTAAATGAAGCACGATTTGAAGCATAAATTACCGTGGATGTCATATGTATAGCGTTGGGCAGAGGCCAAAGCCAAGATGACGGCGAAGAGGACGACGAAGTAGAACTGCATGGTCGGTTGGCCGACGGTGTTTTTAACTGGCTTTTATAGCAACTGTCTAATATTTCTTATCATCTGTGAGACCGAAACGAAGAAGAAAAAGAGTAGGGCAGGTGATCTACGAAGGTGGAACCATTAGATTTCGATGACAAACACAATAGAATACAAAAAGAGACTGCGTGATATATCATTTCTTACATAAATTCAGCTGTTTTTGGTCCCGCCGTGATCACCCAGATGGAAACGGTTCCGCTTTTCAGATCAACTTCCGCATTATGCGAACCCTTTTTCTGCCGCTTCGTTTTGGTCTCACAGATGATCATTGATGAACCATTCTCTCTCTCTCTCTCTCTCTCTCTCTCTCTCTCTCTCTCTCTGCCTCTCTCTTTCTTTCTTTCGTTCTTGTCCAAATGCATTTTTGTCTCCAGCTTCACTCTCACTAAATACTTCAGAGAAGCAAGAAAGAAAGAGTCATTGTCAAGCTTTCAAGCAAGTTTCATAAGGGTTTTGGTTCGGCCCAGTCGCTAAATCCCTTTTTGCCAATTATAGCTTTTCCTAGAATCATGCCACAACGACCCCTATTGTTAGTTCAGCAGAAATGAGATACGTAACTAATACGCAAATTTTTGGCAGCTGATTTCATTTTGGCAGTAACTATATGAATGATTGATTTGTGTTTTTGTTTGTTCCGAAAGGGACAAGGTTGTTCGAAAGGGACAATTTTAAGTAGTTCGCCAATTAACGCTTTATTTGCAGGGCCAAGACTCCCACTACGGCACGAAGGGTCTCAGACGGATAGTCCACCAATCGGCCAATGGTACCGTAACCTTCCAGTTCACCTACGCCGCCGGAAACAACAACGGAACGAGTGTGGAGGACGGCCAGATTCCGGAGATCATCTTCTACACGAAACACACATAGTCCCTCTATCTCTCTAATTCTCTTTCTCTCTCTCCATCTCCCCCTTTCACTATTACTTTGTCTTCCACTTTGTCTCTCTCACCCTTCTTTGTCCCCTCTGCTTTACCCAGTGCATTACTAGTCCGGGTAGTTCCCTTTCCAATTTCCCTCTAGAGCACCTCATGTAGATATTTCTTGTATAAACAACTTTATTAATATTGGACTTTTTCAAAAAGGAATTTGCAAAATACCTGAGGGAAACGTAAAAAAAAGAGGATTAGAGATCTAAGTGGGGGATGAGTTTTCGCCGTCCTCGTACTTGACGGGATCTGAGTCCTCCTCCGGTTCCTCCTGTTTCACTTCATCGCTCTTCGAAATGGGGTCTTCGGCGTCTGTTTCCTCCACCACGGGGGGCTTCGGGAGGGGAGGGAGGCCGAGTTGGGCACGCACCTGGAAAACAGGGATGTTGCAGCATAAGATGTGACACCCGGCTGGTAGCATTTTTAGGACTCAAAATTCAAAATATAGGATTTTAGCCGTATTTTCACGGTTTTGTAATACTTCCAACCAGCTGACAGCAAGGATTTCCAAAAACTCACCATTTCTTCGACCTTCTCCTGGAGCGCCCTCTGCACCCACTCGAACGTGATTTCGTGCTCGATGGTCCACCGGACCCTGTTCGCGATTCTAAACAAGGAAATAATTAAAGGTCTAGAGGAATTTAAAGTTAGCTTTAAAGGTCTAAACCCACTCCTTGCGACTGGCGTGTTCCTTAATCTTGGCCATCATGAAGTCCTTGAGAGATTTGCTCATCTCAATGTCCAGGGAATCGCCGAAGATCGACTGGAACATGCTGTCGCAATAGGCTTTGCCTTCGATCTGAAAAGAGGGTTTTCAAAATGGTCCTGCCACGATTTGAACTGAAAATTTTGAGGAGCCATGTGTTTAAATTAAAAACGCCATTTTCTCGGTATTTTTGGACAATTTCGTGTAATGTCTGATTGTGTAAACAAAAAAATTTAATTAAATATAAATAAAATACAAAATTAAGCAATTAAAAACTAACCCTGACGTCATCTAGAAATCCGTCGGCGTGGGAGACGTCCATGACGGCCCTTTTGCGCACGGCATCGAAGGTTCCGTTTCGCTTGATGGCCGTCCGGACGGCTTCAGCGATTTCTCCCGGCTTCGGAGCAGCCATAATACTGAAAAAAAAAGGTGAAATTTTAATATGAAACGATTGAAAACAAATCATTAAATTCAAGGAAAGTCGAATTTCATAGAATGAGGGAGTTTAAATGAAATTCAGGCATTGACTCAACGATAAATGAAAACAAGACGGTGGGGAACTGCTTAAAATTTGAAAGTTTTGTAAAATTATGTTAAAGCGGATACAAAAGCACATACATAAAAGCACAGCCACAATTGGCCGACAAGCGCATAGTTCTCCGCTGCTTTTGATAGGAATCGTCTCGGGACCTAACGTGAATGCGAGAATTTGAAGACAAATTTAAACTTTAGAATGTTTTTAAACAAAGGTAGACACTTTATGTAAAAATTTATTGTTGTTAATACGTACCCGTAGAAAAGAGATATAATTAGGTGATTAGAGATCTACTTGGAGGATGAGCTTCCGCCGTCCTCGTACATGACGGGGTCTGAGTCCTCCTCCGGTTCCTCCTGTTTCACTTCATCGCTCTTAGAACTGGGGGCCTCGACGTCTGTTTCCTCCGCGGCGGGTTTCGGAAGGGGAGGGAGGCCCAGTTGGGCACGGACCTGCAAAGAAGGGAAGTTAAACTTCAATTGACACCCGGCTGGCATTAATCCCTGAATTCCAAGTAAAATTTCAGCGTTTTGTAAGATTTCCAACCAGCTGCCAGCCAGTATTCGAATTCAAACTCACCAATTCTTCTACCTTCTCCTGGAGCGCCCTCTGCATCCATTCGTCCGTGATTTCCTGGTCGATGGCCCGCCGAACCCTCAACTTCGCGCTAAAAGTAAATGATTAAAGGTCTAAAAGACATTTAAAGGACTAAATTGGTTTTAAAGGTCTAAAAAGTAAGAATTAAAGGTCTAAAAACTTTAAAAGGTCTAAACCCACTCCTTGCGACTGACGTATCCCTTGATCTTGGTCATCATGAATTCCTTGAGCGTCTTGCTCATCGCCATGTCCAGGGAGTCTCCGAAGAGCGACTCGAACATCTTATCGCAGTAGTCCTTGCCTTCGATCTGAAAATCGAATCAGTTAAAATGGTCCTGTCGCGATTTGAATTGATAATGGCAGGACATGTATGCAACGTCGAAGTCGTTTTCTCTGTTTTTCGTACTTTTCATGACAATACAAGCTATTTTTACAAAATTTTAAATCTTTAAAATAAATAAAATACAAAATTAAGTATTAGCTTACCCTGACGTCATCAAGGAAGCCGTCGGCGTGGGAGACATCCATTTCGGCCCTCTTGCGCACGGCGTCGAAGGTTCCGTCTCGTTTGATGGCCGTCCGGACGGCTTCTGCGATTTCTCCCGGCTTCAAGGGCGGAGTGGCCATAATACTGAAATAGAGAAGTCGATTTCATACACAAAATAAAACAAAAAAGAGCTTTTACTAGAGAAATCGTTGAAAAATTGGATTCAAAACGAATTCAAGCATTTATATCAATCAATTTAAGCGATAACGTGATGGGACAATTTTTCATGTAAAGTTCTGTAAAATCGAATTAAACGGAAGAGAAAAAACGATAAATAAACAAAAATGTGTATTTAAAAAAACGTCACCGCGCAGAAGGTCCATGTTTTTCCGCTGCCGGGTATGTAAATCGTGGCGGGACCCATGGCAATTAAGAGAATTTGGATCCGAAAAAAATCGGGTTCTTTTATTTTTAAAATATTAAAAAGTAAACAACAAATAAAAGAATTTCAATTTTTATAATTACAATATTTAAAACATTTGAATTCGTATTTTCATTGTTGTTCTACTGAGTTTCCGCACTTCCTTCGCAGATATTAGTCGTAGTGGTCGTGGTTGTAAAGGTCACTGTCCCATTCGCAGCCGTGCTTCTGGTAGTCACAGTCCTCGTCACTTGACGTGTCGGACGACTGGCGGCAACCCCTGCGGGGCGTACCGCGGGAGCAGTTGGGCGATTGGATCCTGTGACCGCGGGAGTAGTCTGACCGATGGCAGTGGCACTCCGAGTGGGTAAGATGACTGGAGGGGTGGGCTGGGTGAGGACCGCCGGGGCAGGGGCTGGAGCTCCGCTTCCGAAGCAGAGACCGGAGGCCTTGTCGCAGGTGGTTCCGGCCGGACACTGGGAACAAGTGGCTCCAGCTATGTAGTTGGGCATTCCGATCCAATTTCCACTGGAAAAGGGTTGAGGCCAAGATGGGGGAGGACATACGCAGGGCCGTATTGGCAGACGACGACTAGTTCAAATTTAAGGCCAGGGAATTTAGTTGAAGGGCATTTGGCGATTCCACAGCCGAGACGGTTGGAGGAGGCCCAGGCCATCTGAAGGTTACTGTAGTTGGCTATTCCTCTTCTCTCTCTCTCTCTCCATTTCTCTCTCTCTCTCTCTCTCTTACCTGCGTTGCGTGTCCAATACCACCTTGTCCTCCAAACTCAATTGCATTCCACCCGTAATCTTGAAACTCATCGGCCCAAGACTTGGCCGAACCAGCTCCCTCCCCTTTTGCTTCAATCTAACCACACTTTACTTGCTTTTTATGAGAAACCTACAGGTACGCTAGAGTATTGCCAGTAGAGGTTTTCTCCCCAGCCGGCCCTCGATTCCTTGGAAGAATGTCCCCGAGGGCAATTGTCGGCGTACTTCTGGGCGTTGGCTTCTATCTTGTCGTCCCAGCTCATTCTCTCCATATTGGCAGCCGCTGGCATCTGTTTGTCCTTCGCTTTGAAGGTTCCTTTGGCGATCTGCGAGCGGAGGCTGTTGTGGCCTTCGAGGAGTCCGCTCCTTTCGGCTGCGTCGATGCAGGGGACTCCGGGGTCGGCGGAGGCCACAGCAAGGAGGGAGGAGAGGAGCACGGCCGGCCATGGGAACCACATGGGAGAGAATGGGGGGAAAGGAGGAAACATTATCCAAGTAATTCACGTTGCGCTGGGAATCGAAGTGCCACGGGGTGTGCGCCATATCGCCAATTCCCCTTCCTCTCTCTCTCTCTCTCTCTCTCTCTAAAATAGATGAACAGCTATAAGAAGAAGCCAAAATTTAAGAACAGTTTAATTTTGAGCAACTATTTATTGACACGCCTTGAAAACGCATCTCACATTCAGAAGGACTTCTTCTGAATCATCGATGTCAGTCCGGGAATGAATTCGGTGCCGGTGGTGTGGAGGAGAAGGATGATGAGGACGGCGATGGTGAGTAGAAGAGTGGTGATGACGCAACAGCAGCAGCAGAGACACATGGCCATTTTGGAGGAGAAGGGAGGGGAACCACCGCAGGTGAGGTGGGAAGAAGAGAGAATGAGGGAAGGAGGAGGGAAGAGTATTCTAATTGAGAAGTCTTCGAGGAGAAAGAGGGGAAAAGGTTGTAAAAGGAGAGAGAGAGAGAGAGAGAGAGAGAGAGAGAGAGAAGTGTGAGATAAGACAAGAAAAGGGAGGATCACCCCGTTGCGTTCGTCTCGTTACGTCAAAACATGTGTTCCACAGACTCCCTCCCTTCATTTCTTATTTCCCCCAATGCGGTTCCCTTGGCCGGCTGTGCTCCTCCTCTCCTTCCTCGGAGGTCTCTCCATCGCCGATCCTGGAATCCCATTCATGGACGCCGCCGAGAGGGCAGCCTTCGTCGACTACCACAACACCCTCCGCTCCCAAATCGCCAAAGTAACCTTCAAAGCGAAAGGAGGAAAGCAGATGCCTCCAGCTGCCAATATGGAGAGAATGACCTGGGACAGTAAGCTTGAAGCCTCCGCCCAGAAGTACGCCAACACTTGTCCAATAGGCCATTCACGTTGGCCAGACTTGGGAGAGAATCTCTACTGGAAGTATGATTTCAAACCGGTGAGTGAATTTAAAGGGGGAGAAATTAGGCTTCTGGATTTAGTTGAGTGGGACCGGTGGGGCGAACGAGGCTTCCAAATGGTGGGCTAATGAATTTCAAGACTTTGGATGGAATACACTCGAAATCGGAACACAGACGGAGATATGGCATGCTACTCAGGTTAGAGAGAGAGAGAGAGAGAGAGAGAGAGAGAAAGGCCACGTGTGTTTCAGATGGCCTGGGCTACCACCAACCGCGTGGGCTGCGGAATCGCCAAATGTGCCAGCTCCAAATTCCCAGGATCAAAATTCGAACTAGCCATCGTCTGTCAATACGCCCCTCCGTAAGCAGCGTTCCATCATTTCTATCAACCCATTTCTCAGTGGAAACTATTATGGAATGCCCAACTACATCGCGGGAGCCACGTGTTCCCAGTGTCCCGCCGGAACCACCTGCGACAAGGCCTCCGGTCTCTGCTTCGGAAGCGGAGCCCCAGCCCCTGCCCCGGCGGTCCTCACCCAGCCCACCCCTCCAGTCATCTTACCCACTCGGAGTGCCACTGCCATCGGTCAGACTACTCCCGCGGCCCCAGGATCCAACCGCCCGGCTGCTCCCGCGGGACGCCCCGCAGGGGTTGCCGCCAGTCGTCCGACCCGTCAAGTGACGAGGACTGTGACTACCAGAAGCACGGCTGCGAATGGAACAGTGACCATTACAACCACGACCACTACGACTAATATCTGCGAAGGAAGTGCGGGAACTCAGTAGAACAACAACTCTCTCTCTCTCTCTCTCTCTCTCTCTCTCTCTCTCTCTCTCTCTCTCTCTCTCTCTCTCTCTCTCTCTCTCTCTCTCTCTCTCTATCTATCTATCTAACCCCCTCTCTACTTGACAATTCTTCATTCTCTTTACACAAGCACTAATCTCTCTTAGACGACGAATGTGTTGGTTGCCAGAAGGTTCCGCCTCTCCTCCTCCGTCCCCGGAGCGAACGAGGCTCGCGAAGCCTTCGGTCCCGATGGTCCTTCCTTCACTTCTTTGCCTTCCTCCATCATCTGCAATCCCATATTGATGAACCATCAGAATTTCAGAAACGTAAGGTAACTCCTTCAGTAATTCTACAGTAACCCACTTGCAGGGGAATGGCTGGGTGGGGGACTCCAGTGTGGCTGTGGACGGTGTCCAGGTTGCTAGTGCGGTCGAAAGGAATGGCTGGCTCGCTGTTCAGATTGTCTGAAATCAATCGATATCCCCCTTTTCTACCGTAACTCACGAATATCCTCCCGGATCTGTCGAATGAGCTCGTCGGTGTCGGCCTCCACCAAGTAGTCCTTCGTCAGGTGGTGGATGATGCCGGCGCCGAAACCATCGCCCAACACGTTGACTGAAGTACGGATTCGATCCCTAAAGTTAATAATTTATGAAAAGAATAAGCTTTCCGGGTCGATTCAGTGGGTTCTTCTGACTAAACAGAAAAAAGCAAAAGATTCTCCCCGGCCGGGAATTGAACCCGGGTCTCGCATGTGACAGACGCGGATACTCACCACTACACTACCGAGGACACATTCGTTAGGGATTGCGAAATACAAACTACAGAAAGGATTCTGTGAAGTATGATTTCGCCGATTGAACCGCGGCGGCGGACTACCCCTGGCGAAGGCACCGATCGCGTACGCGGGTGAGTCGCATGGGGGACAGGCGCCCTCCAATCACCCTGCCTGTGAAGTCGCCTGATCGTGGGAAGGAAAATGGCTTGTCTCATTGAAAATTAGTTCAACAAATGGAAATTTAAAGGTTTTCTACAAAAACAAATGAATTCCTATTGATCGAAAGCGAAAACTGGTATTCTTTGCCCATTTTCAGAAATAAGTGAGACAAAAATTTGTTCAATCTATAACAGGGAAAGTACAAGTTACGAAAAAGGTTAAAAACTGATGTAAACAAAAAAAGAAGAGATAGATTTTTGACATTTTCCATTAATCCTTTTAAACATTGGGCAGTTGGTGACTTTGTTAGCAGCGCAACGTTTTAGGCAAACTTTTGACCAGTCGCATTTCCAAGGAAAGAGACCTGTCAAGCGGTGGAAAGGCCTTAAATTAGCATGAGCCTCAAAATTTCCATGGGGTACATTTGATACTTCTGGGCCGAATTAATGCGGCCGAAGGCCGCCCATCTAAACGGCCGAAGGCCGCCCATCTAAACGGCCGAAGGCCGTCTATTCAAGCGGCCGAAGGCCGCCCAATCCAGCGGCCGAAGGCCGCTAATTCAAACGGCCAGAGGCTGCCTATCTAATCAGCGAAAGAGCTCGAAGGCCCAGAAAGTAAAAACCCGCGTAGCGGGTTTTTAACTTTCTGGTACAAAACATTTTGACCACGGCAGGATTCGAACCTGCAATCTTCTGCTCCGTAGGCAGACGCGTTATCCATTGCGCCACGCGGCCACATTAATCTGCCGCGCTGGCGCCTTTATCAATCGCTGCTTACGCTGTTTTGACCCAAGGTAAGTTGCACGATTACTTACAGAAGCCAATCGACGGTGAGAAGGAGTGAGAGATCCTTCGCTGGGAGACCTACAGTAGTCAACACAATCACAATCGTGTCGAGACCAGCCGGTACGGATCCAGAGCCAATGGAAGCGACTGTAGTGGTCACACTTAAAAACTACAGTAACACAGAAACAGTTGAAGATGCCTGATTGTGAGGAGGTCAAGCAGGGTCAATTGGACATTCTGAAGCTGGGCGATGAAGATGACAGCGACGGCTTCGTAAAGAGCGGTTCCGTCCTAGAATTCCAATTTAAATTGAAATCTCTTTTTCATTTGACCTACCATAGTGATTGTGGCTCCCAGAGGAAGTACGAACCGAGTTACTCTTCGATCAATCTTCAGATTCTCCTCCAACGCTCGGAATGTGACGGGTAAAGTCGCTCCACTGCGAAAAGTTACAGTACCCTTGACCCACGTACCTGGAGGCTGTTCCGAAAGCGGTGGCTAAGGCTTGCAACATTCCAGTCATGTAGGCGAAGGGGCTCTTCCTGGTGACGACAAAGTACAACAAGGGAAGGGTGAGGAGGGAGTGGATCATCAGACCACAGATTACGGTAACCACGTACATGGCCAAGGCTAGGAGCAGGGTTACGGTAGAAATGGGGCAGGATTACCTTGGGCGGTCTCACTGAGGTTGTCGATGTCGACGATGTTCTTGCAGACCAGAGAGAGGATTCCGATGGGGTAGCACCTGAATGTGAGGATGACGTGAGTGAGTGAGTGAGTGAGTGAGTGAGTGAGTGAGTGAGTGAATGAGTGTGAGTGTGAGTGTGAGTGAATGAATGTGAGCCCGTGTACGCGTGTCTCACCACATAAGAGCCGAGATCCATCTCATGATGATGGCGTCCAACACAATGAAAAAGTTGATCATCAGACGAGCCTGGTCTCCCAGAATGCTCAAGATGATTCCGAATCCACTGCAGAAGACAATCAGACCTATGCTTTTCTTTAGCTTTTGTCATCTCCTAAGTTACCCAGGACATTCATCTCATTGGTGTACATTAGCTGAGGCTTCTGTGGCAAGGCCATGTCCGTCACATTGGTGGAAGTGCCATTTAGACGCATCACCCGAGGTTGACGTGGCAGGTAGTAGGTTTGGACCTGAATGTGTGTGTATGTGTGCCCGTGAGTCCCACCTGTTGGAAAGTGGCCTGAATGATGTTCTCCGGGAACATGTTCCTAATTTGATCCAAGAAAGTGTCCAACGTGGAGAGGGCGGTGTCCTCCAGTGTTCCGCGGCCAAAAGAGTCGATCAGACTTGGGTCTCCCGGATGGATGGACGAGACCAAGATGATTCCTGTCTAAACTCTACTTTTCAACAAGGAAGTCTTCAGAAATCTCACAAACGTGGACAGGAAGGTGGTAATTAGGTAGTAGATGACGGTGATGATGCCAATCCGCCTGGCGTCTCTCGCCCTAACCTGGGCTAGGGCCGAAATGACGGAGGAGATGATCAGCGGAAGGATCATCATCTCGACGATCTGCATGAAGATCTCGCCGGGGAAACCGATTAGACTGATCGTGTCATTGCTGAAAGAAAAGTTTGAAATTTCTCTCTCTCTCTCTCTCTCTCTCTCTCTGTCTCACCTGGGATTGAAAGGCCTAATAACGAAGCCAATGACCACACCAAGCACGACGGACTCGATGGTCAACACCAGTAGGAGGTCCTTTTTGATGCCGCCCATCGGACCTATACGGCAATCGGTAGAACAAGTCAAGGAGGACTGATAACAGAGGCACAAACACAAAGTGAGGGGACAACAAAGCAGAAGTGGGGAAGAGTTCGGACAGGGAATTCTATTTAAATTCTAGGGGTCGATGCAGAGTTTCTGAATGTTTAGTTTTCGGTCCAAGGTACAATAGGATTTACATTGGATTTATGAAAAGTGCAGAGAATACGCCCTGAGAGAGAAGAGGGATAGAGGTAGATAGTAAAACGAAACATTTGGACGGAAGTAATATATCGATTTAGAAAGTTTTATTTGTTTACACGAAAACAGCGCCGCAGACAGTTCGACAAATGGACCCGTCACAAGATCATCCGTGAAATGAGAAATCAACAGTCTTTTTTTCAATTCTTTCGAAAGAATAACCAAATTTTCTCCATTTCCGGCAGCATTGTAGATTTTACACGGCAATAGGTCAGCGTGGTCTATGACGCACTCTTTGGATAATCCCTTCCTCGACACACTTTTTTCGTCTGGGAGTATGAAAGTGTGACCGAATGAGTAATAGAGTGAAAATACCGGTGTTTTGACCTTTGATGTTTAGGTTTGTCAACCAAGTTTTTGCTTAATGTTTAAAAAAAGTTAATTTTTCATTTTTTTTCGATTTGTCAGTGTTGCATAAACATACGGGTGTTTCAGCATAAGTTGACATGTAAAACCATTGCGTATAGCACTTCGCGCTCTGAAAATCTGGCGGTAATACTGTAAGACAACTCTATCCACAAAGTTACTCCCCAGTATGCTCCACAAAGTTACTTACAATGTGTTTAAAGTTTGAAGAAAACTGGGCATGTTAACAGATGATGGCAAAATAGACATGATATTGCAAGGGATGGAATAGCAAAAGTGGTTTATTTTGACCAGATAAACAGTCCAAAAAGGTTTCAGAGAACCCAGTTTTACGAATTCTCCATAGTTCATTATGAAAAACTCCAAAGTTAATTATGTCAAGCGAAATATGCTAAAATTCAAGGTTCCATGTTAAATTTGCAGATTAAAAAAGTAACGGTCTGACTGGACCGACTTGAAAATATCTTCGGCTGGCCCGTTTCGGTGTGCCTACAAGGACCACCCTGTCAACTGCCAACAACACAGCGGGTGGCCGAAATCTAGTAACGTAATAAAATCATGCAAAAAGATTGTACATTTAAAATATGTTTAGTTCGGTCGGATCCGAACCTCAGATGTTTGTCTTACTGAAAAGGACACCCTTGTATCCTAGTTGCCATGGTTCAATATCGACGGGGGCACTTTATGCTTTACTACTATTACTCGCTTTGCAATATCTTATAGAGGCAATAAAAACAGTACACCGTCGTTAGGTTACTTAGCTTGTCAAGAAAATATGTTGGCCAGGGCCACTTGGTTTTGGTCAGTGGCTCAGTCCGGTTTATGAGACGTGTTTAACCACCGAGAACATTTAAAATTTGTCATGGAGCGTGAAACGAGTAGAAATGAAAATCCTAGGTTTCAAAAAAATATGAGAAGCTGGTGAAAAAATCTCCTGTTTGAAACTCTTTGTTGAGGCAGAGGTGGTTTTAGAATAGAGTAGCGGTTACTTTTTGACTTAGGAGTATGTCTTTCTATTCAGTAGTGAGATAGTTGAGTTGGAAGTGAGATGAAAAAGTGTGGCTAGTGTGTGGACAGGAGCGAAGAGTGGCACCTGTGCGGCCGTGGCTGGAATGCAAATCGGCGAGAGGCGATCACATTTGAATGAGCGCCCGAGTGCGTCAACGCCGGACGTCAAGGGAAGGTTTCATTTACCGGTAGGATCATGGGTTGGGATTCAGAAGACTCTTCAGAAGACTTGGCAGCACTCGGCCAACAGCTCTGTGCATTCCGCTTCTGTTTCTCCGTTCTGGATGCGTTCGGTTGTCGTCTGGAACTTCTTTCGTTTCCGAGCTGTGAGGAATTTGCCGAGGGCCTGAATCACAAAAAGTGAAGTTGAGATTTCGAAGGAGAACCTACTTTGTACATCTTCATGGTGCCAACTACGTTGGCCATCCTACCCGCCATTGTAATTAGAACCATTAGGATGGAGTTCGGTTCGACCAAGAGTTCCCGATCTGCATCCGTCCCGTTGAAGCGGATTCCTGAAAAGGTGGTTAAAGCGTGTGCAAAACAAAAACTTTGTTTATTAAGCTCCAAGTTGCATCAATCGATATGATCTTCAAATCAGCGTGATATCAGTTTGCATTGATTGTATTGATTGGACACCATAGCGACCGCTCGCGAAACTTTGGAAACATTAAAATTTTCGGATTCGGCTGTGGTCGAAGGATAGAAAACGAAAGTAAGTAAGTTTTAAAATAATAAGATGAAAAACACTTCTGGTGAATAATTTGGAAAAAGAAGATCTTATGATTGTGCCTTGAAATTACTAAATGCAGCGCTAGAAACCATATGTTTCTACTTTTCCACAATTTTTCATCGCCCACATTTGTGATATAAAACATAATCCCCTCCCGAATTGAATGAATTCCACGGATAATGTTAGTATTTTCGGATATCCATAAACTTTCCGCTTGAATGGACATGTACTTGTAAATGTCAAACGAAATAGTTTGGAGTGCAGAGCAAGTTCGACTGATTCTATATTCATGAAAGTGTAAGCATCCCATAAATGTTTCCCAATTTCGTGATAACGCCACATTATAAGTGTCCTTTACGCGATCCTACCATCTTTTCCAATTTTTCATATCAAGTTAAGTTATTTGTCTGTGAAAATGAATTTGGCAGCAATCGTTGCTGCCGCCTGGTCCGCTTACAAACCAAACATCGAGGGTTCGGTTCGCTCCAAGTCAAACTTTTACGTTTTTTAATGCTTAGAAATAAAAAGTGGGCAAAAAATTATAATTTAAAACTTTCTCCGAACCCACATTTGGGCAAATTTAAGCCGGGCAGGACAAAGTCTTGGGAATTGGGCTGCTCCAGCGCTACCCTTGACCAGGGGTGGCTCATGGCCCAACATGCCTCCCTTTGCACATATCATGACATTTATCATTCTTAACATATTTCAGTTTCACAATTCAGTTTCATCTTGACAAATGCGTCAGTGAAGCGCAGATGGTAAAGTTCTAACGATTTCCTGACTATCTTTTGGCAAATATAGAGATAATTTACATAAAATTGTTTAAACGTTTAAGTAAAAAAATTCTCTTGATTCTTGACAAGTGAAGATTTTGCTGGAAAATGAGCCAATAATTTTCCTAGCCAGCTATGGTCCACCATGAAAAAATTTCATTTTGAAACAAACAATGAATGAAAGTCACAATGAAAACATAGGGGTTTTGGAGATTCTTTGCCTCAAAAATTTTCGTTTTTTCGAAGAAAAGGTTATTTGATTTACTTTGCTATTTTAGAGAAACCCCCAGAGAAAAACACATTTTTAGCAAATGTTTTTGTCGCCCCCAAAATGGTTCCCTATTTATGGGAAATTACTGTTCCTATCTATAAAAAATTACTCACCCGCTTCTATAAATTTCTTCTCAATCGTTGCCTCCACCACATCTCTATCCAGCTGTGCCTTGATTAACAACATACAGGCTCCTACTATATTGAGCAAAAGGCCGTAGGTAAAAAGTTCCCAGCAGCCGGGTTTCTTCCGATTCGCCTTGAAGACCACCCACTTCTCCTTCCACGTCATGTTGGCGTACTGCCGACGGCGCGCAGGACGCCGCGCCATTCGAAAGAGAGAAAACTCCTCTTTTCTGGGCTAAAGGTGGTCCTGCAACGACTTTGAGAGGGTTACGGTAAGCAAAGAATGTTCTGAGAAGTACAAAACGTAGGGGATGAATAGGTCAATAAAAGAGGGATTAGAAGGCTTCGGTCTGGGAAGATTAGGAGGAATTCACGTGAAATGAGTTCAAGCTTAAAGTTTTTAAGTAAAAGAATTCTATTTTTGAAATCTAATACTTTGGCGGTGGCGCAAAATCTAAATATAACTTTTTATAAACAAGAAAACAAGATTTTTTAAAAGATTTGAGCGGAAGTAGATTTAAATAAAACGTCACAGTAAACGCATCCAGCTTAAAGTTACGTGAAAGTTTTTGAGATGAAATTTCGATCTTTAAAATATATATTTTCTTTAGGAATCAATCTTAGAAACAAGAATACAAGGTTGCAAAAGCGCAAAAAGCCGCAATATGCGGAAAGTGGCTTGATAAAGTGCACTTGCGGTGTAAAATTGTGTCCTCGGTAGTATAGTGGTGAGTATCCGCGTCTGTCACATTCGAGACCCGGGTTCAATTACCGGTCGGGGAGAATATTTTGCTTTTTGCATTTTAAGGCAAGGGATACCCCACACTTTCATAGTAAATGAATTTCTCTGTAATTTTTTTTATATGAATATTCAGTCAATAACAGGGAACATAGGAAGCATCGCATGGATGAGGGATTTATTCACGTGTGTGTCCGGCTGAGGAATCCGTGCGCCGATATTCGAGATCAATTTCCTAATGGACTTCGGATTAGAAGACCCCCGCCTCTGAAAACAGTCATTGTTGAGAATGGGGGAGTTTTGTCGCAGACACACAGACACACAGACACATATACGCACACGCACACGCGCATACACATACACATACACAGACACAAACAAACAAACACACACACAGTGAATGAGTGCGTACGTGAGTGAATGAGTGAGAGTGAAAGATTAATAGAGAGCGAGAGAGAGATAGACAGAGAGAGAAAGCCAGTTGAAATTTGTTAGAAATAGCTTCATTTAACTATAAGCGTATCAGAGAACTCCCTTCTGATGAACTGATGAATATTGTCGACCTTCAGGTAAGGCTAATCCCAACCACTCACATAAACACCTCTGACGTGCGAAGTGCTTCCGCGTCCGTCAAGCGGCTTCCAGTCATGGAAGGATTTTGGTTTTCCGACTATTTTAATAAAAAATAAAATTTTTGCATTTTAGACAGAGCAAGTTCTCCACTATTGTAATTGAGTGATGATTTTCTTCCTTTTTAACAATTGTCTGAATATTCATTTTGAAAAAAAATGGAGCATCCGCCTGCCTACCGTGGCCTATCAGGACAATCGCTTTAGGCTTGACGTGGAAAAAATGCACTTTCAGGGCGTTTAGAGCTTAATTTCCATTTTCCCTGACAGTTTGTTCACTAACCGAGTTAAGATTATCCCTTCTGCAAAATTCTAAACTCTCACAGCCTCCAACAAACGGTCGTTAAAATTGCCGCCGTTCATCGCTCGGGATTGACCGGTTTGTCAGTTATAATCCCCCAACAGAACAATATTTACATAGATTTGCCCTGAACTTTCCTATGTTTATAAAAAAATGTTTTAATGTTTCCCCTGAAATCCCCTGAAAAAGAGCGATAAGGCCTCCAACCGACAGCCAAATTGTTCTCCGCTATGCCGCCTGTTATTTCCGGTGGAATGAATTCACACATCCCAAATTATGTTATTCGCTCTTCTTTTGTCTGTGTTTTGCCCTGGAAGCTTATTTTTAAATCATTTAAACGGAAATTAAATATTTGGAATTTTGAAGATGGAAAAAAGTCTGCAAAAGATATGACTGGTTTCAAATCACAACAGACTTTGGTGACGGTGTCCGGGAAAGCCGACAATCAAACAGTGCCAGGCCTAAGAAGAGCAAAAACCGTTTTCGTCGGGGTTTGGGACCAATTCAGGAGCAGAAAATTACCTTTTGAACACGCCCACACATTCACATAAACACACGCACACAACACACACACACACACACTCTCTCTCTGTGTTTTTGTCTCTGTATCTCTGCATATATGTGTCTCCTCTTTCTCTCTCTCTCTCTCTCTTTGTATTTGTATCTCTCTGTCTCCATCTATGCTTCTTTCTCATTCCCTCCTATCTGCGTATACCCACTATTTTCGTAGACTTCTCTGTCTTTCTATATGTTCGTCTCTGCTTCTGTCTATCTTTCCCTTTCTCTGTCTACCCCTCTCCCATTTTTTGCGTGTTTTGAACCCTGATCCCCTTGACCTTCTCCTCAATGAAAATATACAATTTGTCCCAAAAGTCAGGTGAGACCCTTGCATTTTCTATGATCTAATTATAAGTTCGCCCACCAACATATCTCACATCATCCCTTGAATAGCCGTCTGATTGAGAGAATATCTCCCATGTACCCACTATTTTCGTAGAATTCTCTGCAAAAAAAGATACACCGAGTGTACTTTCACGTCTGCGCTGGGAAATGTCTGCTCCCGTTTTAAATTCAATGGCTTTTGTTTCTTTTCATTTCTTTCTTGAATGAGAGAGATGTTCTTTGTCGGTTGAAAGATATAAAAACTCTTCAGGATTGGTCTGACTGAATCCTAGATGAACCCAGTTTTGTTTGCAAAACAGATTGTAGTTGCTATAGGCGGGTTTGCAGCTGCTGATTCAGATCTCTCTCTCTCTCTCTCTCTCTCTCTCTCTCTCTCTCTCCTGTTTTCCCTCCCTTGTTATCCACTTCCTTAACCGCGTATACAGTAGTAGGTGTTATTTGCAGGCCTTTGAGGGCAAACAAGACTTACTTCCCAGTGCTACCTGCAATTTGCCCAGCACCACCGCAATCACCTCGGCGCGCTGCTGTAAGAAAACAATCTGGGACCACTTTTTGAGCACTTTTAAACCGAAACCAACTTGCCGCCGCGGAGGAATGTCTGGCTCATGGAGTGAGCCTTGAACCTCTGAACCTCCTATTCCTCTCTCTCTCTTTTCTCATTTATGAATGGATGACTACACTCTCTTGGCCTAAAAATATCTCCAGCCCACTTGATGGTCTGCGATCCACAGTTATCTTTTTATTACTTGTTCCTCTGACGTGGGATGAACGCACCGGAAACTTATCGATGGTCTTGTTCTATATGTTATCAACATCAGAATACAAAAACTATCCCAGGCTATAAATAAGGGATGGACGGAGTGTAGCTCATACTTATCATTACTTGGCATGAAGTGTAGCCGCTCACTGACTCACTTTCTCTCTCATACTCACATAGACACATACAACACACAGACAGCACAGTTAGCACAGACATACACAAAGCACACGCAAACACACACACCCTCTCCTTTTTTCTTTTGTTCTGATTAATATAAATGGGCTTTCCCAACAGGAAGACCTGTCTCTCTCTATCTCTCTCTCTCTCTCTCTCTCTCTCTTCTTATCTGTCTTCCCTTAAATTCAATTTTCAGGATGAACTCCCTTCTTCTTCTTTGTATCATTTCACCCATAGTCGCTAGAGAACTAGAATTCGTCCAAGCCTTTTGGCGTCATGGAGATCGAGCCCCGAACAAACTACCATACCCCAATGATCCTTATACGGAAAATACTTGGCCCAGAGGGTTTTCTCAACTTACCTCGGTTTGTTTCTTTCCTTTTTCGAAGATCAGAGAGAATTTCAGATTGGAATGGGGCAGCTGAATGAACTAGGACAATACTTCAGGAGGAGATATGGAGATTTTGTCAATCAATCTTATGTACCAAGCCAGGTTAGAATTAAGAGAGAGAGAGAGAGAGAGAGAGAGAGAGAGAGAGAGGAAAAGAAACATGACATCTCAAATTTTAGGCATACATGCGCTCGTCTGACACTGATCGAGCACTGACTTCAGCCCAGGCCTTCCTTTCTGGCTTTTACCCAGCTGAAGGTAAATTTGTTCATCTTCACTTGCCTAATATGAATTTTAGGATCTTATCAATGGCAGCCTGGAAGCAATTGGCAGCCAATTCCAGTTCACGGAGCTACTCAAGGAGATGAAGATTTGGTAAGAATTCGTCTTTGTCTCTCTATTTCTCTCTCTCCATCTTCTCTCTCTCTCTCTCTCTCTCTCTCTCTCTCTCTCTCCTCTCTACCCCCCTTGATTATTTCATTTCAGCTCTGCAAGCCAACCTCAGTTTCTTGCCCGAAATGGAAGCAAATGGTAGACGAAGGAGACGCAGCTGATGCAGCCATTTACAATGAAAAGTAGCTGTTGACAAATTCAGAAACCCATAAATTCAAATTTAGATATGCCGATATGTTCGAGCTCTTGAGGAACACGACAGGAAACAGTAACTTCAGTTACACGAATGTAAATGGAATTTATGATATTCAGCGAGAGGTTAATTGCAATTTTTGTAAAAGCTGATAGAGTGGTTTAGTTGATCCACAACAAGACGGAGCTTCAGCCATCTTGGGTATTCCAAACTTGGCCGCAATATGAGAATAGGTAGGTTCTTTTGAATCCGCTCTCTTTCTCACAGATTTATTGACCCACTGACTCACTCTATCTCTTCTTATCAGTATGTCTTTTAATAAAGAAATGCTTTCTTCAGGACAACACTTGACATCTGCTCTGAGCTACGAAGATACCGATTCCTTAACCAGTATGGATCCCCAGTGAAAGGTCAATTCTTCGGTGGCTACCTCCTCAATCAGTGGATTCAAAATGCTCAATCGGTTGCATCTAAAAGACAGAAGAATCCCAGCAAAATGTTTTGGTTTAGTTCGGTAAGTTGTTTTAACCAGAGAAAGAGAGAGAGAGAGAGAAAGAGAAATAGAGAGACAGAGAAAGATAAAGAGAATTAGAAATAGAGAGAGAGAGAGAGAGAGAGAGAGAGAGAGAGAGAGACCGAGAATACCATACCTTTTTAGCACGACACCAGTCTAATGTCCTTCATGTACACAATGGGCGTAGGAAATGGTGAGATGCCTCCCTATGCGGCCTGTCTCATTTGGGAAATCTACTCCGAACAAGGAGACTATTTCGTAGAGGCCTTCTACCGCAATGCCACAACATCTGAGCCTCGTCGCCTCACTCTCCCCGGCTGTGCCGATCCTTGCCCAGTTTCCTCTCTTCAGAAAATCTACAAAGACGTCGTACTGAAGACTGAAGACGATGTCAAAAGAGTACAGTAATTTGGAAATGAAAAGAATCTTGAAATTTCAGAACTGTGGAGCTGAGGTCCTGCAATGTTCTCCCTCGTCTGTCTCCGTTTCAACAACAGCTCCTCTTTTAATTCTCCTTGGTCTCATTTCCAATCTTTTGTAACGGGTGAATATTACCGGTACATTAATAAAAACAGTTTTAAATATTGTATCAAAGTATATAAGCAGTCAGGGACCTTTATGAGAATTGTATTTGCCTGTGGTTTCATTACCGATCGGCCGCGGGGCTACTTATGCACTCCCGTTTTTGTCTCCTAAATTCCCCCAATAAACAACGGTTTTTGTTATCCTCTTTATTAGAAAAAGCGGGCAAAAATGTACAAATTTGCTCTGGAGAGGAATAACAAAGGCACAATCAGGCGAGAAATTCCCATAACACGGAACAGGGGAGAATGGCCTGATAGAAACAAGTCTCTCTTTGGGGATTTGGAGATCTCGTGGAGAAAATGGCCTCTTTCTGGAAGAGGCACTCAAACGAACAAAAACTAACGGTCACAAAGGAAACAGTCATCGGGGATTAAACCATCAATCTGGAGGGGGATTCACGGGTTAATCTGGGTTAAACTGCTCAATTGTGGAATAAAATAAGACTTCTGCATCTAAAATAGAAGATATACTTACAGACAGTAAGTTACGGTAGGAAAAGAGGACCTTAAGGGGTACGGTAAGCGATAGATACAGCATGTATGTACAATAACTGTGCCGTGCTAATGAAAATGTCCAGACGACTTATTACATTAGCATATTAGGAGGCACTCTTCAGCGGCTGGAAGGAGACTTGGCCATGCGGCCTTCGTCGCAGGCGGGGGAACGGGAGTAGGAGGTGTTCTGGCGACTTCTGACCCACTTGCGAGACTGCCTCTCCCCAGGGGATTCACCATATCTGAAATTGGACTTCATTTG
The DNA here is from genome assembly GCA_022343465.1 of Oscheius sp. G VE-2021. NCBI lineage: Eukaryota > Metazoa > Nematoda > Chromadorea > Rhabditida > Rhabditidae > Oscheius > Oscheius sp. G VE-2021. The sequence continues at coordinate 879,402 of JAJQXH010000019.1, read as the reverse complement.
AATTTAGGGAAGAGATGATATACCTGCGACGTTCTATGTCTCCGGACCTGGTACGGGTGTTGTAGCGAACGGGAGGAGAAGTGGACTTCGACCTGGAAAAGGGTTTTAATACAAAACATATTTTTTGAAAAAATAATAGAATTTTTTAATGCCAACCGGGTGTGGGTTCTTCAAATTCAAAATGTTTTTTTTAAAATTATGAATACGGAAGATGAGAGAGAATCTGGTGTAAATATTTTGAAACCTTAAAATAAATTTTTAAAACAATTTTTAAGGGAGCAAAAAACCTGAAATTTAAAAAATTGCTAAATTTTCTATTTCTAGGACTGAAATTCCGTCAAATCGGATTCTCTTTTTTTAACTCTGACTGACTAAAAAAGCAGAATTAGTATTTTTACAACTGTCAACATAAAATACCTGTGGCGTTCGATATCTCCGGCTCTGGTACGGGTGTCGTCGGCTTTGGTAGGGGAGACGGCAACGGGAGACTTGGACTTAGATCTGAAAAAAAGGAAGTTTAGCACCTTCAACCCTATTGCCATCTGACTGGCGCAAAATTCGAATGAGGCAACTTACTTGCGATGCTCGACATCTCTCGACCTGTTACGGGTGCCAACGGGGGACTTGGACCTGAAAAGAGCTGTTTTCATGAAACAAAGAAGTTTTACCTGTGATGCTCAGATGACTCTTGGTCGCTCTCCTCGGCAGTAGGACTGAGCTCCGAATGAGGACACTTCTTGGCCTCCTTCTGTCCGCTGGCCTTCTGACGGAGCTCCCTCTCCTTCGCCTTTCTCTCCCTTTCCATCTGCTTCTTCTTGTTGATGCCCTCCAGGCAGAAGGGAGGGGGCGTTGGCTGAAATAGAGGGGTGAGAGAGAGAGAGAGATTACCTGACGGGGCGGGGCCTCGTCCATCACTCGGATCGTCTGGATGTCGTTGGAGGCTCGCTGACCGGCCCAACTAAAATCAATCGATAAAAATGGGTCGCGAAGGGAAAACCAACCGAGAGAAGCTCTTTCCGGGCGGAGCATTTCCACAGTGGATGTTGCGGTTCTCCCAGCCGGACATGGCTCTCTCCTTAAAATCGATAGTCCTCTGGATTTTGATTTGGTAAGAAGATATGGATACGAAAATCAATTATCGTCTCTTCTGGATTGATACGGTAAGCACTTTACGAAAATTAGTGGGCTTTTTTCCACAGGAGGAGCAACTAGTCCGCCTGCTGTTTACAGCCTGTCCACTGTTTACACCGGACGAGTTGTCCCTCTAAAATAAGACTTAATCTCGTCGGAATTAATTCTTGCATATTATTGAGGACGAATTGTCTAATCTCCCTTAAATTAAGGCCTTACTAACCCTGGCGGATTTCATATCGGAAGTGACGCTATCCTGTTTCTGAGGGAAGGCGGGGCGGGCAAGACGAGGGATCCCCAGACTTTCCCTGTTGCTGCGCCTCTTCGAGCTGAGAACAAAGCAATCCGAGAGGTCATCTGCATTTCCTGAAAATCAGCATATTGCATGGGCTTGAAAATAAACCAACTCTTCGGATGCGCAATGCCAGAGGGAGCCAGAGGAGCAGGAGGACCTGGAAATGTGGGGTATTTTGGGATTTTAATTAAAAATCATTTGTTTTTTCAAAGAAAGTGAGGAAAAACTCACTGAAACCGAGATCCGAGAGAATGCTACCCTGCAATTCAGGAATCGGGGTCTTCTTCTGAGCCTCGTAGACTTCGTTGAAGTTGGACTGACGAGACGGAGTCCTGGCCTCTTCTTGGCGATGATGGCCTTGACGGACGGGGGAATTGTGCTTCTGACTGGCTCCGAGGTGCCCGACGGGGCGCTGCTGGGAAGCGGCTGAAAACGAATGATTACGGCTGTCAGGAAAAGGCAGATCTCTCTCATGATCTCATTTGAAATTAGATCATTTGCATATAGCACCCCTAAAAGTACTTTTAGTGTAAATTTGGGCTCAACACCGTTTCCCCGAAAAATCAGGTAGACCTCGAAATTCAAGTTTCCGGGGCTAGCACGTTTTTTAAAGCGGAGATTCAAGGATTTCTTGTAAATTAGACATTCCGACTAATTTTTTTTTTGACATTTTACATCAAAATTAAAATAACTTCTTTTTATGATATATCCAAAACTCCGATTGGAATCACTGTTTCACATTATGCGGTCTAAATTGGAATTAGTACCCCAAATTTGCATAAAGCACACCAAAAAGTTGCTCTTTTGTCCAATTCCGTTGTTACCGGCAACTTACTAATTTCCGAACGCGGAGTGACGTCTTCCTGAGATTTGGGAAGATCCTCGTAGCAGAATTCCGCGAGAGAGTGGTTGTTGTGACCGGTGACAGCGCGGCGATCGGGACTCGGCTGCGACGCGACTAAAATAGATAAATTATGGCTACTGTAATGCGAAAGAAGGTATTTTAAGGATTTAAAGGAAATATAAACTCTTAATCTATTTTGGACTTATTATTATTATTAGTTAACAAATTAGAAGCGGAAAACATCGAAGCATTTAAAATGTTTGAAAAATTTCAGAAATTTCATTATGTCGTTTTTGGCGGAAACTTACAAATTTCCGAGCGAGGAGTGGCGGGCGGAGCCTCGTAGACGTCGTTGAAGTCGGACGGACGAGGAGTCCTGGCCTCGGTGGCCTCTTGGCGTCCTTGATGATGGCGGTGGTGGTGGCCGTGACGGGCGGGAGACTTCTGCCTGGCTCCGTGGTGCTCGACGGCACGCTGCTGCGAAGTGGCTGAAAGTCATAAAGTATAGGTATCGTAATTGAGAAAAGGAATTTGAAAGCTTCTAAGGTATTCAAAAGCTGGAAAAACTCACTATTTCCAATAATATCATCCATTTCCGAGTGACTGAGCGGCCTGTTCATGGCACACGGGAAACGCTCGGGACCCACGTCTAAATTAGATGGTTATGAATATTGAAACCAGAAATGGGGTACCCCTCTGATTCGGGTGAGGGAAGAAAGCGGTACGAGTAGGAGGAGAGAGGACTTGTATGTTCGGCTCGCGGAGATTCTGAAAATAAGTCGATTATAATCTGAGATATCAGGCCGCTTTCTGCTTTTCTAGCAACCTCAGGCCGCTTTTCTGGCGACCTCGGGCCGCTTTCCGTTTTTGCTGTCAACCTCAGACCGCTTGCTGTTTTTTTTCTGGCTACTCACATCATCTTTCTCGACTACGATTTCATCCTCCTCGCAATCCTCGACGTAGATGGAATTGCCCGTGGAGATGGGGCGAATGGGCGTTTTGTTGGCCTCAACCACGCGCACGGAAGATCTGACACTAGGATGGCCTGCAATTACAAATTTTGGTTTATTTTCTATTTTTATATTTTATTTTCAGGAATAAGGGAAAATTAGAACTGACCTTGATCGGGGCGAGTGTCCATCTTTTCTGGGGAGTCGTCTATCTCGGAAGGAAGAAGGAGAGGACGGAACGTATTCTGCTCCGGAGGAGGTATGAAGAAGGGCAACTGGAAGGACATTAGGTCATTATGAATACTGGGGAAGAAAGTTAGGTAGACACAGAGAGAGGGGGTTAGATAGAGGAGAGAGAGAGAGAGAGAGAGACGCATTTCAAGTGGCAATTGCCCGAAAAGAGTGGCAGCGAAGAAACCGTTCGTAGACGCAACGCCTAACTCGCGCGAGCGGCCATCTCTCACAAACACCACCGTTGTTTTTGCCTACGATCGGCGTCGCTTACGAAATGCGCCCTTCAGTACGAAGATCAATCTTTCACACAAACGGCTCGAAACCGCAATTGGAAGTGATATTAGGCTTAAAATGACAGTACAAAGTAAATTTGGGGTGCAATATGCAAATGTAAGGTGCTAAATGAATGAAATCCTTACGGTCTGTGGCTTCTTCGGCTTTCTGGTGGAAGGCTTGGCCTTCTTCGCCATCGGTGTCTCAGGCTTCGGAACCGGCGGAGGAGGTCTCTTGGAGTTTCCTCCCAGCTTGGTCACATCCAAATCGGGATTCACACGATCCCTGGCGGAAGAATCTGAAAAAAGTTAATATAAATCCAGGTTGCGGCCAGAGAGAGAGATGGTTAAGGGATCGGCTGGTATCGGTCCTACAGTAATTTCGAAATAGCTAGTCGCCCCAGAAATTTTAAAAATATGAGTAGCCTGTAGGCCCTCAGTCATGCTTGTTCGAGGGTGGCTACCGTGTGTGCACGCATTTGCGTGTTGGCCGGAGAGGATTAAACTCGCCTGAGACGTTGTCACTGTGGCTGAGTGAGTGGCTGAGTGAAAGTCTGCCAAAATGGAGTTCATATCCAGGCATAATCGGGTAATTGCTATCATTGGCAGCCGCTGGAAAACGGACAATGTAGATGAGTTGGAAGAATCTAATTCTATTCACATGACCTCACTTTTCTCAAACCAATCACTCAATTTCCAGCCAATTCATGGTCACTTTTGTCGTATTTCGCTTTTTTTAATGCCAAATTCGAATTCCAAAAAACATACCATCTCCATGACGAGAATTATCATCGTTGGATATCTTGTTGTCGTAGCTATGCTTACTGCGCTCCGTCTGAGAGTCCTCGGTACGATTCCTGCGAGAATCCTGGGGCGAACCATCTGAAAACAGTGTGCTTAACTTCTAGCTCCCGCCTCTCTGTCACCACTTAGTCTCTGATATTTTATCTCTCTCTTTCTCTCTAATTCTCACTTCTCTGCCTGTAGCTGTTGTTGTCCTCTAGCTCGTTGATTACGTGACGACGAGTAGAGCGGCTGTTGTGGCCACGGTCGTTGGATACGGAACGGCGATCTGAAAGAAATCCATTAAAAAGGCTTTTGTTGTTAATATTCAAATATTTCTTTCGAGGTTTTTTTTTGCTTAGATTCATGTTCTCCACTGCGTCACCACTTAGTCTCTGATATTTTATGTGTTTCCATGTCTGCGTATCTAGTAACCTGTTCGTTCTCTCCCTACTCTCTCGGTATCTCTCTCTCTCTCTCTGATTACTCTGCGTCTCGGATTCCTCTCTCTCTCCCTCCATCCCTTACCTCTCTGCTCTGCGTCTCTCTCCCTGCGAACTCTGCTCTCCACACGACGGTCGTTGGAGACGGAACGACGATCTGAAAGAAATCCATGATCACCGTGTTTTCCTCTGCGTCTCTACCCTAGTCTACGCTGCGTCCCTCACATCATGCTACTTTCTTTTTCTGTCCCTGCCGCATTTTTTCTACTCTGAATCTCTGCCCTCTCCCCGACATTAAGCCAAAGGGTACTTTTCCTCTTCCTTGTTTCGTTCTGCGTCTCTGCCCTCCATATCCTTCCTCTGCGTCTCGGACTTCTCTCTCCGCCTGACTCTCTCTCTCTCTCTCGCTCTACCTCTCTTCTCCCTGTATCCATCCCTGCGGCCTCTGTCCTCATCACGACGACGGCCTTCCTCCCCGCGAAAGTGCTCCTGCCTTCCTTCTATTCCCTCTCTGCCGTAGCGCTCCGTCCCGTATTCACCACGACGATCACCACACCTGGGAGGATCTGAACTCATTACTGTATTATTATCAATGGAGCACAATTACCGTCCCTGTGATCCCAGTGAGGCGAACCAAATCCCTCCGTGAATCCGCTGTCCAGACGATCTAAATGTCAAATGTGATATCAAACGGTCCTTTAAATTACCCCTCCTGGGAGAAGGACCCCTGCGGTCTCTGTCCCTCGAATTGCCGCGCTTCTCTCTGTCATCGTTGCGGTCGTTCGGATTGCGCCTCGGGGGCGACTGACGACGGGGAGGACCTGGAAAAGACGGAATTTGTGAAAAACTTTGACATTTCTTGCTAGAAATTTAAAAAATTCTATTTTGGAAATGAATTTTTTTTTTAATGAAAGAAAGACACATTAAGAAAAAAATGTTGTTTAGAGTTCTATGACAACTGATTTTAGATGATTTTTTTTTCAAATTTAACAAAAATACAAAAATAATCTACTTGGAAGGAAACTCGAAAAATTCAAAATTAAATGTTTTCCCTCAATAATACTTCTTTCCAACGTTTAAAATATTTTCCCTAGGGTCGGGCAATGAATTCTAAAACTAGACAATACCTCGTCCCATGTAGTCTCCACCGCCGCCGTAGAAGTTGCTCGACTGGTACGGAGCCATCTCTGTTAATTTCGATATTTAAAAAAAGATACCATAAATTAGCTTACGGCGAATGGGAGAACGGGAAGATGGACGACGGCTGGAAACGCTCCTCGGCGTGTAGGTGTTACGACGGGACTCCGAAGGACTGCGGGTCCTCTTACGGCTGCGGTAGTCTGAAAATCTCGGTTTTATAGGGAATATAAGGATTCCACCTTGGAAAGGAGGGACGGGAGGAATCAGAGGACCTTGTGCAGGAGAGGCAGGAGGAGGCTGGGGACGGCCGACGAGCATGGCGCAATCGCGCATCTTCGTATACCACGCGAAGGGGGCGCTAGACTTGCCGGTTATCTTGGAGATGTTGGCGACGACCTGGAAATAAAAGGTTGCAATTGGCCGGTTAAATCACTGCTTTTCGAACCGTGCGGGCAAACATTGGGTTTTCAAGTTTATTTTTAAACTGAATATAATACAATTAAACTTCGATTCAATAATTTCCAGAAGCCAGAATTTTTATCTTTAGTGAAAAGTTTTTATCGTTCAACATCAGTAACATCAGCAGCTTTTTGTGTACTTTTTGGTTTCGCAATATTCACATTTGGCAGGGTTCTCACGGACCGGCCGTTTTGGAAAAAATACGCCCGTCCCACCAGTTTGGTCTCCAACAGAATCGGGCAGTTCAAACTTTTGACTAGAAAGAAACCACTGTTTGACAGCAAGTGCCGGTCCCAGTTGAAATTAACACCCCAAATTTGCATATAGCGTCCCAAAACGTATATTTTAATGTCATATAGCACTTCCCACGGCAGTTTCGAACAGTAGATGCTAATCAGCGACCGAGACCCAAAAACATCCACCGTGTGATGTTTATTTACAGAATTCTCGTTCCACCCTACGAAATATGTCATTATTTCGGAACAAAAAGACGCATGATCCGCCTACAAAACAGGTTGTCCCCTTCGATCAACACCAATATCGGAAATAGAGTGGCGGCCTCTGATCATCAGTTATTCATCCGCATTCTGCCTTCTGACTCAGAAGTTCTCACCAGAGTATTCCTTCAAAATGAAGCATTTGCCTCTGATTCTCTCGCTTTTCCTCCTCTCAGCTATTCCCCTCCTGGCAATAAAATGCTACGAGGGCACTGAGACTTGGCAAAATGGCTCTTCCACTCCAAAATCCATCCAAACAAAGATAGATTGCACAGCTGGGGAGTACTGTGCCAGGTGATTGACTTCTTCCATTAACCGTCGCAATATTCCGATTAAAGTAAGACTTCCAAACGATATGAAGATGGCCAGGTGGTCGAGAAGGAGCATTTCTGCGGAGAAGAAGACGGGGTTGCCACTTGCAAAGTGAGTTGTCAGACAACAAAAAAAAACACTAAAAAACGTAGGACGAGGGATGCTGGCATTCTGACGACGGAAACTACAAAATTACGATTTGCTGCTGTAATTCTGACTTGTGTAACTCGGCCAAGATACGAGGAACCTGGTTTTCTTTGATATTTACAGGAATTGTAGTGGTTTCAATGAAATTTGTATAGCACTTTTAATTAAGGTTCTATTTCTTTAAACAACATATATAACTTACTTATTTGAGGATTCTTACAAGAAAAAAACACACGGAAAATGTCTAGTCTTCCAAGGAATTAGTTGTCTTTATGCAAAACTGGTATAGCGAGACACTTGGTTGTTCATGGCAATTACAAGCCGCTTTTTGGCAACAATAGGCCGTAAAACACTAGCCGCGGCCGCCGATCTCGTACGGATGTGAAACTCGCTGCTCTACCATGTCAGACAACCAGAAGTTTCTGCGTCTTTTCAGTCGGGAACATTGAAAATTAGAAAATGACGACCAAAAAGTAGATAAACCGATTGGTTCGATGGATGATTACACACCGGGCATGCAGTTCGTTAAAATGCCGGTTTTAAACGCCTGAAATGGCCGAAAATTGGCATTTCAGAATAAGGTCAAACAAAGGTCCCTGATTTTCGTTTTAAAATCCGGTAATTTTTATAGAATCCGATTAGAACAAAGTTCCATGTAAATGACGGCAAAATGACATTTTTGCTAAGGAGGCACTGTCGAAGTAACTAACGGAGAGGCAATCATGAGGTAAACAACAGAAACATAAGAAATCAGATCGAACTGTTTTATCGCGCCCCCTAGGGGTTGTACTCGATGGGGAGGTTCTTCCTGCGGACCATGCCGTCTCCCTGGAACCACTCCCTCTTGAACTGCTTGGCAGCTCCATCGGGCTGTTGGCGAAGACCGTACGGGGTCGATTGGGGGTAGAAGGGGAGCGCAGGAGGATAAAGGGGTGAAGATGAAGAGGAGAAGGCCGCATGATGAGCTCGAGAGCGCTCAGAGACGTGCACAAGAGCATCCGCTCAAGGCTATCTCTGACCGGCTCGTGCTCGCGACCACGGAATTCGATGTCTCTAAACAAGATGAGGTCGCTTACCGGCTCCATATAGCGTTCGGGAACTCGAAGTTCGGATCAACTCTTCCTCTATTCCTCCTCTTCCTCGGTTCTTGACTCGGTTCGGTTCTTCCTCGGTCCTCAGTTCCTCGGAGTGACGCTTCTTTCTCGATGAGGACTTCTGCGTGCAAGGCTCCTGGTTTCTGTTTTCAAGTTGGCGAAGTGGGAGGTCTGGGTCTGATTTCAGTTTCCGGGGATCAACCGATGAGGAGAAATTAATCGCCTAACATCAGTAACTTTATCATTACAACAACAATACAAATATCTACAAAATGAAGTCCACTCGACGGTGATGCGGTCGTTGTTGGTGTCCTCCTGACCGAAGGCGAAGGCGTCGCAGGAGACGGCCATCAGGATGGCCTCCTTGGGGTCCAGGACTCCGCAGCCGGGGTCCACTCCGAGCCTCTTCATGTTGGTGGTCTTGATGGCCCAACCGATGCGACGGGCCGACGAGTTGATGACCTTGATGTGGTAGGTGTGCTTGTCGTCGTAAGGGGCGTTGAAGACGATCTTCGTGCCCGGCTGGGTGGCGATATCTCCAGGAGGGATCGACTGGGCCATCGCGATGCGACGAATGAGGGAAGACGGCGGAAACGGGGCTTTTAAGGGGAAATACCGTAGGATAATTGGGACGAGAGAGTGGGAAATGGAGAGACGCAGGCCACGTAGCGCACGTTGACGTGATTAGCATAGCTGGGAGAAGGTTCCAGAAGCCCAGATTAGCCTAATTCCAATTACCAAGAGTTCATTTACGCTAATTTCTCGCTCATTTCCTTCGCTTCTTGTTCGCCGAGTGGTCGTCATGCCCTTCATCAACCAAGAGAAGGTGGACCCAGCCAAGATCACCGTCGGATCGGGCTCCGTCGTCTCCTCCGATCGAGCCAAGTGAGTTATCCTCCAAAAACAGAAGGAATCCCCAGATGGCTGATCGAAAAGGAGCTGGGTCGAGGAGGGTTCGGCTGCGTGTTTCTCGTCAAAAACCTCGCGACTCGAGAGGTAGATTTGGAGTAATGCTGACAAAACGGGGGTTTCAGCAATGCGCGATGAAGGTGGAGGCGCTGGCGACGAAGAACGAATCGGAGCGGCTGCAAATCGAGACGATGACTTTGGAGGCGATGCGGCGGAAGAACCTGCCCCATCTGATGTGGAGTCTGGACCAGGGCATCGACCACAACTTTAAGTTCATGGTGATGCCGCTGGTGGGAAAGGCCATCGACTGGCTGCAGGAGAAGATGATGGAGAACAAGCCCTTCAGGTGACTGAAAGACCAAGAGGGAGATAAATGGGATTTCAGCAAGTCTACGGGCATCCAGATCATGATCCAGATGATGGAGGCCATTCGGAACATCCACGACCTGGGCTTCCTCCACAGGGATGTGAAACCGGCCAATTTCGCCACGGGACTCAAGGACAAGCACGTGATCTACATGTTGGACTACGGGATGTGCCGCTACTTCAGGGCCAAGGAGGGGTACCTCATGTCAGTTGAATCCTTCTGAAGACTCTGAAGACGACTTGGCTTCTTCAGGAATCCGCGTGGGTTCAAGCACTTTGCGGGGACCACTCTTTACTGCTCTCGGGACATGCACGGGAACAAGGAGACCAGTCGAAAGGACGACATCGAGTGCTGGTTCTACGTGTTGTTCGAACTGTTGGGCAACAAAGCGGCGATGACTTGGATGGGCGACAAACACGAGAAGATCCACGAGGCGAAGGTGGCCTTCATGGAGAAGGGGCCGCGGGCGAAGAGCTGGGAGTGCATGCCTCAGGCGACGACGCTCATCTGGGAGCACATCCAGAGCCTCACCTACTACGACCGCCCCGACTACGACTTTATCCTCATGGTGCTGCACGAGACGGACCGGGTGGAGAAGTACTGCGATGTGGGCAAGGCCTTCTGGATCGGATGAAATGGGGTTTCAGCTGAAAGAGACGCTGGATTGGCTGAAGCCGGAGATCATCGCCGCCTACGAGAAGAAGGAGGAGGCCAAGGCGGCCGAGGAGGAGAAGAAACGCAACCCGTATTAGGAGAGTAGATTCACAAAATAAAGTTGTATTACAGTCAGAAGTGGATATTTTGATGACAATTGTGTGGATTTTCTGGATTTCTCTCTTTTTCCATTGAAGTCACGATTTCGACAATTAACAGATCGATTGAGTTTTACTGTCTTCTGACTTTATTGGCTTTTTTTATCTCGGTGTAAAAGACTGTTTTCCAAGATTTAACTATAAATTGAATCTTAATGTTAGTTTTCTTCTTTAATATCGGTAAACGATATGAGGGAGGGCGATAATTTGTAAATATGGGCTTTTTGTATCAAAAGAGGTCACTATTGTTGAAAAACCAATCAATACCCAATTTACATCGATAGATTTCAAACTACAAATATTTAATCTTACATTGTACCTTACTCGTCAAATGTGTACCCATTCGGGAAATGGCTTAAACGACTTCGATCGGGAATGTGTACGAAACAAGCCATTTGTGAAACAAAGTTTGCCTTTCATGTAGTTTGTACTTTGAACCCCGTCATGGCGCCCGAACTCGAGATTTCCCGCGTTTTCTCATCCTTCGCGTTGCCACTGCTCAATTACCATTTACCTATTCTCTGCTATTCTCCACGCCAACTTGTTTTCCAAGCCCTATTCTTCAATAAATTTATAATTATCATCATTTCCATCACTAATTCGCCCAACGTCCCAACCGATCTCTTGAAGCGGCTACAAATGCCGTAATTCCTCTATTAGAGTCGTTTTTTCGTCAGAATTTCCAGGCTACGAACATCCGGAAAAATGCCACGTTTTGCCTGGGTTTTCCCCCTTTGCCCGGTTATTCTCAACGTATTTTGGACCCAAATTGACCAAACTGGTTTCCGGTAGATTTCACCATTTCTGAAAAAGAGTGGCGACAAACCGTGTGTCTGGCGTGCGCGGCGTGCTCCTCCGCGGCCATCGTCCCGTAGAAATAGCCGTCGCAATCGTTGCACTTGAAAGCGAAGTGGCTGGTCTCATTGCTGAAATTGAATATTACAAATGGAAATCGATTTTTTGAAGATTTGAGCACTGGTATTTACGCTGATATCGATTTTTAGAGAATATTCTACACGGAAACTTCCAAGGCAGAACAACTCACGTATTTTTGAAGATGTGGTCGAAGGCGACGTGCTCCAGGAATGTGGGGAAGCTGAATTCCCGGGCCTGAGCGAGGCACTCGCGGCATTTGAAGCGAATCTGAAATCGGTTTTCAATTGGAAATGGAGGGAAAATACCTCGGCCTCCGCGGCCATTTTTTAAGTTGTAGTAATCTGATGATTTAACGGATTTACTGAAAGTAGATTAGTAGACGGAGAGAGAGAGAGAGAGAGAGAGAGAGAGAGAGAGAGAGAGATAACAAACGACGCATGCGCGCAGGGACAGTTACAGCCATTCTCATTGGCTTTTTCAATTAAATTTACAAATAAATGGGGGTTTTACTTGAATTTTACTTTTAAAACAAGTTATTTCACTCCAGAAATGTTATAAAACCAGCAAGAACCACATAAAATCACGTATTCATGTCCACTTGCAACTTTTCTCGTTTAAACACTTTTAATAACCGATTTTCAGCGATTTTCTCCTATTTTCACGCGTGATTCTTCTTCAATAATCCATATTTCGTTATTTACATAAAAAGGCGATGATTTTGCGAAAATTTCGGCAGAAAAACGAATAAAAGTACGGAATTAAAATCCAGCATATTAAAACCAACGACATTATCTAAAATACGCAGTAAATCACGGATTGAAAGTTTGTTAGAACAAAGGGCGTTGGTTAATAACGTGGTTTCTTCTGCAGACGCCTGTTTACATTTTTATTGTGCTGTTAAGCCTGTTTTTGTTGGTGGCACAGTGTTGATTTCTTATTTATTTAATTTTCAAACATTGGACTAACCATAAGTTAATTCAGAAACTATAATTTTTTTAAAAAACACTGCGGCTAAAGGCGCATTTCGTAAGCAACCGAACGCAGGCAGTGGTGTTTGTGAGACTGCCGCTCGCGCGAGTATGGCGCTGCGTCTGCGAATGGTTTCTTCGCGGCCACGTAACTTTCGGGCCTTTGTCGGTTGAAAAGGAAGACAGCCACCTTTGACACAAATGAAACGTAGAAGAGGTACTCCCGATCAGTGCGCTCTCCTCCCCCTCCCCCTTCTCTCTCTCTCTCTCTCTCTCTCTCTCTCTCTCTCTCTCTCTCTCTCTCTCTCTCTCTCTCTCCCTTCTCTCTCTCTCTCTCTCTCTCTCTCTCTCTCTCTCTCAATAACAACAACAACAATCATATCATCCACAGTCTTTATTCCGAACTCTGCTTGTTCTCTTCTAACTCAAAATCGCCGCCGGAGGTTGTCACCGTGAAGGCCGTCGGATGGATTCCGTGGATCCGTCGCACCTTCAGTTTAGTTGTAGAATGAGGATTGAGGATGGAAGGCCCAGCCCACTGGTGGCCAGCAGTGTCCACGTGGATGGACAATTCTCTGTTTGTTTCATTGGTCAATTTGATCTCCACCCATTCGTCGGAGGTCTTGAGCATTGGGGGATCAATTGAAATTGGCTCTATCCCAATTTGAGGGTTGTCTACTTTGTTTACCTGAAAGTGGAGGATTTATTTGCGCAAAACCTTAAGTTACCCTAGGAACATAAAATCCGGAAACGACAGTCGGGAAAAGTTCCACTCGCCCACGGCAACTGGAGCACTTGGCAATGGCTATGACCATTAGAATCAACTTCCTTTCATCATGTGGCACTGATGAAATGTCCTCAATAGTCATCCCACAGCAACTGAATACAATTTCTCTACATGATCTCACTTCAAATTTACCAGGCGGTGTAGTACACTTCCTCTCGTGTGATGCAAATGGAATGTTGTTTTGAAACTGGTATGCGGAATACCCCAGTTTCCACATCGAAGCTCTTCAAATTCACAATTTAATTGTTTTTATACAAATCCTACCACTAGCTGAAGTCTTTTCCATAAAGAGTCCATATGTATGCCACATTGGAATATGTACGGAGTATTTACTCCGACATTCAACACGGGGTACTTGCTGCTGAGTTTGGATGCCTCAAAGGCATCCAGCATCAGCTGGCAACATCCCAGCATCGGTACGGCTAAAATAATTGTTGGCAAAAGCAACTATTTATTTTAAATGGAACATTAATTCAAAAACTTTATTTTTAAAGACTACCGGGTTTTTTCTATTCGGATCATGTGCTTTTTGTAGCGGCATATTTGCCCATAGGAGAGATATGCTATAGTATCGGTTATTTTAGATCACACTCGATTTTCATTGGTGTTCGCGATTCTCTAGCAAGGTAAAACAGATTGCAAAAAAGGTATAGTAGACAGTCATCGATAGAACATGGGCGTATTCAATTTACAGTGGCGGTTGAGCGTGCGATTCATACCGTTTGATTATCTTGTTTCTGTCGGCGCTTCTGTTTCTTTCTCTAGCCTGACTCTTTGTACTTCTATATTTTTTCTCTTTATCTGGCTTCGGTCTTCCAGTCTCTCAATTTCAAGTTCCTGGTTTCTAGGTCTCAAGTTTTCATCCTGTGTCTACTTCTCTATAGTCGTCATTCATTCAGCAAATTTTTCTTACTAACATAGCGTTTAACCGATGGAAAATTCGAAAACGTTTTTATATCAAAAACGGAATAAGCGCTTCAGTTATCATTATGGTTTTATTTGGAATGTTTACAACACATGTAGGACTTAATAAAGCTCTAATGCATACAAATTGGCCTTCTCATTCAAATCTGGCCCCTGAAACTTAATGCCTCTTAAAAGAGAGTGGTTACTAAAAAACTTCAATAATTTGCGCGTTAGAAAACGTCAACTGCAAAAATATCTGTAGAAAAAACATTTTTTTAACTATCAACTTAAAATTTGAAAGGTTACTGAAAGCCAATTGACTTAAAATGTACTGAGATGAGAAAGCAAAATGGATTTTTGGTAATCTCGAGTTTTCGCATGAAGACAATCTCGTAAGAGAAGATCATGCATACAATCTATGCACCAGGAGACCGGGGGCGCAGCCTCCGGCCCGCGGGAAAAAAACCGCATCCTTGTTTATGCAAGTTAGACACTGCAATAGAAAAACATTTAAAACCCACAATGGCCGTAGACATGCATCTTCGGCTGCCTCGGCTGATGCTTCGGCTGCTCCTCCGGCTGCCCCTGTTTCCGTCCTCCCTGGATCGTCCTCTCTCGCTTCTTCTCTGACTTATTTCCCTTCCTCTCTGAAAATACACTGTTATGTATGGAGATAACCATGAAAGGAAAGCATTTAAAGTAATGACGAAACTTTCTGGGCTCTCAGAGGAGTTTCTCAAAGTTTGAACTTCATCACATCGAGTTTGCGTAGCGCGTAGTTATTAATAAACGCGGTCACCTCGTTTGTTTAGTGTAGCGGTAAAGTTATTGCCTGCGAATCTCACGGCCCAAGTTCGGATCCAAACTGCAGCATTATGTTTTGCCTGTCTAAGGCAAAGCTCTTCATCATTCAAATACACATAAGAGGTAGGTGTGCTGGCTTGACTGCAGAGCCTACTCTAACTTTAACTTTGGCTTGCGTACATTTTTAACCGCGGTGGCAACTTTGATTGCTCACAAGTGTTCTAAGATTGTACTAGTTTTTGGTTTAAAGGGTTTTTTTGTTGCAAAAACAAAGTGTGGAGAATTGGGAAATAAAGGAGATATCACTTTTTTGTATCTCGATTTATTTTTCATAAAATTTCTTATTCAACCATTTCGTTTTTCTCGTAATTTCGGTCTCCTCTCTAGAAGAAATTTGGCTTTCTGACGGCATCGTGGCTCAAGTAATGAATGATCCAGAGAGAGAAAAGAGAGAGAGAGAGAGAGAGAGAGAGAGAGAGAGAGAGAAGAGAGGACGATTCAACATTGAAAAAGAATTAGAATATGCTTAACGAGTTTATGTTAACGTAGAAAATATATGCTGATTTTGAACTCGATCATTTCTTCAATTTGGACGGTCCCGATGGGTAGGTTCTCTCATTTTTCACCCACCCGTCTATGATAAATAAATAAAATGTTGTTTTCAAATAGATGTCAATCGATAAATTGGCAACATTCAATCAAATTCGCCGAGGTTTGAAAGCGACAGCGCAAAAATGCCAATCAGTATTTGTAAAAACAATAGTAAGGAAGATTTGGCACAATTTAACACTCGAAAATACACTGTCATGCTTATGTTTATATTAATCCCTTTATTGCAACTACAGATCGAACTATTTAGCAGAAATCATAGACGGGTGGGTGAAAAATGAGAGAACCTACCCATCGGGACCGTCCAAGTTGAAGAAATGATCGAGTTCAAAATCAGCATATATTTTCTACGTTAACATAAACTCGTTAAGCATATTCTAATTCTTTTTCAATGGTGAATCGCCCTCTCTTCTCTCTCTCTCTCTCTCTCTCTCTCTCTCTCTCTCTCTCTCTTTCTCTCTTTTCTCTCTCTGGATCATTCATTACTTGAGCCACGCATACCGTGAAAAAGACGGATTTCTTCTAGAGAGGAGACCGAAATTTTATATGAGAAAAACGAAATGGTTGAATAAGAAACTTTAGGAAAAATAAATCGAGATACAAAAAAGTGAAATTACCCTTAGGACCATTCAAGCTGAAGTTGAACCAGTTGGAGATGATCAATTTCAAAATAAGCATATTTTCATTGTATCAAGCGTATTATAATCCTGGTCAATAAAAATCAAACAATGAGAATTAAAAAAACACTTAGTTTGTTTATTTTGTGTAAAGATTTCTTAATGTCTAAAGTTTCCTTTATGCATACCACTCTTTACTTAGAGGGTGAACGAGCAAGAGAGGGATAGTGAGAGATGAGAGAGAGAGAGAGAGAGAGAGAGAGAGAGAGAGAGAGAGAGAATAAAGAGATAACGCGAGGGGAAGAGAAAGGGAAAGGAGTCAGAAGACAAAGAACACACACATACACACGCACACTCTCTCACACACTTACATACATTCAATCACACACACATACACAGATACACGCGTTGTAAGTACATCAGAGAGCTCTTTCTTTGCCTCAACAGCCGCATCTCTTTTTCAACCCTCGCATGTGTTTGACTCCAGTCTTCGTCTCACGCAAACTCTCTCACGCCCTTTTACTTTCCGCTCTCCTCCACCCAACCAATCACCCGAAGTTTTCACCCTCTTCCCGGAAACGTCGTCTTTCCCTCCTCGCTCCTCCAGTTCCGTTGGCATGTGTTGTGGTGGCGCGCGGCCATCGATTTCCGCGAGCAGTTCGCTTTTGCCCATCGGCTCTCCCGTCCTTCCGTCGACGTCGTCACCGAATCCAGAACCCCTCAATTAAAGGGGGAATCCCCTCTGTTAACTGGCACGTGGCTGGGCGGTTGTGATTGAAGATCTCTCAAACAACACATGTCCAGTGGAAGGAAAACATGATGTTTTTAAAGGACTGAATCCTTTGGAAGAGAAACATCCACTTTGGAATTCTGAATTGAGGATTGCGCGGGTTCGTCGATGCGTGTTTCCATGGTAGTCACAATTGCCGCGAATTCACACGCCTCGGCTTGCACTTACGAAGCCTACGAACACCCACTGCCTTGTTTAGAGGTTTATTCAGTAGTTTATTCCCAGAACGGAAAGAGAAACTGGCGTGCAATACGAGAATCATGCACTCTGATGCCTCATTCATCAATAGGATGCACTCCCGAAGCCCGTCAAATCCCCAGATGAAGGAATGATGATCTTTTTTTTGGGAAGAGAGAGAAAAAGAGAGAAAGAGAGATAGAATGAACAATAGGGACCTCTTCTTTCTTTCCACTTTCTCTCTCTCTCTCTCTTCTTCTTCTTCTCTCTCTCTCTCTACCTTTCTTCACCTAAAAAGTCGCTAAGTATTTCCTGCACTTCCATTTATACGTGTCATTCCGTAGTTTATTGTTTATTTTCGCACTCGATGTGGACGTTTCCCTAATCCCACAAGTCGTATAGTTGCGTGAGAACAACAAAACAAAGAAGTTGGCTGGAATTGGGTAAATTGTTCTCCTTTCCTTGGCTTGCACGCACACACATACACACACACTCACATCCACACGGTCACACATGCTCACACAAACACACACACACACATACACACACACATACACACACAATCCATTTCTCTCTTTCTGAATCTCTAAATCTCTCATTCTCAATTCTCTCGTCTGTCATTTTAGTATCCGCCTTTAGTTTCCCTTTCCCACGACTCTCACCCATTACGCAATTCTCGAACCCCTTTGTTCTTCTCCAAATGCGTCATCTTGGGAACCCCTTTGTCTCTTCCTACCCATCCCCCATTTCAGAAATGGCTGCCTCCGTCGTTCAGCTAGCTGTCTTAGCTTCTGTCTTAGGTAAATCGTTTTTTTGTCATTCAGAATTCCAATGAGTTCTGTTTAGTTGTCAGCGTATCTGCGTATCGCAATTGTTCTGTGAACAAAGATGGATCCACATTGAAGTGCTTCACATGCATGGGCAGAGATATGGAGAACTGCATGTTTGGAGAGGTCTGCTGCAAGGGATCCTGCTTCAAGCTGGTCGATTCGGGTGAGTTGAGGCGAACGAGCGCTGAAAAAAGATATTTATGGGATAGGCGAGTAGATAATGGGAAGTTTCTGCGAAGAGGAAGAGGAGAGAAAGAAAGAAAGAGACAGAGACAAAGGGTCCTCTCTTTCTCTCTCTTTCTCTACCGTTTTGTTTGGTTCACATGCCATCATCCCATATGTCCTCAGTACGCTAATCGAATATTCAACGAGAGCAAGCCCTCCTCCCCAAACACCTCTAAATTCCCAATGAATCCCATTTGAAAACGTTATATTGTTCTTCTTCGGGGGGTTTCCTCAAGTCCAAGGCTCCCACGCCGCTCCTCCAAGTGTTCTCGAATTGAGTTTGCGCGACTCGACTTCCGTTAGCGCCCGTCGCCGACGAGCAATGCAATTTAGCCATTGGAGTGGGCCAGGGCTTTCAATGCTTGTCCTTTCTTGGCGGAAAAACAAGGAAACTTCGAAGATTGAGCTGTGCTGAAGAGAGAAAAAGAGGGAGAGGGAGAGAGAGGGAGAGAGAAAGAGAGAGGCTGAGACGTAGAGAAAAAGAGACAGTACTTTCCTTTGTAGCTCACGACATCATCGTCAAGGGTTGCACAAATGACGATGAAGAGGACGGATCTATGAAGAAAAGAACATTGAACGTCGACCTCTACTTCAAAGACAAGGAACTGATCACCGGTAACTCTCAAAACACTTTTGTCTCATCCGTCCACTGTTTCAGGAAAGTCCTATTTCTGCAAATCTGGCGATCTGTGCAACTCCGGCCTCCACCTTTCCTTCTTCTCTTCACTCGCGGCTCTCCTTTTCCTATTTGTATAACCCCTTCCCCCTTTTCTCCACATTCCTTTCGAGTTCATTCTAGGTGTTTGTATTGTTTTATGTATCAAATTACTTCCCACCAGTAGTGTAGTCTTCTAATCTTGCTCTCGAATATGTGTCCTTATAACCGATTGTGTATTCTCTCTTGGCTTTCAGGTATGTAGAATTCCGTATTCAGAGTTTGTGATATTGAGGCCGATCGATATGATAGGAAGCACAATGCAATAAAGAGATTTATTTAGAGAAAGAGTGTGCGTGTGTGTATGTGTGTCTGCAGGGGAGCGAAGGTTGATCAAACAACATTCGATTATATAAAATCATCCGTGACAGCGGTCCATAGTTCCATTAGACCCTTCCATTTGTCCTTCTGTTTACAGTTTATATGACGCCTACACTCCGATCAACCCTATCAATTGCCATCCGTCCTTTATTTTACACCCCGTGTTCCCGACTGGCGGTCTCGAAAATCCAGTCGTTCATTCACGCTTGTTTCTGTGAGGTATGTGTGTATGAAGTATGTGTGTGTATGTGTGTGTACGTATGTGTTGGTGTGGGAGTATGTTCATGTGTGTGTGCGTGTATGCGTGTGCGCGTGTGTGATGCACTCCCCACAAGCTCTGATGGCATAAGCCCAAACTAGATCATGCATGTGAGTGAGTGAGTGACTGGTGGTAGACATTCTCTGAGTTAAAGCTGTCTTCTGTGATTGTGTGTGTGTGTGTGTGTGTGTGTGTGTGTGTGTGTGTGTGTGTGTGTGTGTGTGTGTGTGTGTGTGTGTGTGAGAGAGGGGGGAGAGTGAGTGACTGATTGCGTGAGAAATTGAGGAAGTGAAAGAGTGACTGCGTGAGTGAGTGAATGAGTGAGTTCGTGAATGTGTGGGTGTGGGTCCGTAATTGAGCCTAAACTACATCGTCCATGCCATTTCCTTGTTTTCTCCTCGCCGCCCTTTCCCATCTAAAAAGGTCACTTGTCCAACTGGTTCGCATGTCATCATTTAGGTCAACTCTGGCCTTCGCCTGCATAGGTACGCCGAGATAAGATAAACCTTCGCTCTTACCGGTAGTAAATCCGCCTAGTATCATTTACTGCCCTATAAAAGCTATCGATCGATCTTTTTTTTAAATATATAACGTAGTGATTTACTCTGATTTCACCTAGAAAACAATATTTTCTTTTTTTCTGCTCCCTGTCCCCGTGAAAGTTCAGTTTTTTGCGGCAGCTGACGCACTGCCGACGTCTTAAACTCGTCCTGCACTTACGCAATTTCTCCTTTTATTTGTTTTTGTGATTACGACAAGATTTCTGTTCTTCTCACAAGAGTTCACTCACGTAAACGACAAGACTAAAGATAAGACTAATTCTCATCCACACTGTAACGACTTTATAAATAAGGCTATTGTTACTCAAACGTGACCTAGGGCCCAATTTGCCACATTCCTCCTCGGAAATTAAGCAAACAGTTCTATTAGATATATGCATTTTTATAAAAAGTAATAGTTTATTCATACTTAAGTCGTTCTTTGTTGGGCGTTAAATTCCAGCAACAAAATTAAACTGCGATTTTCCTTCCGATGTGGTCAACTTCCCGACCACGACTGAAAGTGCGTCTTAATTTTTCGATAATCGATCTGTCATTTTGTTCTCTTTCAAAAAATAGTTTTTTTTTGCTTTGTAAAATAAAGTGCTAAATTCTATTGAAATATTCGTATTGTCACTCAAGCGGGGCAAAGGAAAGCCAATTTTCTCACCCGGCTCTTGATTTTACCACGCACCCACCCACATTCCGATGATTAAAAATCAAGTATATAGTTAATTTATACTAGAAATTCAATATTTACGTTAAAAAAGCCTCGATCGATTTTCTGCAGACGAAGAATTTAAAAATTCCATGTTCCCTCCAAAGTACAGTGTTTTCGGTTCAGTACCAATGAGACAGTCCTTTGATGTATGTCTAGCATCAATCTCGCTTGTTTTGGTATTTTTAGCTTTTTCGTTGTACCTGTTAGTTTTTTTAGTATTTTAATTATAAATATGTATGCCTATAGTTTTAGAACTCAGCCGCAAAGTACACAGGCGTCGACGGCTTTTAATGTTTTCCTGCAATCGATCCGTCTTTTTTGTATTTTTAATCTTTACAAATTGTATCGCACTACATTCCAATAATAAAAATGTAGTTATAGTTAATTGGAAGAAAACTAAACGCCTCTGACTTCAACTTCAAACAAAAAAGTTTGAAATCCCAGTTTTTTAAAGCCATGGACCACAGCTTTTCAGGACCAATTTGACAGTCCTTTAATGTTGGCCAGCATCGATCTGGCTTTTTCTTGTATTTTTAGCGTTTTTATTGATTTTTTACTTATATGCGTGGCTTTATTTTCAAACCTCATCCCCAAAGTACACACGCGTGCGATCGAAAATGCGGCCTTTCCTTTTTTAGCTTTCGGTTTTCATTCTCCTTCACTTCCTTGTTCTTCCTTATCGCTTTATTCAGCCAGAATTAGTTAAATTAATATTATTTAGATGGACGACGGAGGAAGGGAATCATCTAGGAGTCCGCCGATGGCCAACGGAATCGGCGGGGAGCCCCAGGCCACGAAGAGAATGATCGCCCACTCGAGTCAACGCGGGTTCTCAGGTTATTTTATTTCCGATTTAATTTAATTTATTTAAAATTTTCAATTAATAACATTTTCAAACTGGGCACTATTCGGCGTCCTTGGAAAAATGCCAATAAAACAACAATTCTTGTTTTTATAGCGACGGCTTCAAAAACCAGCTGTTGAAATTCTGTTTTCACCTATTTCTTGGCAGTTTTCTGAGGATTTTGACTAGTAGCCTCTTATTTTAACATTAGGAACGGTTAAACCCCTCCCTTAGACTGTTATTTTCCAGACCAAGTCCGCATCCCGAATGTCATCGTCATGGTCGGCCTCCCGGCGAGGGGAAAGACCTACATCTCGAAGAAACTCTGCCGCTATCTCAAATGGATCGGAATCAAGACCAGGGGTCCGTTTTTGTATTCTTTTGTTTACAGTATGCTAAAATCCTACTGTAGGATACAGTAACCCGATCGATTTTAGTGTTCAACGTGGGAGAGTACCGTAGGACGGATGCCACCGCGGCCGACGCCGTCCACGGAGCCAACGCCTCCTTCTTCTCCCCGACGAACGCAGAAGCACTCAAAGTCAGAGCGTAAGTCACTTTTGCGTATTTTCTTTTTTTACCGTAACCTTTTGTCAGTTACAGTGTCTTTACCGTAGTTTTTGCATATTTTTATAGTTACAGTATTCGTTACCGTACTTATAAAATAGTAATTGGCAATTACCGTAATCTTTCAGGGAATCGGCACGGCGTGCGCTGAACGACGTGCGGGACTACCTCACCTCGCCCGAAGGAGGCCACGTGGCTATCTTCGATGCCACTAACACCACGAGGAACCGGAGGGACATGGTCGTCAACTTTTGCAGGGAGAATAGGTAGGGTTTGATGATTTTCTGGTTAAAAGTTAGAGAAGAAGAGTTTTGTGGCAGATTCGTGGTTAGAGACGCAGAATAAACTCCCTTTTCCAGGTTCCGTTGTTTCTTTATAGAATCGTTGTGCGATGACGTCAGAATCATTGAGAGCAACGTCACCGACGTCAAGGTTTCTTTTTTCTCACGGATTTTTTCTATAAATCCCCGGTTTCAGGTGAATTCCCCGGATTACAAGGGTCTGATGGATGCGGAAAAGGCCAAGGAGGACTTTATGAAGAGGATCGACAACTACAAGGAACAGTACGAACCCCTGGATGATAATTACGACGAGAATAGCAGTTATATCAAGGTAGAGTAGGGAGGAAATAAGCGGTCTGAGGTCGCCAGAAAAGGCAGAAAGCCGCCTGAAGTCATTAGAATCTAGTACCTGATAACCTTATATACCCTCTATTTCCAGGTGATCAACGCCGGTCGTTCCTTCATGGTGAATCGTGTGAATGGCCACGTGCAGAGCAGAGTGGTCTACTTCCTGATGAACATCCACCTCCTTCCCAGGAGCATCTACCTCACCAGGGTTAGTCCTTCTTCTGTTAGTTATTTTAATTTGTTTATTGCAGCACGGTCAATCGGAATACAATGCGATGGGTCGTGTGGGAGGGGACTCTCCTCTGACGGCCAGCGGAATCAAGTACGCCAATGCACTCTCCTCTTTCTTCACCGAGGAGGAGATTGCGGATATGAGGGTGTGGTGCTCTCAGAAGGTGGGGGTTTGATCTCTCTCTCTCTCTCTCTCTCTCTCTCTCTCTCTCTAACCCCCCTATTTCCAGGTCCGTGCCGCCCAGACCGCCCATCTTCTCCACCCGAGCCACGCAGACAACCACACCGAATACTGGAAGGCTCTCGACGAGATCGACGCCGGAATCTGCGAAGGACTCACCTACAGTGACATTCAGCAGAGGTGATTCTACCGTAATCCTACAGTAACCAAGGAATTAATTAAGATACCCCAAGCAGACGATGGACCGCACGAGAGATAAGTACCACTACCGCTATCCTTCTGGAGAATCCTACGAGGATGTGTGCTCCAGGCTGGAGCCTGTCATTATGGAACTGGAGAGACAGGTAATGACTCTCAGAATCTGCAGAAAGCGGTCTGAGGTTGTCACGAAGGCAGTAAGCGGCCTGTGGTTGTCATAAAAAGCAGAAAGCGGCCTGAAGTCTCCAGAAAACGCAGAAAGCTCTAATCCTCCTTTTCCAGGCCAATGTGATGGTGGTCTCTCACCAGGCGGTCCTCCGCTGCGTCCTCGCCTATTTCTACGACCGTTCCTACGAAGAACTGCCCTATATCGACCTGCCCCTCCACACTTTGGTCAAACTCACCCCCCGTGCCTACCACTGCGAATCCACCATCTACAAGTACGACGTGGAAACTAACACGGTATTTCCTTTTATGAAAACCTGAATCAATGAATTTCAGTGGTCTTTTGAGACGAGTCAACTGCCGCTGTGTATGAGCCCCCGCGACTACTGAATAGGCACCATTTGTTCATTGGCATTGTAAATACGACTGTGTACTTTGTATATTTTGATAGCATAGCTGGGCTAGCTCTCAGCCCGAGTTTTCATATTGAGGAGAAGAAGGCTGCACGTGTAGGATATGTTGATTGTGATGCCGTGTAATGAGGGTATGTTCGAGTGCTTTGTATGTATTAAAGTTGCCAATACTATGTTTCTGTTTTGTTCTGACTTGAGGGTGGGGTTGGATTCATAATGAGAACAGTAACCGACCAGGATTCAATATGGCAAATTCTGGTTAGAGACGCAGAGGATGGCAGAGTTTGTTTAAAGACGCCATCTTCAACCCAGCCCAGACGAACCCCCAAAAGGAAGAATCCAGTGTCCCTCTTTTCATTGGGGGGGGGGGGGGGGGGGTGTTTTTCTCCAGACAGTTTGGTTCTGGCTAGAGACGCAGAGACTAGAAATACGTACATGCAACACACACCTGTGCTTGCAAGAACATAGCCACACGAAAACACTCAACCGAAAATCACACGGAAGGACGCATGATAGCTAACAAACACATACGCACATGTAAAACAGAGACACTTTTGTAAGCACACGCCTGCAGAAAAAGCAGAAAGCGGCCTGAGGTTGCCAGAAAAAGCGGAAAGTGGCCTTATGTCGTCATAAAAAACAGCCCAAGGTTGCCAGAACAACAGAAGGCGGCCTGAGATCACTACTGTACGCAGAAAGCAATTCTAGTGAAATGACAGTGCCAATCCTGTCTGCCACTGTGACTGCTTTGTTTTTGGGTTTCTAGTTTGGTCCTTTTATGCTTCCTGTATGAGACTAAATATCAAAATGCCATTATGTATCCTAAATGCAATGTTTTCAGATGTCTTTACGCAGACTGCCGTCTTCCATCACTTCGCCGACAGAAACGACGGAAGCTGCCGTCCTACCTCTCCGCCGACCTGCAGAGTCAAACCAAGCCGAACGACTGCGAACCGGCCATCCATCTTCAATTTTTTAAAGATAGCCGTGTTTTGCTGCCCAACACCCAAAATATCCGGTGTTGGAGTCGTTGTACCACTTTCGTCCATTTGGACCATTTGGGTCTAAATGAACAAAAGTTGCGTGCGTCCTTCCGTGTGTGATATTCGATTGAGTGTGGCTATGTTCTTCTTGTAAGCGCAGGTGTGTGCATGTACGTATTTCTAGTCCCTGCGTCTCTAACAAGACTCTGCCATCATTTGCTTCTCTAATCAGACTGCCATCCTCTGCGTCTCTAACCACACTATCTGGAGCATCTCCCTCCCATTGCGGAGAGGAACATTGGATTCTTCCTTTCCCTGATTAGTCTGAGGATGAAAGTGGGCATATCCAAGGAGTTCGCGAGGACAGCTGGGCTGCAGATTGGTCAGCTTAGATCCCAGTCGATTCGGCTGATTGTCCTTGGTCTGGAGAGCTATGTTGAAGATGGTTATGTTCCAGAGACGAAGAGACAGCTAGAGATGCAGAGTTTCGAAAGTTCAATTGAAGGAATTTGATTCAACATCTATTGATCGGTCTCAACTAAACAACGGAAACAACATTTCAACGATTCAACGAAGTCCCTGCCTCCTTCGCTTCGGCGCCGACGACGCAAGTGGAGGCTCGCACTCGCTCTGGAAAGAAAGGAATTGGAAAGCTCAACTAAAATTTTAGGAATAAAGTCTTAGAATGGACTAAAACCCACCTCTGACGAATCCTCGGTCGCCGGGACGGGTGGCACTCGCAGCTGGCGGCCCTTCCTCTGACGACTGGGCGGGGGCGGCTGAAAAGGGAAAATCAGCTGAAGGCCAAAATGGATCGAACCCTGGTTCCCGAGGTAGTTCCGCTGGCGGTCCTTCCGTGGCTCGGTCTGGCAGGCGCCTCTTCCTTGAGCCAAAACACCAGACCCTGAAAAAGACGCGTTTGATTTCAGAAGCCTGATAAAAAGATTTCGAACCCTGTTAAAATACCTCGATGGTTTCGGCCGTGGCATCGATCTGTCCCTCCAACGTATTCATGGCCGCTTCGTAGTTCCGTTTCGCCTCCCTGCAGCGAGAGAGCACCTGCTCCAATTCGGCTCCGCTGGTCTTCCTCTCAGCCGAAATGGCAACTTTCAGGGCCTGAAAGAGCACAGCAATAGCTACAATTCCCCACAAAAACTCACGGAAATGAGGTTCCCGCGGGCCGTCTTGAGGTTCGAAAGCCGTCTGTCGCAGCCGCTGGTCTTCACAGCCTCGCAATCGGCGACTATCTTCTCGGCCTGCTGTTTGAACTGAAATCCATCATTTCATATTCAGAGAAAAAGTGGGGAAAACCTTTAGTTTGGTGTAGAGAAGGGTGGCGTGGCCATGGTGCATCCCCTCGAGGGCGCAGTGGGAGCAGAAGACCACATTGTCCGCCTGAGATGATTAGTTTCCGGGGAAATTGGCCAGAATTACCTGATTCATATTCAGAATCTTGATCGAATCGCCCTCCACAGAAACAATTCCTTGGGCATCGCAGCAGCCGGGGCACAGACGCAAGTGGTCCTTGTCGACAGAGGAGCCACATTCGGGGCACTTCCAGCGGTTCTGGCTCAGTCTCTGGAAAAAAGAAGAAGATTACATCGATTTGAAAAAATGGCAGTTTCCAGTGCACAATGCACTGCGTCAAAATCTGAACTAGGCCACATCGCCCGACGTCAAAATATCAACTCGGCCACAGCGCAGTACGCGAAAATCTCAATATCAGCAGCAAGACCACCGCTTCTCAAATTACTGACCTGCTCATTGATGAGCATCGTGTCCAGCCGCTCCTTCGCGCGCTCCAACTCCATCTTCTGCCTCTGGAGCTCCTTCATCGCCGATTCCTTCTCTAAAACCAACTATAAAAGTGAATTTCGGGGTCCTCGCCTTTCACCGTCGCAGTGTGTTGGATCTCCAGCTGCTCCGTCTCGAGAATCTGCTCTGAAATTAGGATTACTGCGGCTGCAAATAAGAAATCCCCTTGAAAATATCTCCCAGGAAACACAAAACGCAGCACTCAGTTGAAAATTGACCGTCTGGTTGATGAAGGAGAAGTCCTGCATGCAGAAGGGGCAGCGCATGTTGGGGAGGGCCAGACTGCACAGGCGGCAGAGGGAGTGGCCGCAGGACCCCACCAACGGCTTGCGCGCACTCTCATCTGAAAAAGGGACTTATTTTGGTACTTTATTTGGTTTTATCCTGTCTTAGAGGTTCTTAAATCTAAAATAGCGGTCCTTAAGGAAATAACGATCCTCTTAAGGAAAATTAAAGAAAACCGCTGATTTAAAGGACCTCTAATTTCTTAAGGACCACTAAGACAGGATAAAACCCTTTATTTTCAATTCAAAAGAAACAAAAAAACTTACTGAACGGATTCATGCAGATTTCACAGTCCATGGTCATGATTTGACCTACCCGAGCGCCGAAAGGCGCTGAAATTAATTACATTACTATTTTAGGGCCCTCCCTAGGGACATAAAACAAATTATGTATGATAATAAAAAGAAAATAAGCGTAACAGAAAAATGAAAGATACAAAAACAACAGCCGGATGGCGCTTGGGGTCCCGCCACGAATGATTCGCCCTTTAATAAGATTCTTTGCGATGATCTTTCAATTTGGTTTTGTTTCTCTTTATAACATTTTTTTTTAATTTTAAAAACAGTTTTAAACTGAAAATTTTCCTAAAATGATGAAACTGGCGCTTTCCTCAAAATCCGCGCTGCTTAATTTCCGTGAAATTTAATTTAAGCTGAAAAACGGTTTTATTTTTATAAAGCCTGCATCTTGTCGTCTAATTAGTGACCTACTTTCAGATTAAAGCGGAAGCACATGGAGGAGCCGCTTTTCACACAAGAGATGAAAGATGAAGTCAAAAAGAAAGAACTCTCGGATGACCTTCCTCAAGAAGTGAGTAATTTAAGCCAATTTATCATCGAGAGCGTTTTTAATTTAAAAATAAACATAAATAAAAATCGATATTCAGGAACCGCCTACGAGCCAGCTGCCTTCAAACGAGGGGAGGGAAACACGATTGCCCCAGGTATTTGTTAAAGCAAAATTCCGTATTTTCACACTAAACATTTTTTTAAATGTTTTAATGTTCGAAAAGCGTTTAAAACAAACAAAATGTAATATCCAAAGTTCAGACGCAAGGGGGCCGCTGTCTGGACTGTGGATTGACCTTCCATCGCTTGGGAGACCTTCTGAAGCACCACCATCTATACAGAGGGAAGACTCACTTCTACTGTGAATCCTGCGACATGATCGACATTGATTTCACCGTGCACCAGTCGTCAAAATATCACCTTTCTGCCGTTGAAAGAGATGTTTGTGGGGTATTTTCCAAAATATCGATTTTGGTTTAGCCAGTTCGGAGAGCAATGAAACGTCCATTTCCTGCCGTGGATGTCAGACCAGAGGTTTTCCTCTTCTTCTGCCCAGTTACCTTGGTTTAGATTGATCCTCAGGAGGGAGCCAAGGAGGAGATTGTCGATGAAGAGGATAACAAGCCTTCTGAGGTAATTTAATCAAATTTTAATCTAAATCGAGTTTTAGGAGCAGCCATTCGTGGGTACTCTCCCTTCCGCCCTCAGCTGTCCAACGTGCGGAGAGGCCTTCCACGTATTTGCCTCCCTGCAATTCCACGTGTTGGAGAAACACCCCGGTCGGCCATCGCTCTCCTGCCGCTTCTGCTCCAAGACGTACCACAACTTGGGGTCCTTCCAGTCGCACATGCTGAAGTTTCACGAAATAACGCCGCCTGAAGAGCACCCAGGAGGCTACCAGTGTGATGAATGTGGGGGGCACTATGGGCAAAGGGAGAAGTACGCCTCCCACTGCCAGTTCTACCGAGGGAAGCCCCACTTCTTCTGCAAACCCTGCAATGAGGCCGTCTACACATCCGAGGGAGAAGAGCACGAGACGAAGAGCAAACATCAGAATCGCGTTGTGGCTGGGCGAACGGGGGAATGGAATCAGCAGATTATGAAGATTTACGAAGAAGTCAGGGACAACGAAGTGAGGGAACAGGAGCACAGGGATATCGAGGTCGGATTGAAGAGACCCAGAATTGAGAGTGATACGGTAAGAGAGAGAGAGAGAGAGATAGATAGAGAGATGGCCATTTATTTCAGGTCCCCTTGGATTTCCAGCAGAGAGAGGTCTCCCGCAGCGTTGATAGGATAGAGGTTGGAAGTACGCGATCTCATAAATCAATTGTATTTTTTAGACTGACGAGGGCCCCAGCATCAAAATGGAGGACTTAGGAGAGGATGATTGGAGGGCGCCTCCGGAGGTAACCACGAAATCGACAGTTTTAGACATAAAAAGACCTTACATCTTGTTACATCCGGCTGCCAGAAACATTCCCTTAATGCCACCCGGGTGGCAGTAGTATTAGTTCTTTGTTGACACCCGATTGACAGGAATTTTTGGTTGCATAGCGCCTCCGGAGGCAATTAGACTTTTTCTCAATTAAAAGCCGCTTGACCTACTTTTTGCCAATTAAAAGCCGCTTTTGGCAACCAAAGGCCGCTTGGCCTGCTTCATCCGGGTGGCAGTAACTTTTTTCTGTGGTGACATACAGGTGGCAGCTTTTTTGTTTACATGTTGAATTTCAGGAGCTGCCTTTCAAAACGAGCCTTCCATCGACGGAGGAGGCTGCCAGGACACTGAATGCCGTGGATATCATGCAAGAGGTAGTGTCTTCTTCTGCCCAATTAGGCTGATTTAGACTGATCCCCAGGAGGGACCCATCATCAAAGAGGAGGTTTTAGAAGAAGATGACCAGAAGCCACCGCCTTCAGAGGTAAATTCACCAACTTTCCTTCAAAACTAAGCTTCAGGATCAGAATGAGGTGAAGCCATTCGTGGGCACCCTCCCCTTCACCTTCAACTGCCCCAAGTGCCCAATGGGATTCCATGTCTTCTCGGCTCTCCAGTCGCACACGAGTCTCGTGCATCCGATCGTCTCTCCCCTCTGGTGTCCCTCCTGTCCCAGACGCTACAAAATGGTCGCCTTCTTTTGGTACCACTTGAAGAAGGAGCACGGAGTGGACAAGCCTCCCGACCACCCAGGCGGCTACCTCTGCGACCAATGTGGAGGGCACTTCCGGCTGAGGGAAAACTACGCCTTCCATTGCCAGTTCTACAGAGGAACGCCCCATCTTTACTGCCAATCCTGCGGGGAGGCGGTTTTGTCCGCCGAATGGGAGCAGCATGTGGCGACGAAGAGAGCAGCTCAAACGAGGAACGAGAATTTGACCTGTCTGGACTGCGGGAAGTGGTATGCGAACAAGCGACGTCTAGAAGAGCACAAGGAGGGATTGAAGGAGAAGCCACACCTGTTCTGCGAGCCCTGTGGTAAGGTTCTGGACTCGGATGACTGGGATTTTCATCAGGAGGCTGTGGGACACGAGGGAGTGAAGGCGAATTTTTACTGCTGCGATGGGGTCGTTCGTCTGGAGGAGTGGGAGGAACATCGGCTGATGGACTGTCACAGGGAGGAGAACACGGGGATGGACATTGTAAGTGAAAGGAGTTAGAGAGAGAGAGAGAGACTTAATTCTCCCACTTTCAGGCCTGCTGGAAGTGTCCCGACAAAGATTGCGGCTTTTTCTTCCTCACAGCCCGTCATCTGACGAACCACATGGCAGCACATGCCCCCACTCGATGCACCCCCAACCTCATGCAGACAACCGTGAAGCACCATGCTGTGACAGATCTGAAGCTCAAATACACGTGTACGGACTGTGGAAAGGGAATGGACAAGAAGAGTTATGAAGATCACAGGGAGAACTTGAAGATGGTGCCCCACGCATATTGCAAGCCGTGTGGGAAGGTGCTGGACTCGGAAGAATGGGAGAAGCACCAGGAGGAGATGGGGCACAAGGGAGTGGAGATGTACTTCTACTGCTGCAAGGCTGCGCTTCGTCCGGAGGACTGGGAGGAACATCAGATGAAGGACTGTCATAGGGAGAGTGCCAGGAGGGAGCCGGTTGAGGTGAGTTGAGAGAGAGACAGAGAGAGAGAGAGAGAAAACCTTCTGTATTCCAGGCGCCCTTCTCCTGCCGCCATTGTCCCCGACAGTTCTGGATAGAAGGAGCTCGAAACAAGCACGAGGAAATGGAACACTCCATTTTGCCGTAGAATGTTTCCATTTTGATTTGTCATTTTGTTATCGATTTTGTTGATTTGTTGTCGAATAAATAATGAAGGAATCGTTGTTTCTGATATGAAGAACAGTTGAATCAGTTCCAATACTTTAAATTTTGGCAACTATCTAGCTAAAAGTCACAATTTAGGTTAAAAGCAGTCGCTTCTGCCACGAAGCGACAGAATGGAGGGACCACTTTACGCCGAGATCAAAGAAAAAGTGAAGGAGGAGCCATTGGGTGACTATCCCCAGGATGTGGGTAATTACTTTGTAGTCGCTTTTTCGCATGGGCGAGGTTAATTACGCAGATGTAGGGTACAAGATGCAGATGTCAATGGCAGATGTATAGAGATACAACGAGAGAAAAGATATGCTTATTGGCCAATTGCTTGACTTTTATCTATTTGCACTTCGAAGATTACGAATCCACTTTTTTCAGGTCCAAGCACAAGTCACTGGAGGCCACGAGGCCGAAGTACTGGAAGAAAAGCCGAACAGTGACGGATTGGACAGGCATTTCGCCGATTTTATACCGATTCACAAGGTATTTTCTTTTAAAATTGGAACAACTGTTGTTCAGAAGCCGCCTGGATCCATTCGCTCCTCTCCCCCGCTTGTCTCCCAGTCGACTGGTTCCAAGAATCATCAGAAGCCAAAACAGCGCATCTTTTATTTCGCGGTTTGAGTATTTTTATGATTTAAAAAATGGGTTTTCAGCCTGTTCGCAGAGGATTCAAGCGCGAGCTCCCCAGCGAAGCCGATGAACCCAAGAAAGTTGGAAATCTGTCGGAGGGAGAGGTATTCAGTTATTTTTAATAGATGAATGTTGAATTTCAGAGTCTGGTTTCTAAGAGAAACCTTCAGTCGTGGGAGAAAGCGGCCGGAGCACAGAATGCTGAAGATATTCTACGAGAGGTTTCTTTTCGTAGGTATTTCCAAGAAGGACTGTTTTAGAATGAGGAACCCGTCGTCAAAGAGGAGGTTGTTGGAGAGGAGGATGAGCTTTCTGAGGTAATTCAGTCATTTTCCACGTGGAATGGGTTTCAGGAGCAGCCTGGCGTAGAACCAGTTGTGGGCGACCTGCCCTTCAACTATCGCAGAGCGACGAAGCGTCTTTTCTCTGGAGAAGGCGAAGCAGCAGTGAATGAGGGGAATCTGCCGAACGGAAAGGTTGGATCCTTTCCAGCTATGAAATATACATTTTCCAGGGTCAGTTTTCAGCGTGGGAGAGAGCTTCTGGAGCACAGAAGGCGGAGGACATCATGCGAGAGGTTTTCTCATTTGAATACCATATATGCATCTTTGTTTTGATCGACACCGAAGAGGGACCCGTCGTTAAAGTGGAGGAATGCGAAGAGGAGGATGAAAAGTCTCCGCCTTCTGAGGTAATTCAATCATTTTCCATGTGGAATGAGTTTCAGGAGCCTGGAGTGGAGCCATTTGTGGGCGACCTGCCCTTCATCTTGAACTGTCCCAAGTGTGGAGAGGGATTTCATATCTTCGAGGCTCTGCAGTCCCACATGGGCGAAGAACACCCCGGCTGGAAACCACTCTGGTGCCTTTTGTGTCCGAAGATGTACGAAATGCGGAGATGCTACTGGACCCACATGAGGAAGGCGCACGGGGTGAAGGCGCCTCCGGACCACCCAGCTGGCTACCTGTGCAACGAATGTGGAGGCCAGTTCCTTCTGAGGGAGAGCTATGCCTACCACTGCCACGTCTTCAGAGGAAAGCCCCACAACTACTGTCAACCGTGCAAGGAGGCAGTCCATCTCTGTAACTGGGATGGCCATCTGATGACGACAAAACACCGCTCTGCCACCGTTACGATCCGTGTGAGATACGCCTGTAGGGAGTGCGAGAGACAGTTTGGGTCATATGTCGCCTACGAGGAACACAGGGAGAGCCTGAAGAAGAAGCCTCACGCCTTCTGTCTCCCCTGTTGGATGGTCCTGGACGCGGAAGAGTGGGAGAATCACCAGATGGCCATGGGACACAGCGGAGTGAAGCCGCTTTTCTACTGCTGCAATGTGGTCGTCCGCCCGGAGGAATGGGAAGAACACCGACTGATGGGCCACAAGGAGAGGGAACCCTAATTCCCTTCGCTTTCTTTGATTTATCCACGCTGTTATCGATTTTGTTGAGTTTTCTTGTTTCGCATAAATTATCAAGTAACCTTTTTCATTCATGAAAATGTTGATACATTTCGAATACATCTGGTTCTAATTTCGGCCTTCAATGTTTTTGCGCAGATTAGAGCAGAAGCCGTCGCTTCTGACACAAAGCGACGAAATGGAGGAACCGCTTTTCATGGAGGTCAAAGATGAAATCAAGGAGGAGGAGCTATGGGAGGACTGCCCTCAGAAAGTGGGTAATTATGTTGTCTTTGATTTTGCGCTCGCAAAGGGGAAAGACGCAGAAGGACATGGTCAGAGACAAAAATGTGATAGATGCAGGTTCTCAGGGTTAGAGACGCAGATGCAAAGGTCAAAACCAGGTGTAAAAGTTAGAGACGCAGAGGGAGGAAAGATGTGACTTTGCCCTGTTTATTGGCGTTTATCTAGGTGTATTTCGTATGGAATAAATCGATTTATTTCATGCTCAAGCACAAGGAACCATTGGAGACTACGAAGACGAAGAAGTGGAAGAGAAACCGAATGTGGACACGAAATACAAGGACTCTAATGGCTGTAATCTGGCCTACGAGGTGATTTTTATTGCTAATTGGGAACAATCGTCTTTCAGGATCAACCTACACCGATGGATTCTCTCCCTAAGCAGATGACTTCAAACACGACCTCGTTTTCTCAGGTAAATTCACAAAATTATCAGTAAAAGTGTATTTTAGATGCCTTCTGAAGAGGAGAGATTCCTGGAATATCGCTGTGCCGAGTGTGGAATGACCTTCGCCCGTCCCGTCGACTTCCTGGAGCACAATCGGAGAATGAAAGGACGGCCTCATTTCTTCTGCGAGCCGTGCAACCTCTTTATCTCTCGTTCCAGGGAGCTTGAGCACCAGAAGGGATATCACAGATTTCCTGCGAAGGTGAACATATTTTAGCCTTTTATTTGAATTTTGTATTTCAGCGGCTTTCTGGATCAATGAAGCGCCCGTTTCCTGGAGGAGCCGAAGGGCCAGTGGAAGAAGGAAATCGGCCAAGTGGAAAGGTTTGCTTTCACAGGAAATTATCAAATTTTCTATAATTTTCAGGATCTTTCCTTCAGCTTTCCGTGGGAGAAAGCCTCCGGAGCACAGGACGTCTTCCCACAGGTTTTACCTTCCACTCCAATGAAATGATTGATTTTAGATTGACGCCGAAAAGGAAGGCGCTAGGGCACTGAATGCCGTGGATATCTTGCGAGAGGTTGTGTCCCTCTTCTGCCCAGTTACATTGATTTAGATTGATCCCACGGGGGAATCCATCGTCAAAGAGGAGGTTTCAGAAGACAAGCCGTCTTCTGAGGTGATTCAATCAAGATTCGGTGTGAAATGAATTTCAGGAGCCGTCAGCAGCCGTCCCCTTTGTCTTCAACTGTCCCTGCGGAGCGGGATTTCATGATTTCCCGTCGCTGGAATCCCACATGGAGAGATTGCACTCGGATCTGGGTCAGAGACTATCCTTCTGGTCCCAGTTGCAAAAGATGGAGGGAGTGACGTTGGACGACCCGGCTGGATACAACTGCGAAGAGTGTGGACAACACTTCCGCCACCGGGAAGTCTATGCCTCCCACTGCCGCTACTTCAGAGGAAAGCACTTCTACTGCCATTTCTGCGACGAGGCTGTCTTTGTTGATCTCTGGCTAAAACATCAAAAGTCCCAGAAGCACCGAACCAAGGTCAGAGGAGTCGTCTGCTTGGAGTGTGGGAAACAGGGAATGGACACGAGCGGTTACCGAGAGCATAGGGAGGGGCTGAAGGAGAAACCACACGCCTTCTGTGAGCCATGTGGGAAGGTTCTGGAGCAGGAGGAGTGGGAGAGTCATCAGAAGGCGAAGATGCACAAGGGAGTCAAGCTCCATTTCTACTGCTGCGATTTGATCCTCAGCCCGGAGGAATGGAAGGAGCATCAGGGAACGGACTGCCACAGAGATTATATAAGTTGTTATTTTCAGGTGCCTCTGGTCTCATGCGGAGGAGTGCGGAGCCGCGTTTCCCACGACGACGGATCTGTTGAGGCACATGGCTCTTCATCCCGGCTTCCTGCCCTTCTCCTGTCGCCACTGCCACAAGCAATTCTGGAATAGGGCAGTCCGATATGACCACGAGCAGAGGGAATACTAATCCCTGTTTTATTAACCCACGTTGCTGTCGATTTTGTTGAGTTTTCTTGTTTCGGATAAATTGTCAAGTAACCTTTTTCCGCCATGAAAATGTTGATACATTTCGAATACATCCGGTTCTAATTGCAGTCTCAAATGTTTTTTGGGCGGATTAGAGCAGAAGCAGTCGCTTCTGACACAAAGCGACGAAATGGAGGAAACGCTTTTTGCTGAGGTTAAAGATGAAATAAAGGAGGAGGAGCCATGGGATGACTTCCCTCAGGAAGTGGGTAATTCTATTGTCTTTGTTGGGTAAAGACGCAGAAGGACAAGGTCAGAGACAGAAATGTGATAGATGTAGGTCCTCAGGGTTAGAGACGCAGATGCAAAGGTAAAAACCAGGTGTAAAAGTTAGAGACGCAGAGGGAGGAAAGATGTGACTTTGCCCTGTTTCTTGGCGTTTATCTAGGTGTATTTCGTATGGAATAAATCGGTTTATTTCAGGCTCAAGCACAAGGAATCAATG
The DNA here is from genome assembly GCA_022343465.1 of Oscheius sp. G VE-2021. Lineage (NCBI taxonomy): Eukaryota > Metazoa > Nematoda > Chromadorea > Rhabditida > Rhabditidae > Oscheius > Oscheius sp. G VE-2021. Next base: position 843,415 of record JAJQXH010000019.1, on the reverse strand, counting down.
GAGACTACGAAGACGAAGAAGTGGAAGAGAAGCCGAATGTGGACACGAAATACAAGGACTCTAATGGCTGTAATCTGGCCTACGAGGTGATTTTTATTGCTAATTGGGAACAATCGTCTTTCAGGATCAACCTACACCGATGGATTCTCTCGAGGTAATTTTACGAGGTAATTTTTCACCCAATTCGGAAATTATGGATGTTCAGGAGCCGCCTGGAGCGATGAATTCTCCTGCGATGCAAATGGCCGCCAGAGCGACTGATTTGGAACGGCCGAAGAAATACCGGATAGTCTCCGTTGACAGAGAGGCTTGTACAATTGTGCTTGGTTAAAATCGTGTATTTTAGGTTCTTCGTAGAGCGATGAATCGTTCGTCTATTCGCAAAACGGCGAAGCTTCCATTCCCTGGAGAAAGCGAAGGAGAGAAAGAGAACCAGACCTCTCATCAAAAGATGAGTCTTCAGTTGTGGGAGAAAGCGCCTGGAGCACAGAATGCTCAAGATATAATGGATATGGTCTGTCTTCTTCTTCCATCTCGAATTCGGAGTTTTTAGATTTGTGTCGAGAGAGTCGTAAAAGAGGAGATTGTCGAGAAGGAGGACGACCTTTCGGATGTGAGACCGATTGTGGACGACGGCGAACCCAAGGGATTGATGCCTCTTGATGACGTCCTAATGACGCCTCTGGAGGTGAGATGGCAACCAATCATGGAAAATCGTTGTTTCAGAAGCCGCTTTGGACAACCGACCCCCCTGCCCTGAATCCGCCCAGGAACCCTCAGGTTTTCAAAATTCTAAAACTGGTTAAAACAAGTAATTCAGATGAGTGGAACTGCCGCTCCCCCTGCTTCCTTCAACTGGAGGTGCCCTTTCAGCGGTTGTGAAGCCTTCTTCCGCGAGGAGAAGCTTCTGGTTAATCATCTGGATGTCCACCTCTGGTAAGCTTCCATTATCGCCTATCACTCCAATGTTTCAGTCGTCCTAAGCCTCAGTCGGTCGACGAGGCTTCAAAATTGGCTCAAAAGGACCCTCCTGCAACGAGGGCACCGAAGATGAAACTCCTTCCTGTAAAGAGTGTGCTGCAGAAGAAACCGCGTCGCTTGAGGTACCTACCTACTACGGTCTTATTCTAGTTCTTCTAGATCTTCGAGCCCTGCTGTCTATGTCAAAGCCGATGAAATAGATTCCACAATGCTTCAGAAGGTCAGAATAAGTATTGTTTTAGTTATCTCCGGTTTAGGTACCTGGAATGACTCCCCTGGATCTGCCCGGTTGCCGATTGCGGATCCGGATTCCACCTCTTCTTCTCCCTGGAGAACCACATGCGCTCCTCCCACCCGGGCGTGGAACCCATCTGGTGTCCCTTCTGCCCCAGGAAGTACGCTCTCTGTCGCGAATATTGGCATCATATGAATAAGAAGCACGTAGTCTACAAGCCGAAGGATGACCCAGCTGGCTACACGTGTGACGAGTGTTCCATCCACTTCCCCATTCGAGCTACCTTCGACCGCCACTGCCAACACTACAAGGGCATTCCCCATTTCTACTGTAAACCTTGCAAAGCGGCCGTCTACCTGACGGATTCGGAGAGGCATCTGAGGTCGAATAGACACCGCCTGGCCTACAACATCACGGACGAGTTCAAGTGCACCGAGTGTTCGAAGATTTTCACCACGAATAAGCAGCATACCCGGCATTTCACCCACTTCATGGACATGTCCCACTTGTACTGCGAACCTTGTGGGAAGGTAGTCTTGGAGACTGCCTGGGAAGAGCATCAGAGGACGAAGAAACCCAGACTGGCCTTCAACATGCCCGAGGAAGCGGATCCTTCTTGCGGGGAGTGTGGGAGGACGTTTGGTCGTGAACACATCGCACGTCATCTGGATCTCTTTGGCGGAAAGCCTCATGTCTATTGCAAGCAGTGTCATCTGACGGAGAGAGGAGACTGGGAGACGCATCAGAAGACTCTCTCGCATCAGAAGAACTTGTCGAAGGGGGCTGTCAATGCCACGATTGGCTGTGAAGAGGTAGGAAGATAGAGAAAGAAAGAAAGGAAGAGAGAAAGAGAAAGAGAGAGAGAGAGAGAGAGAGAGAGGGAAAGAGAGAGAGGGAGAGAGAGAAAGAGAGAGAGAAATCTCATTAGTTTCAGCGCCCTCTGGACTGGAAGTGCCGTGTGGAGGAAGATGAAGCCACCAACAAGAGCCCCTTCTTCGACCAGATGGCTGAGCACCCCGCCCACTTCGACTCCAATGGCCCCTCCATTTTGTAGCTCGTTGTTATTAACTTCCAAACATTGTTAAATTCTACAGGTTTTTGATGTTGGCATAGTTTTTGTTGAGTAACTTGTTTCGGATAAACACTGTTGCAATGATTCCGAGGCTTCTTTTGAGAGAAAGAGAGAGAGAGAGAGAGAGAGAGAGAGAGAGAGAGAGAGAGAGAGAGAGAGAGCTGTCCACCCATATTGGTCCCATAAGATACCAACCACACGACCCAAGTTCGACCCTGGCCGGTGCACTTCTTTTTTTTTTGTTTTTTTTTTGGGTTTTTTGGCTCAATAAAATTCCTTGGTCCGCCTTGTGATTTGAGAACCAGCTTCGCTTTTTATTTTAAAAAGCGACCTGAAAAGCCGCTCTTCGGCTTAAAAAAGCAAAAGTCGTTCCTTTGTTTAATTGATTTTATTGCTTGGGTTGAATTCATTCAGTTGATTCATTCCGTAATGTTCCCCCTGCCTTCGTTGATCGATGACCTTCTATTGGAAGTTCTGCGAAAGGTATATATTTTAATACATTTATTCTAATTAGAATTTTACAAATTATTCAACAGAGACATTCAGTTGCCTCCAAAAACCCTCTGTCGTCTCCGCCAAACCACAAAAAGAATGGATCAGTTCGCTGAATCCGAAAGATTCTGCATAAAATCTCGTTCACCAGGGGAAGACTGGAATTTTATCATTTGTATAAACGAAGATGGATTTGGGACATTACATAACAAGGCAAGCTTTTAACCAGACATTTTTAACATTCTTTTTTAAAGGGTTTATTAAAATGAATATTTTCAGGGACAAGTGAAATTTCTGACAAAACGTCTCAAGATAGAGCAGCCAGACTGTTTGAAAGTGTTGTGTCCTGCTACGGAAATTTCGAACCCATTCCAGGAGATATCGGCCATCAGATTCGATCAAGTACTTGTGGTAGGTTTTTAGACAAAGATTTTCTTTTTTTTTTAAATCCGAAAACCCCTTTATCTATGCGTTAAATTTTTTTTACTTGCCTTAAAATTAGAAATCCTTTAAAAGAAAACTGTTGGATTTTCGATTTTCCGAAAAGAAAAAAAGAAATTTGAAACTTTGCTAAGTGAAAGTGAAATTTTTTTAAACCGCGATACTGTGTTAGGAAAAATGTTAAGTTAAGAAGAAAAAAGTTAGGTAAAAATTATACTGCGGCATATTCCGTTAACTGTTTTGTTTAGAAACATTAACGTTTGGAATTTTATTTGAATTTTGGAATTTATATTGGAATTTTAAAATACAGTTTTAGCTGTGAAAATAAGTGGAGGAAAACGATTTACATTTAGTAAAAAGGTTTTATTTAAAGAAAACAATCGTAAATAAACTTTCAGGAGGTTTTTTCAAAATGTATTTAAAAAAGCTGAAATATTGCAATAGAAACTTGTAAAACCAAGACGAAACCAAATTTTTGAAGGACCGTAAGCACCTGGGGTGGAAAATCTCAAATTTTTTTCAAATTTCATTCAAAATCATCTCATTAGTCCATACAAATTAGATCTTCATGTTTTCAGTTAGTCTGGGGGAAAAGCTTCGGCCCAACGACACTTAAAGAATGTGTGGATGGAAGAAGCAGATGCCGTAATCCACAAGCACTGGAATGGCTAAACGATATGGCTGACCAACTCATTCCTTTTCTTAAAGAAATGAAACTGGAATGTACCAATCTAGGCACTGCTGGCTTCCAGTTCATAAACCGCCTGATGCCTCTCATCAAATTCAACCAATTCCACGCATATGATCTTACTGTTTCCGAAGATGACTTCAGGAAGTGGCCATTGGAAGTAAGGGCATTATTTTACCTTATAAATTGCCTTATTTGTTTTAGAACTGTGGAAAAGTCCATATGAGACTACTTACAGTAGACAATATGCAGCTTCCATTGCATCAGTTGCTTCACAATGCATCTGAGGTCACTTTGGAGTGGGCAAACAGGGATTCCAATAGTCTATACGAATTCTTAGATGTAAGTTTGAGTGTGTGAGTGAAGGCGTGAGTGAGTGAGTGACTCTTTCTACCTTACCTTACCGTACCTTAGCTTACCTTGCGTACGTGCGTGAGTGTGTGTGTGAGTGAGTGAGTGAGCCCAGTTCAAAACATAAAATTTGAATTCAGGACATTCAGCACAAAGGGATGCAAAACACAAAACTAAAGGTTTTGCGAATTTGCAATATTATGCCGGCTGCCATCCGATCGAGAGGGGCGCTAATTTGGAAAGGAAGAACAAGCCTCAGTGGATGGGTAAGCGCTTATTGTTTCAATAATTAAACTTATTTTTCAGATAACGGCATCTTTCTACAAATTCCGACTTGCAGACGGATTGGCCTTAATTTCAATCCACGGAACTTTTTTGACAGTTTTCTTTGTTCCAGATTACAAGCGCCAACGGTTGTTCGATCTTCTTATTCCCATTATGCTGCGTAATATACCCGTATATATGCAATCAACTTATGACATGTTCATGAAAGTCAAGTCTGATAGACTGGCTTTCGAAATAATCCATTCCCATTACTTTAAGTGAAATGGCTGTCAGCCAATCTTAAATTGTCAGAAATGAAGTTTCCAATTGATTTTCTTGATTTTAACAACGCGCTGGCTGGGAACTATTACCTAACTGTATAGAAGGTTCTTTTGCATTTTGCAACTGACAAACAAAAACGGTCCTTCAATTGTCTTTATTCTGCAGTGTTTGCCATTTCCTAGCGGAACTGGTACTGGTAGGCCGGCTGGGCGACCACCGGCTGAGCAGGCACGATCGAAGGCTGAGCAGCCGTGACGTACTGATAGGCAGGAGGGGCAACGACAGGCTGGGCAGGGACGATGAAGGGCTGGGCGGGGACCACCCTCGGCTGGGCAGGAGGAGCGACCACCACCGGCTGGGCAGTGACGACCCTCGGCTGAGCGGCGGGAGCGATCATTCCGGCGGAGAGACGCTCCTCCTCGACGTAGACGGAGAGGACGGAGGCAGCGTCATCTGAAGAGGGAGGGTGGAGGGGGAGGGGAGGGAGCAGACCAGGGAAGGGGAAGTAGGAGGACATGGGGAGACGACCAAAGGAGAGGGAGGCACGGAAGGGAATGAGGGAACAGAGGGAGGGGAGAGGGCACGTGACTTTTTACGTTAAATGCAAAGGAGAACGTGAGGACAATGAGGAGCAATGACGGCGTGACTCACGTAACTTCACGGAACTCATTCCAACATAGGCACGACCGATGACAAAGATAGGCAAATGTGTTTTGCCCAGAAAGCCTAGAAAGCAAAACACATCAACACACGCACACACAGGCACATACACTTTGAATATCACAATGTTTCACTTTAAACATTTAAAAAGTTGTCACATTAATCTTTGAAACAGGTGGAGCGTAGACTTTCTTCTGGAATCGTTTCAGAATCCGTTTAAAATTGGGCTTTCTGTATGGTTTGTTGAAGATGACAATTAAAACTGCACCGACGATTCCATGGGCAGAAGAAACAGCATACATGTAATTCCCGAAAACTGAAAATAAACTTTTGAAGTAAATAATTATTTCTTAATTTATAAACACTTCTAAAGTAATATAAAATTTATCTAGGTGTTTTTGTAATCATTTAACTTATTGCAAGAATGTTTAATGAGAGTTAAAAAAAAGTTCCCTTGAGGTGGATCCGAACCCTCGATGTTTTTTCCTTATTAGAGGGCCTGTCCAAAACCACCCTTGATGATAACTACTGCAAATACCTTACCTTCACTTCCAAATGGCATAAATATATAAATAAATTGTTTGATACTTCCAGGAACTAATAATAGCAACGTAGGAAAAGTGACTTGAATGATGAGTTGGAAAAGCAGCCGTCGTTGATATCGAACACTTTTTGGGGAAGTAGCTCTTTTAGATATTTCTTTCAAAGTTAGACGAATTAAAGTAAAACAGACGTTGGAAAACACAATTCCCAGGATTTGAACAGGGATACTCAGAAACCAGACAGTTCGCTCTTGGTTGAAGACTCCAATGTTTTTGATCGATATAATTTTGGTTGTAACGCATTTGTAAGTCTAAAATCCTGTTTAAAATTAAACTTAAACTATAATTACCAAACACAAATGGACCAATTCAGATTCTGTGTCTGTATTAAAGTAGAATAGAAGTACAACAGGCATTAGGGCTGATAAATAGAGAGATGCAAGAAATATTTTGTCCGTCGTTCGGAAAATGCCGTTGTTTGTAATTACACGGTATCGGTAGGCGAATAAATGGATTACGGTACCCAATACTTGCATTATCGATCCGACCACCAAAAGCATTTGGATTTGGCTATTGATTAATTGGAAACTGGAGAGTAATCCAGTTGGGTAAAAGAGGAAGAGAGGGAAGAAAATGACTGGTTTCACGAGGACGTTCACCTGAAAATGTAAAGATTCACATAAATTATTCATTTAACCGATTGGTTTTTGCATCACAAAACAGTTTTTTAAAAATCATTTTAATAACTTACTGTAATATCTCCAATGTAAGAAACACCCAAATGCCACATCAGATACCACCGATAGGTCTTCATTTCGGGAGGGGAAAATAGCAGCATACAGAAAATGGCGTATAAATTAGCCATTAAAGAGATTATGGAAAATATCCGTTCTAATTGAAGATGAGATTCGATGTTTTCACTGAAGGGAGGGCAGTCGATCATGGTCAAAGAAACAGGAAACAGTGTTTTGAACACAGAAAATAGGAGAATTGTATAATCGGAAATCTGTTTTGCTGAGACGTTTTCTACAATTGGAAAAGGTGGAAGGCCTACATTTTTTTCTAAAGGAGACTTGACGTTGGAGAAAAAAGACGGAACATAATAATGTTTATAAAATTACAATTGTAATTGCTTGAGATTTCAATCGATTAAATGGCCATCGTGAGAGAATCTCTTTTCTAAGGGTTTCGCTAAGAACGATTAGTGTAAATGCATTTAGAACCATTATAAAATAAAAATACCAAGTGACCCAAATCGAGATGATCTACATCACGTCCTACAGCAAACCGGATTGAAAAGCCACATTAACAAAATATTCTCAGAAAATGGAATTTTAAAAAGAAAAATGATTTCATAGAACACCATAAAAGTTAGTGCAACACATTCAATTAGAGAGAAAAATGCGAGTTTCTGAAACAAGGCAGAATTAAAATGTATGTTAAACGAACAAATACCGTTTCTTGAAAATTGCTGCTGTTATTACTTTCCTGTTTAAACTTGAGCATTTTATAAATAGTTAAACGACTGAGAATGAGATTTACAAATTCAAAAAGTAAAACACAAACTACGGCGAAAATGTAACTTGACTGGAAAGAGATATTTTGAAGGCTCTTTAAGTTCACATGTTCACGTGTTATTTTCAACTTGCAGAAACATATTTTCAAAACTTACATCGACGTTGGTTGGATTTAACATATGGCATATACCGTTTCCGAGAGGCTTTACGGTAAATGGGGAAAAGAACCCGTTAAAGCAGACCCCAATGGCCAAAATGCCACAGAGAACCAACAACGGAATGTAGCGGTGGTTTTGCCAAATCTGAAAAGATTAAGGGTTTGCTCAAAACGGGCAGACGCATACACACAAACACGCACGCGCAGACTTACATTCACACTCACAATTATGATCATACTCACTCACACGCAAACGCAGACACAGACAGTAACACTCACACTAACAATCACACTCACACTTACTCTCGCAATCATTATCACACTCATTCACTCACATGCACGCTCACAACCATCACTTGCACGCACGCACAAACCCGCTCACCCTCATTCGCACGCACACACTATTCCCATCCATACGCACCCGTTTATGCCTCAAAGGAAAGTAAAGAGCAGAGAAGCGATTTACAGTTATTATAAGGTTTGACAGAATGTGGAAAATTAAATTCAGGGCGGAGCAGGTATAAGCAAATCGCACCACAACTTCCCATGGTTCGCCTATATTTGCATTGTTTGTAGTTATACAACTTACAAAATAGAGCAAACTGTGCAAATCTTATAAACATGCTTACAAATGCCGACAAGATGTCATTTATCCCTGCGGATTATTTAGATAGAAATTGGATATTTGAAATTCTAACCTCCAACTGTGAAAATAACATAAAATGATGATCGAAATACTTTTTGTTTAGAAGATAGTAGAATGTAAATTACATAGATATATACAGTTACTCCAAAGATTTCATAAACTAATTGAAAATCGAAGTAGGACATAAGGTTAGGTTACCACTCTTGGGGTTAAAGGACAGGAGGGGCTGTTTTGATCAGAGAACTGAACATTGAGCGCGACCATAAAGCGCATTCAATTTCGGATTTCAATTCCCAATTTTAAAATTGAAAAACACCTGAACATTGGTTTCTAAGATGGAAATGAAAACGAGACTACCCGTGGGCGCCACAATCACTGCTGGCTGTCCACGGAATGAAACAATTCATTGGAGCAATGCGGCAAAAGTTAACGATTTGATTTTTCAAATTCTCTTTACATTTTACAATTACTCATGGAATAGATATCGTTTCCACAATTCTGAAACATACCCTTTTATATGATGTTGACGGCAATTCAAACGGCAAGGAAACACAACCTTACCTGATTCTTAATTGCCGACAAAAGAAGAATTCCTTCAACAGGAACTAAATTCAAAAATTCATTTAACGATACGGATGCGAGATTCCAAAATTTTCTGAAAAAATGTCGTTTATGCCTGTGGAAAGGAAACAGTTGTTGAGAAGATTGAGAAAGGACAAGAAGTCGCAATGTGCCAAAAACATAGGCGGGTGCCGGATTGGCCGGAAATTTAAGGAATTTGGTTTTTTTGTCTGAATTCTTGAAGCGTTTATTCCAATCAAAAACAAATCGAACAATACAAGCCAAATGTGATTGACCAAAATTTATGCAATCTGACAAGTCAAGGAGCTTATAAAACTCTATTGATTGAACGAACTGTGGGCTCAGTTGACTTAATTAAGAACATCACAAATGACCATCTTGAGACAAATTCCTTGCGAACAGTGTTGCTCAAGGCGAGTAGTGTAAATCCATTTAGAACCAGTAAAAAGTGAAAATATATATCGAACTAAAATAATTTGGTGAGAATAGAATAAAGTTAACTTCACCTGGCTCCTAATCAACGCCAACAGAAGATTTTCTTCAATCGGAATTTTAAACAAATTGATGATCTCATATAGCAATTCTATGCTAAATGCTAAACATTCAATCAATGAGAAAAAGGCGAGATTCTGAATTTTTTTAAAGGTTTTTTTTAGAAAGTCAGACCTTTTCGTGAAAATTCACAGGTGTATAAAGTGCCTTGTTGACTTTAATCATCTTTAAAATAGTTAAAGGGCTAACTATGAATGCGACTAGTTGATAAATTAGAATGCATACTGTGGAAAAGAGAATAGCCGACTGAAAAATGTTATTAGGTAATGTTTGTGTTTTATTCACGTAGTCACATTCCAACGTGTACACGTCATTTTTCACTGTGAGAACTCACTTCAATATTTTCTCTCCTTTGCCGGGTGCATTGACCATTTTCATGTTTTTCAAAAGAAATAGGGGATATGAAACTGCTAAAGTTTCCTAAAGTAGCCAAGATGAAACACAGAATTAATACTGGAATGTAGTGTCGTTTCTTCCAAATCTGATGAAAATATGCAGGTTTAAAAAAACGCTCATTCACATTCGCTCATTTCCACGTTTTCACATGCTCACGCTCATATTCACATGTTTGCACATGCTCTCAATCTCACATACTCACGTTATCACAAACACATGCTCACACAATCGGTTTCAGATGACGTGTTCTCAAATAGTCTCATTTTCACGTTCTTACGTTCTCATATACCAACATTCTCACATGCACACGCTCTCACATTCTAACATTCTTACAGTCTTGCTCATCTCCTCACATGCTCACATTCTCACATGCTCACGTTTGCACATATACACACAAGCAAAACACACACTTATACTTATACTTACACACAAACCTCATGCAACATACACACACTCACACTCACATACACTCACACACACGCACACGCACACGCACACGCACACGCACTCACACTCACACTCACACATTCTCACACATACATACTTAAATGTTACACACTAACAATCGGACACACACATACACACAACACACATACACACTCACACTCTCTCACACACATATAAAAAACACCCCTTATACATATGTACAAACCTGCTTATGTTTTATTGGAAAATATATAGCTGAAAATCGATTAAAAGTAATCATCAAATTCAAAAGAATGTTAAATTCGTAGTTTACACCTGTACAAGTAGAGCATAATCGCAGTATCAATTCTCACGATTCGCCTCAATTTTCTTAGTGTACTTTTTAATCAAACATAAGCATATTTTGAAAATCTTATGAACATGATTATAATGCACAAGAAGATATCATTTATCCCTGCATAAGAAATATAGGAACACACAAGAAGAACATTCTTACCTCCTACTATGAAAATAACGTAAAATGAAGATCGAAAGAATTTTTCATTTGAAGATAGAAGAATATAGATGACGTAGATGTAGACAGTCACTCCAAAGACTTCGTAGGCCATTTGACAGTCCAAATAAGACATTGGACAATGCCAAATTATTAGGACGTCAAAAGAAATTGAAAGCTTTTGAAGGTTACAAGAAGATTGATATATCCTAAAACAAATAATATATCTCAGTTTTTCTCAATTGATAGAAAAGGGTTACTGTAGCCCAGACTAACGATGTCGTAACGGCTTCCCAAAATCGCACTTCAACGTGAACCAAAATAAAAAAAACGGTCAATTAGAAAAGTTAGATAATTTCAATGTAAAAAATTAAAAAAAGATGTAAACGCGAAATTTTGAGGTTTTAATAATGAAATTCAGATGAAAACTAGGAGAACGTTGAAGTACGACTTGGGGACAAAAACTGTTATATACTTTTATGAATTTTATAAGGATTTCTTTACACATATAATCCAACGGAATAAAGCAAGTAAATTAAATTTAATAAAAAGGTGTTAAACTATTCAAATAACTCTATTGGCTGAAGGAACTGTGGGTTGAGTTGATTGAGATATGAATGTATTAAATGGCCATCTCGAGAGAATCTCCTTCCGCAGAGTGTCGCTCAGAACAAGCAGCGTAAATCCATTGAGAACCAACAGAAAGTGAAAATACCACTCGAACTAAACAATTTTATAATAAACTTAAAGGTAGCTATATTTTACCTCATTTTTAACCATCTTCAACAGAAAGTTGTCTTCAATTGGAAGTTTGAACAACATTGTGATCTCATATACCATTTCGATTGTAAGTGCCAGGCATTCAATCAACGAGAAAAAGGCGAGATTCTGAAAACTTTATTTTCTCAAATGATTTTTAAAGAATGAAACCTTTTCGTGGAAGTTCACACGTGTATAAAGTTCTTTGTTAACTTTGATCATTTTATAAATTGATAATGGGGCAATTATGAAAGTGGCCAGTTGATAAACTGAAACACACGCAGTTGAAAATATGATTGCTGACTGGAAAGAATAACTTAACGTCGTCACATTCACACATGCTCACGAACTTTTGAAAACTCACTTTAATGTTATCTCTCAGCTGTCGTTTACATTTTTCAATTTCGAGGTGTTCAAAAGAAAAGGGGGTTATGAAACTGCTGAAATTTCCTAAAATCGCAACGATTCCACAAAAAATTAGAACAGGAATGTAATGCTGCTTCTTCCAAATCTGAATGTTGTAAATTATACATATACACACGTCACATACGCACATACACACACTCATATATACACATCAACACACAGGCGCACACTCACACTCTCACACGCACACACACAACCACTCAGCCATTTATTCTCACATTCACACACGTACACGTGCGCGCACATTCTCACACTCACACGTGCATAAAGTGTACCTGTTTATGTTTTAATGGAAAGAAAATAGCCGAAAATCGATTGAATGTAATCATCAAGTTCAAAAGAATGTGAAATTCGTAGTTTACACCCGTACAAGTAGAGCATAAACGCAATACCAATTCCCATGATTCGCCTAATTTATTTTGTTCTTTTCTAAAGAAAAAGAAAGAAAAACTTACAAAAATAAGAATATTTTGCGAATTTTATGAACATGCTAATAATGGCCAGGAAGATATCGTTTATCCCTGTAGAATATTCCCAAAAAAAGTTTTAATTCTTACCTCCAACTATAAAAATAGTGTAAAACGCAGATCGAAAGACTGTTTGCTTAGAAGAACAAAGAATATAGATGACGTAGAAGTAGACAGTCACAGTTATCACTTCGTAGGCTAATTGGCAGTCGATATAGTCGATATACGATGACATTAGAGTTCTTTTGATGGCAAAAAGGATATAAAATTCTAAAACTAAAATAAAAATTATAACAAAGTTTTCCTCCGGTGCTAAACATAAAAGGAAACAAAAATGATTTGTCTGCTGATTCAAAAGGGCAGAGGGAGCCGCATCCTCGGAAATCGCAGGAGAAAGATATCATTAAACAATAATGATATGGTTACGTGAGCACGATTTCGTGCGTCATCACAATGTCTTTTCTTTCTCTGGCTGAAACTTCCGATTCAATTTAGTTTTCCACTTTTTTCTTAAAAGATGAAACTCTAAATGAAAAATGCATTCGGAGAATAAGACTTTTTATGGAGAGTGAGTCAGGCGCTATCGACTGCTTCCTGATTCGTAGGGTTTTTGTAGCTTCTAAATGAGCTTTGGTGGCCATTTGTAGTTTGACATGTCAATTCGAGGAAACTTCCCTAAATGGATAAAACAATCTCAATCCAAATTTATTTGGTAAAAACCCAATCATAGTTTTGATGCAAGAACAAATAAGCTTTATTGATAAGTCATACATAGTTTGGAGGAATTGCAAGACATGAATTAAGGAACAAATCAAAAGTAAAAACATATATAAACTGAAGAAAACTAAACGACAAATAGAGAGAAAAAAACAAATAGAGAAAGAGAAAGCAAGAAAGCGAGATAATAAATAGATAGATAGAAAGTGACACCGAGGTTGAACGAAAAAAAATAGAGAAATTGAGAGAGATATAGAGAAAAGAGAGAAAGAGAGAATTATAAGCTGTCGTCAAATTGTCGTGGTGGGACCCTTAGGCCCTTTAGAAAAAAGCCCAAAACATCCCGCAAAGCGGCACAGAAAGCCACGAAAAATTCAAATTCGCTTTTGAATCGCTTTTGGCCCATTCCTCCAACAAATCGATTCTACAGTCAGTCTCAGATAAAGTTGTCCCTTTTACCGTTTTCTTCCCTACCAAATCCGCTGCAAATGGCTATTTTCAAGAAGGTAAAATTTACATATTTTCTCTAAAAAGAACCATAATTCCAGTTCACATACGAACAATTCGCGAATTTCGAGGAATGTTCATCCGCCAGTCACCACTTTTGTAAAACTAACCGTTCTTTCAAATTCCCCTTCAACGTCGATTGTTTGTCCGTTCAGAAGGGCAAAGTCCTGTTCTGGGAACACCATGAGGTCATTCTCCCTTTCCATAAATGCCGAAATGTAACTTTTCAAGTTAATGATATTGGAATCCGTGTAAGTTTATTTTATATTTTACGTTTACTATATAATCGTGAATTTACAATAAGGTTTCTAGAAGAAGCATTTGATGACGAAAAAACAAATCGACTTTTTGTTTAACCACGTAACCGAATCGGGCGGAATAGTGGTACACGAATCACCGCAATTTTCAAACCAACTTCAACATCTTTTAGAGGTTTACAAAATTAAGTTTACATATGAAAATGAATTTTAGAAACTTCGAATACAGCGATTGCACATTTATTTAGAAACAGATCAACGGGAATTCCCTTACACTACAAAATGGATGAAACGGGTTTGTTTAAGAAAAAGAAACACGTTCTCACATGCTCACGCTCTCACTATCTGTTCCAGGTAGACATTGATGACGCGGGCTCACTTTTCCTAGAAAACGTGTTTTCATTAAACGTTGAAACAGTGATGGTTCGTAAATTGAGAAAAACGACCATTGTGAATTGCGTAAAGGTAAATTTAAACCAGAAGCCTCTTTATTTAAAAATTTCAGGATTTGTCAAGTGGAAAAGTGGATTTCGACCTGAAGTATATAAAATTTTCGGATCCTCATTTTCAAATTGAGGAACTGAAAAGAGAATTGGAAACATTACCAGATTTTATATTTCCTGTGGAACCAGATTTTATAATTCCCAGAGTTTTTTCGTTTTTACTGATGACAGTTGATCGGAAACCTTGTGCAACTATTGATTTGAAGAGTCGTTCTGTTCGTATTGCTACGTTGAAACCCACGCAAGGCTAAATAAATAATTCAATTGTTAAAAAGTGTTGTTGATTGGGTTGAGAATTTGAGAGCCCCAATTAAAAGAAAGCATTTTTAAATTCAAAAACTATATTGATTTGTTTCAGTTGTAGTCGCAAGTAAATTTGCTTCTTGAATGCTTTTTAGGATGAATTCAAATTTGCTTTCCTGAATTTGAAATTTTTTCCAATCCTATGAAAATCACTTACTTTTATGAATTAATTACTTTTTCAATGGCATATTTCTAAAGATTTTTAAGGAGCTGAAGGTGCGGTGGGACCCAACCAACATCTTTTTAGAAAAAACCTTTCCTTTTTTTTAAAAACACATGTATTCAAATTTTATCTTGTTTTAAAGTTGTTTCTTAACCAGGAGAGCGTCTACCACCCTCCACAAAAAGCCATTAGGGGCAAATTCAAATTCGCTTTTGGCCCATTCCTCCAACAAATTGAGTCTACAGTCAGTCCCCCCCCCCTCCCTGGAGATGTCCATTCTACCGTTTTCTTCCCTTCCCATTCTCTTGAAAATGGCTATTTTCAAGAAGGTAAAATTTACATATCAAAT
Organism: Oscheius sp. G VE-2021; assembly: GCA_022343465.1. Taxonomy (NCBI): domain Eukaryota; kingdom Metazoa; phylum Nematoda; class Chromadorea; order Rhabditida; family Rhabditidae; genus Oscheius; species Oscheius sp. G VE-2021. The sequence goes on along the minus strand of JAJQXH010000019.1, from coordinate 828,187 downwards.
CTAAAAAGAACCATAATTTCAGTTCACATACGAACAATTCGCGAATTTCGAGGAATGTTCATCCGCCAGTCACCACTTTTGTGAAACTAACCGCTATCTCAAATTCCCCTTCAACGTCGATTGTTTGTTCGTTCAGAAAGACAAAGTCCGGTTTTGGGTACAAAGTTCAGTGAAATTGTATTTTCAAAATTGCCCAAATGTGACTTTTCGAGTTATTCACCTTCAAATGGATGTAAAATTTTTTTTCTTAAAAATTTAATTTAAATTTAAAACTCCTTTTTCATCGTTTCTTTATATTTGGTTTCCAGAGCCGGTTTTTAATTTCGCTCAAACAACTCGACTTTTTGTTAAATCACGTGACCGAATCGGAAGAACTAATGTTGACGGAATCACCGCAATATGCAAATCAATTTCATTATGTTTTAAAGTTTTTTGTTTAGTAAAATTTAAATACAAAAATGTATTTTAGAAACTGAGAATTCAGCGACTTCACATTTGGTTAGAAACTGATGAAAGGGAATTCCCTTACACTACAAAATGGATGAAACAGGTTCGTTAAACGGAGTGAAACACGTTTACACATTTTCACGTTCTCACATACACACGCACATACAATCTGTTTCAGATCTCAAGATTCTCACATTCTCACGTTCTCACCTGCTTACGTTTTCACGTTTTCACGTTCTCGTATTCTGACATGCTCACGTTCTCACATGTTCACGCTCATATTCTCACAATCGCAAGTGCTCACAGTCTCATTTCCACACTCACGATCTCACAGTCTTGCGTTCTTAGAAGCTCACGCTCATCTCATCACATGCTCAAGTTCTCATATGCTCACGTTAAAAAAGGGGCCCCTCATATTATCACATTCTCACTTTCTCACATGCTCACGTTCACATGATCCGTTTCAGTTGGACATTCGGGACGCAGACTCTCTTTCACTAGAAACAGTGTTTTCGTTAAAAGTGGACACACTGATGGTTCGCCACTTGAGAAAAATGACTGTAGAGCCAATTGTGAACTGCGTAAAGGTAAAATTAATCAATACGCTTTTTATTTCAACATTTCAGGATTTGTTAAGTGGAAAAGTCGATTTCAAGCTGAAATATATAAAATATTTGGATCCTAATTTTCAAATTCATGCATTGAAAAAGGAGTTGGAATCCATGGGAAATTCTGTGATTCCTGGGAGTCGACGTGATCCAACGGTTCGATCCTACGCTGTTCTTTTTATAATAAATTATTTAAAACATAAATATTTATTCATTCTCGGTTGCATAAAGAATTGCCGTTTGGCAATATACTAGAGATAATTTTGCCAACGAAACTTCTTCTAAATTTTGAAAATTTTTATCGCACATTCTTGGAAAACGGGTTGGCCGACTTGGAGTCACCCTTGCTTTTATTGTAAATCATTGATTGAGTTGAAGAAAGCCACGTACATTTCTTTCAAAAGCCATCAAATGAAAGCTCAAATTCAAAAGCGCCTCTGCTTTTTTATGATATCGTTTTAAATTTGAGCCCACATTCAGTTCCATTCACATATCAACCCTACCCTTCCTTTCTTAACCCCGCCAAAGTTGCAATTTTTAAAAATGTTTTAGTTTTAAATCTAATCAAAATCAATAGTTTCAGATTGAACACGTTCCAATGGAGATGTCCACTCTACCGTTCACTCCCCTTCCCTATTCCCTAAAAATGGCTATTTTCGAGAAGGTAATCAAATTTCAAATCTAAAGAGAAACCATAATTCCAGTTCACATACGAACAATTCGTGACTTTCGAGGAATGTTCATTTGCCAGTCTCCACTTTTGTCAAAGAAGCCCTTCTCTCAAATTCCCTTTCGAAGTCGAATATGATCTCAGAGTTGGAGAAAACGCCCAGTTTCTGCGATGGAACTGGCTGAAAGAGGAAAGCGAGTTTGTTGAAATTCCTCTCCAAATGAGTTTAAATGTAGCTTTTCATACTGAGCGACTTACACTGGATGTAAGTTTATTCTCCTCTTTTCCTTTAAATACATCTCCTGATTTTTCAATTTGGTTTCCAGAAGTGTTCTCACTTGACGATGAAAGTTTTCGACTTTTTGGCCAATCACGTACCCAAAGCGAAAAAATTGTATGTGATCGAAAATCTGCAAGTTTCGAACCAAATTCAACAGCTTTTCAAGGTTTTTGCTTTTATTAAACTTTACATTCAAAAAAGTATTTTAGAGATATACAATTCAGGAATTAACAGTTGTATTAAATGGAAAACAAAGTGAATTCCCTTACACCATAGAGGGGATGAAAAAGGTTTGAACACGGTCTCACATGTTCACGTTCCCACGATCTTTTCCAGTTGATAATTTATGAAGGTGCAAATCTCTCACTTGAAAGAGTGATTTCACTAAATGTTGAATCTTTGAAGGTTTGGACCTTGACAAAAATGACTGTAGCACCAATTGTGAATTGTGTAAAGGTAAATTTCTTTTAGAAAACTTTAGAATTTGAATTTTCAGGATTGGATAAGTGGAAAATTGGATTTCCAATTAAAATACATCTCTTTTGAAGATAAGGATTTTCAGCTGGAGGAACTGAGAAGGGAGCTGAAAGCTATCGGAGATGGTGTAATTCCTTCGACTCACCGTAAACCTACGAAATTTTCATTTCAAATCAGGAGATCTCGTGGTCGCATTTCTGGAATTATTTTTGTTACTCAAAATAGAGTTATTATTGATATGAACAAGCCTAGTAAGTATATATAATAAAGATTTTCTGATATAAACTATATTTAACTTCCATTTCGTTTATTTTTGTAAACTTAGAAACTAACCGATTATTGATCGATTGATTCATTGAAAGAAGATTTCTGGAAAGGTAATCAAAATTGAAATCTGAATTAAAACAACTACATTGAAACATCGAAAACTCTGCCATGCCTACCCGAACTCCCCCGAAATTCGTCCGTTAGTTGTGAAGTTCTAAATTTAACTTTCTGTTAGAAAATCTTCATTTTATATATTTTGCTAAAGTGTTCAAATGTAAAGTTTCCACATTAAAACAGGGGAATGATGTGGCAATGACACACTTTATAAAATTGGCACTTAAAATTCAATCTTCATTTGAAATTTAAAAATGTCACAAGTGAAACGCTGGTTTTCTTCGACATCATCAAATTAGCTATTGTCGTTCTGATAGTTCTGAAAAAGAGTTATTTCAATTTATCTGAGGATAGACCCACTTATTAAAAGTCGTTTGCATCAAGGGATTCAAACATGTCGCAATCGTCCAAATACAGTTTTGAAAACAAAGGGTGAACTTTGTGTGTGGGAGCATGTCGCCTAAAATAATGTATGAGCGTGTGCTTGTGAGGATAAGTTTGTAAGCGTGTGGGTGTGAGCGTGTCGAAGTGAGAGGGTCCTTATGAACGTGTGCGTGTGTGCATGTGTTTGCAAGAGTGCGAGCGAGCGAGCGTGAGCGTGTGTTTGTAAGCATGCGGATGTGAGTGTGTGATCGTGTGATTGTGCATGTGAGCGTGTGAAAGTGTGCGTGTTCAAATTTTTGATACAACCACCTGCTGCAGTCCAAACAACCAGATTAACTGCATTACACAGTTGAGGTACAGTAGTTTGCAGGAAAATGGACAATTATTTAACCGAAACAGCTTTTGAGCTGCTCATTTCTTTTTTAACCTAAACAATTTTAACATTTTCTGAAATTAGCATGTGGTGTACCCAAATCATATGAGCAACAATCAGAAAATAGACTCCTGAGGCGAATACAGTGGCTGGATAGCATGCTAAAGGCTCAACTGAAGACAGATATACGGAGAGAGGGCGAGACGAATCCCAGAACCAGCAAATACCATTGAAAGACAGACTTTCGGTGAAAAATAGGCAACCAAAATAGATCAAAGATAAAATCCATCCACAAAGTGTGAACAACTGGAAAAGAACGATTTTTTAAACTAAAGGTATACCTCTCGCCAAACCTTGTTCTTGGAAAAATGCACAGGCACAAATTAGCATTTTTTCAAGAACTAGGATTGGCGAGAAGTATACCCATTGATTATTTTTGCAAAGTTCTGGCACGCGGTCGCTGCGAGACCCAAAAGTAAATTTTGACCTAAGACCTATAGTGTATTCTGACACTAAATTAAATATTAAATATTATCGATTTAATCTGATCGTAAAATTAATGGCTTCTCAAAGTCACACGCTCACACGTCCTCACTTTCATAGGAATGGATAGAGTCATCAAATTCTTATTTCCAATAGTTACGACAGCCCGACTCCACGAAATCACCAAAGGGAACATGGCAGCCCAAAGAGATTTGATAAGGGATCCAACAAACTGCAACCGGTTAGTATTGATATAAATACAGTAATTAATGAAACCGCAACGAATAAATGATGCTGTTGTTTGATTCCGGGAAATAAGGTAAACATTCCAGCCATTATTTGGCAGATCGTTTGGCAACAGTCGCAAAAGTTTAGTTGTAGCATTAGAATATAGAGGGAATTTGAGCGAAGTTGCTTTGAAGAAAGGATTGCCTTAAAATCGCATTTTCCATATTTCTCTCTCTCCCTCTCCCTCTCTCTCTCCCTCTCTCCCTCTCTTTCCGTCTAGCTCTCTCTCTCTCTCTCTCTTCTAGATCCCTTCCCCTCAAAAACCCACCGAATTGACAACAACATGAATTGGAATGATAGACAAAGAGAGTCCTAAATAAATACACCCAATTATGAAGTTTTGTGAATCCTTCGTGAAAGAAAATACCGATTTGTTAGACATTGGTCAGCAGAGTTTCAAATATAGAAAGCCGTTTTTGTATATTGTGGAGAATGGTGTTTCAAAACATCTGCCGCTTCCAGGGGATAAAAGCAATGATTCGTTGCAGACCGGTGTTTTCAGACGTATGGAAAAAAGCTGGTTTCTCCAAAGAGAGCTTTAAAAAAAACCAGGCTTAAGCATAAAAAACAAACAACAAATCAAAATCTGTTAACATTGCAATAGTCCTTATTGCTTCTTGTTTTATCCTGTGGGCTAAAACGCAACCCCTTGAAAACCAACCATTTTCATTTTTTGTATTTTTTGCATTTTTCAAAACATACACTATTTTGTAGGAAACAATTCTTAAAAAAAAAACTAAGCCGTCTATCAAAACAGCCACACTGCTGAAACATTGCAAACGTTTTCCAGAAAATCTCTTAATTCAAGGTGATCGACATGTCCAATAAATCGATTTTCTCTCTAATCCAGAAAATGTGCGTATAGGACTTATTTATTTGGCGATGTCGTTATGCATAATGCCAATTCATGTTCTTGTGAATTCGGTAAGTTAGAGAGAGAGAGAGAGATAAAACATGGCATAAGGCGATCCTCTCATCAAAACAACTACGCTCCAAACCTCTCTTCATTCTCATGTTACAATTGAACTTCTGCGATTGTTGTCAAACGATTTGCCAAATAATGGCAGGGTTATTCACATTGTTTCCGGGAATTGATCAACATTATCATTGGTTCATTGCGTTATGACTCTTTATTTTCTGGTAAAAACGCAGCTGCAGTTTTTTGGTTCTTTCATCGAATCCTCCTGGGCTGCCATGTTTCTTCTGATGTGTGTTATTTCGGTTAGTCGAGCAGTGGTTTCCATAGGCAAGGTTAAAATAACTGCACTGTTTATTCCTATAAAGGTAAGTGAGTGACGAAAGATTGTTCATCTAACCCTACTTTCGTCAGTTTTTCACAACTTTCGGCTGGATTTTATCCCACATTTATTTTGGGAGTCAATTTTACACCCAAAGCCTCTCCTTCAATGGAATCTGCTGGTTTTGGGATTTGTCACGTCCTCACGCCGACATGCTCTCTTCATTCGAGGCGTTATCTTGTTTTCCAACTACTATTTTCGCCAGTTTAGTTTACATAATAATGGTCTCTCATATGATTTGGGTAAAAAGCTTGTCTTTTGACACAAAAGTTTGGCTTTTAAGCTTCGAAAGAAAACCTCGTCGTCCTTCAAATCTGTTTCGGCAAAAGAGTTCTCGATTTTCTTGCAAACTATCGTACCTCAATTGTTTCACGCATTTAACCTTTTAGTTTGGAATACTGCAGGTATTGAAACAAAGTTCATAAATCACTGTTTCTCAAAAAAAATTATTTTTAAATTTTTTTGGGAAGGGAATTGAAATTTCAAATTTTATTGAATTGTTTCAGCTGACTGGCTCCCAAACACAAAAGCCACCCTTTGCTTTCAAAACTGTATTTGGACAATTGCGACTTGTTTGAATCCCTTGATGCAAACTATTTTTAATAAGTATGTTTTAAATTTCCTTCATTAATACAATGTTATTTTAGAACCATCAGAACGAGAATTGGGAAGATGATCAAATCGAAGAAAACCAGCGGTTCAGTTGTTACTTTTTGAATTTGGAAATTAAATTCGAGTTTTCACTCGAATTGTCTAATTATTTTTTAGTATATTTCACTTATTTCTCAGAACGGTTAAAAAAAAAAGAAATTATATTTTAGTTGCTCGCTCTTAGTTAAACCGAAAAGGTGAAGGTACGTTTTAACATACTCCTCACGTTCTCACATGCTCAGCTCTTCACGTTCAAACATTATCACGCTCACACGATCTGTTTCAGTTGGATATTCGTGACGCTGACTCCCTTTCGCTAGAAAAAGTGTTTTCATTAAATTACTTAATGTCTATTGTGAATTGTGTAAAGGTAAATTAAAACTAGAATCCTTTTTATTTCATAGTTTCAGGGTTTGTTGAGAAAAGTGGAAGACTAGACTTTCAGTTGAATTTTATCAAATATTTGGGCCCGGATTTTCACATTCATGATTTTGAAAAAGGAGTTGGAATCTATGGGAAATTCTGCGAATCGACGTGATCGAACCATTTATAATTCTATTATGAAACTTTCTTTGACACCTGACACACGAGACCCCATTCCGAGGCTCCGCCGATGAGCTACGGGTGTCAGCAGCGCCGCTCTGGGACCCTGCGACAGGGTCGAAATGCTTTATGCTAAACGGGGCAGACACGGCGACGAACCTTGGCTGGATTTTTCAAAAGTTTTTAAATTTACAAACATGCAAACATACACACATACACACGCACACACACTCACCCACATACACATTCATATAGGTATACTCGCATATACATACACACATTAACTTTTACTCTCTCTCTCTCTCTCTCTCTCTCTCTCTCTCTCTGCATATCGTCAACAACATTTGCCATCACAATTCTTTATTCACAATCCATCATATAAGTGCAAAGGCTTCCTCATGTCAATTATAACAAATGATTGATTAACAAAAATGGTTCCAAAAGGGCGCCCGTGAGATCTCTTCATGATAAAAGAAAACACCTTTGGTTCACGTCTACGCCCAGGCATTATTCCATCTCCAAGTGCTTCCAACCTCTTTTTCAATTCCTCGCGCTGAAAATCGTTAGAAAAAAAGATCATTTTCAATTTGAAATCCAATTTTCCATTCAGCCAATCCTGAAATTTTAAATTATAATTTTTTTCTAAAAAGAAATTTACCTTTATACAATTCACAATTGGCTCTACAGTCATTTTTGCCAAGGAATTGACCGTCAAAGATTCAACATTTAGTGAAAACACAGTTTCAAGTGAGAGATTTGCACCTTCATAAATTATCAACTGGAAAAGATAGTGTGAACGTGAGCATGTGAGAACGTGTTTATATCTCTTGTACAAACCTCTTTCATCCATTCTGTTATGTAAGGGATTTCCCTTTGGTTCCAAAACAAAAAAATTGTTAATCGCTGAATTTTTAGCCTCTAAAATACCTTTTCAATGTAAAGCAGTGAAGACAAACCTTGAAAAGCTGTTGAAGTTGGTTGGAAAAGTCCATATCTTCCACCATCCACACTCGATTTGCTTTAGTTACGTGGTTGGCCAAAAAATCGAATACTTCCATCGTCCAGTCACAATCATCGTACTAGAAACCAAATTGAAAAACTCAGGATGTATTTAAAATAAAGGATTAAAAAAACTTACCAGGTTTATGTTCTTAACAGGTAAAGCGACATTGGGGCAATTGATGGGAATGACCACTTCAGGCACTCTCCAAAACAAGAAGTTTTCGGGCAAATCGCCAAAGTCGAAAGGGAGATTGAGAGAGTTGCGTGACTGCTTGATGCGAGAATTGAGTCCCATCGTCGAGTCGAATTCATCCTTGAAACAAATTAGTCAGGAGAATTTTTTTATAGATAGTCTCAGTTTAGAAAAAAATAGGACCTCAGCAACGGCAGAAAATCCCCCGTTGGGCGCAGCTCTCTCGCGACGAAACGCAGACAGCGAGAGAACTTAGATACAGTCACGCTTGACTACAAAGTACTCTGGGACATTTCCATTACTTATAAACTATCTAATGTCACTTTCTGATCAATTCCTTATTTTGCAAAGTGTTTTAAATTTATCACTCATCGAATTTCCAACGAGTTTCAGTTGAAAAGGTTTTAAAAACTGATATTTGACGCACACAGAAGTTGAATGTCAAATGTGCCGTTTGCCGTTAAACGTTAGCTGGAAACCGTTGAAAAAAAAGATTTCAAATGTAAAATTAAAGAGAAGTCAAGGGCACTTTCATTTCCTTTCTGTTGGATACAGTCGTTAATTTTGCATATTTAAAAATTCTGACTGTCCCTTTAAAAATTTTACATTTGAAATGGACATTTGAACCAAATTTAATATTGAAACCTAAATTAGAAAAAAATGAAGAATGAAATAGAAATAAACTTGAAAATTGTATTACAAATCGATAAAGCTATTCCTAGTAATTGTAATAAATCGACATTAATTGATTTACTAGTGTTCCGATGAATATATTGGTCACAGGAAGGGGGTAAACGCCTGTTTAAGTCTAATGAGAACTGCTCTTAAAAGTAAAAGATGAGAAAAAAAACATACCTCCTGTCCAATTTCCGCAACTTGAGAATTTTCAATCGGACGAGTGTCGAAAGAAATTGCTATAGCTTCCCGACGGCCTCCTGTAAGGCTGTCCTCCCTGTCAAGGGACAAAGAACTGAGTTCGAAAGGGAATTTGAGAGAACGGTGTCTTTGGCAAAAGAGATGACTGGCGGATGGGCATTCTTTGAAATTCGCAAATTGTTCGTAAGTGAACTGAAATTAATGGTTATTTAGGTGTATACAAAGCTACATATATGTATTGAAACTGAAAAATAACTGTTTCAAAATACCTTTTCAAAAACAGCCGATTTTAAGAGATGTGGAAGGGAAGCGAACGGTAGAGACATCTACATTGGAGCTGCAGGCAGCTCGATCCTAACAAGTATATAATCATCCTCATCAATCCAGAGAAACTAAATGATTGTTTCAAGGAAGAAGCAAAGTAAATTTACCTCTTCTCTCATAAAGCATTGCAGATCTTCTGGGAGAGCTGAAAGCGGTACAGTAAAAGACTCCATTGGAACTGAATGTGGCTTCAAATGGAAATTGAAAAGGACTTCATGAAAAAGCAGGGGTGCTTTGAATGCGAATTTGAGGTTTGCTTTTTTATGGATTTTCTGGGGATTATCTGCCGCTTTTGTGTCAAGGTAGAGCTCAGCCTCTTCAAAATTGTTGATTTCAAAATTCAGGAATGGTTAGATGGAAAATTGGACTTCAAGTTTAAATGCGTCCGTTTTGAGGATCCTCATTTTCAACTACAGGAACTGAAAAGGCAGTTGGAGGCACTTGGAGATTGCGTTGTTCCTGCGAATCGATGTAAACCAACTCATCACTCTAAATTTATATTGAAAATGAAGAGACCTCACGGCGACACATTTGGAGCGATTTTTGTTAGAGAATGGCTTGTTCTATTTGATATGAGGAACCCATTGTCCGCATATGATGAATGGTGAATAAAGAATTGTGATGAATCATGTTTTAGAGAGAGAGAGAGAGAGGTCAGAGAAATATATATAGTCAATTTGTATGAGTAAGAATGTGTAAATCTGTGCGTGTGTAAGTGTGTGAGTGTGCGTGTGTGCGTGAGTCTGTGAGGGTATGGAGGAGAAAAAGAGAGCGTGAGTGAATGAATGCGTGCGCCCGTGCGTGGGTGAGTGTGTGTGAGCGTGAACGTAATGTGCCTGTTTTTGACGGTCCCGTAAAGAATGATCCAAAAAATGAAAAGCGGTTTTAAAATTCGAATGCTCTATCGATTTGCTCCAGTTTGTCCAAAAGCAATGATTTAGCTTTAGAAATGCTTTTATATTAAATCCACTGCGATTGTTTATCCAATTCTTATCGAAATGTCAACCATCCCGTTTGAATCTCTTAAAAATCCCGTGAAAATGGCCATTTTTCAAAAGGTAAATTAAATGATTTTATTATTATTAATATGACTCTTTTGTAGTTCAACTATGAACAATTTGCACTGTTTGAAGAATGCTCTTTGTTCACCCATTCGTTTTGTCAACGAAATTTATCCCTGAAATTTCCTATAAAATGTGAATATCTGGATATTTATGAGAAAAAATTCATTGCAAATCATCACACGTTTCCTTTGGAAAACAACTCAAATGCAACATTCCAAGTGACTTATCTTTCAGTTGAAGTGAGTGTATTTTTACTTTGTTAATTTAATTAATGTCACTTTTTTATTTTAAATTATTATTTCTTATTAGGGTTGGTCGCCTGTGACTTTAAACCAATTGGAATTTATACTAAAGAATGTGGTGGAATCTGAAACTGAGAGTTAATGAATCTGTCGAACATTCCAATTTTCTTCAATTCTTGATTAAGGTAAATGTATAATATAAATTTTACACAGAAGGTAATTTAGAAACTCAAAATACAGGAATTAACTATAACTTTGGAAGAAGATCAAAACAAATTTCTTTACAAAACAGATTTCTTGAAAGAGGTTTGTTTGTGAGAGCGATGCATATGTTCACATACAAACGCACAGGCAGATACGCACGCGCACGCGCACACATACTCATACATTCATACATTCACACGTTCGCACATTCATTCATTCACACGTTCACACGCTCACAAACTCATAAAATCACACACACGCTTACAAAATCTTGCCTTAGGTAGAAATATTAAATGCTGACTCACTTACCATAGAAGATGTTCTTTCACTGACAGTTGACAGTTTGATGGTTCTTCATTCACAACGAATGTCCGTCAGACTCATAATGACTTGGGTTACGGTAAGTTTTATTTCAAGTCATTTTATCATTTGTTTATTTTCAGGACTGGCTCAATGGGAAATTGGACTATAAGTTTAAATTTATTCATTACCCAGGGGCTCCTGTTATCAAACTTCAATATCTAAAGGAGCAGTTGGAATCCCTTGGAGATTGTATAATTCCTGGGCGTCGGCGTGACCCTACGAAGTTCTCTTTTATATTGAAGAGATCAGTGGTCAATGGTCTTTTGATAAACGTGACAAATGAGTGTGAGTGTGAATGTGAGCGTGAGTGGGTGAGTGTGTGAGTGTATGTAGGTGTGTTGGAAAAGCATTATATTTTCCATCGTAAGCCAATAAAATAAAATTCAAATTCGTTTTCAAAGCGCTTTCGTTTTTGGCTTTTCCATACTGTCATTGTTCCTTTGATACCACCATTTCTTCTACTGGAGATGGCAACAATATCGTTCACTTCCCTTCCAAATCCCATCCAATTTGCCATTTTCGAAAAGGTAATTTACTTTTTATCTAATAAGAATCAATTGTTTCAGTTAACTTATAAACAATATGCGGATTTCGATGAATGTTGTGTCTTTTCTCACTCTTTCCGTCAAATAAATTCCTCCATGAAATTTCCGTTCGAATTTAATCATCTTGAAATCTGCGATGAGGATTTCCGGACTTATTCAACTGGCTATAAAAACATTCCGATGGTTCATTGTCAAAAAGCGGCATTCCGTGTTCACTGTCTGACAATGGATGTAAGTGTTATTTGGAATTTACAATTTAATTTACGGTATTGATTTTCATTTTTTTAGGACTTTCAACCTGTGACATTTTATGTTGAAGCACGTGAAGGAAACAAATATGCTATACGTTACTGAGCCACTGGAATATTGCAACCTGTTTCATTTACTGCTGAATGTCAGTTGAGAAAAAAAGAGAAAAAGACATGATTTTAGAAACTCCGACTTGAACGCTTATTCATAACGTTACATTCGGATCAGCACGACTTTCCCTACCACACAGCCTGGTTGAAACAGGTTTGTCTGACTTACACGCTCTCACTCTCTCACGTGTACACGCTTACAAAATTGTTTTAGTTAACGATTTACGATGCTGTCTCCGTGTCTCTTTCTTTAAGAGTTGAATCTCTCAATGTTTTCCACGTGCAGAAAATGGCAGTTGAACCGATTGTAAACTGCGTTAAGGTAGATTTGAATCTGTAAACTGTAGTCACCTGAATTTCAGGATTGGGTAAATGGAAAACTAGATTTCAAGCGTAAATTTATTGATTTTTCCGATACAAATTTTCAAATGCTAGAATTGAAAAGGGAGTTGGAAGCACTTGGAGGTGTTTTAACTCATTGGCGTGAAAGTGAGCCTTTTAAATTTTCAATAAAAATCAAGAGATCTATTAGTCATACTTTGGGAACTATTTTTGTTAATAGAGATACAGTTATTATTGATATGATCAACCCATTGTCCGAATATGAGAAGGAATTGTATGAAAAGGAATTGTGATATGATGATGTTTTGTTGATGATGTGATCCAGGGGGAAGCCGTGGGACGAGTAGAGCCAGCGGTGGAGGTCATTCTGGAGAGAGAGGAGTTAGAGAGAAAGAGAGAAAGAGAGAGAGAGAGAGAGTAAGAGAGAGAAAGAAAGAGAGAGAGAGAGAGAGAGAGAGAGAGAGAGAGAGAGAATTTGAATGTGTGACTGTGTATATGTGTAAATGTGTGTGTTGGAGAAAGCAGCTGACATTTCCTCGAAAAGCCATCAAAGGACAATCCAATTTCGCTTTCAAAGCGCTTTCGTTTTCCTCGTTTCCGTCCTGTCATTGTTCCTTAGATACCACATTGTCTATTCGAGATGACAACCATCCCGTTTTCTTCTCTTCCAAATCCCCTGCAATCGGCCATTTTTAAAAAGGTAAATTAAATTGTTTCCCTTAACTAAAATACTTTTTTAGTTCACCTACGAGCATTTTCCGTATTTGATGGGTGCTCTTTGTTCACCCATTCGTTTTGTCAACGAAATTTATCCACGAAATTTCCCATAAAATGTCAATATTTGGGCATTTACGAAAATTATTTTGAGGTGTATATCAATCGTAGATGTTATAGGTTCCTTTTAGAAAATGGTCCGAATGCAGTATTTCATGCAGTACATATTTCGTTTCACGTAAGTTTATTTACGCTTTTAAGTCGTTGGTTTTTTTTAGAGTGGATCCCCTGTGACTTTAAAACAACTTCCATTTTCACTAAGAAATGTTGTAGAATCAGAAGGATTGCGAGTCGAAGAATCGGTGAAATATTCAAATCTTCTTCAACACTTGGTTAAGGTGAATTTATTTTTTATGTACTTAAGGTCGTTTAGAAACTCAAAATACAGCGCTTATTCATACGATTGGAAGAAGATCAGCCTAACTTTCTTTACAACACAGAATTCTTGAAGGAGGTTCGTTTGGATGAAAGCGGCAATTGTAACAGAATCACGTGTACACACACGCACATACCCAAACACTCACATGCTCATACAGTATATAGTATGAGCATGTGAGTGTTTGGGTATGTGCGTTCACACTCAAACACTCACGGTCACACTGTCTGGTTTTAGGTAGAAATCGTAAATACTGCCTCACTTTCCATAGAAGATTTTCTCTCACTGAATGTTGACCGTTTGATGGTTCATCGTTTATAACGACTGTCCGTCAAACTAATTATGACTTGGGTTACGGTAGGGTTTATTTAATTTTCTTTTATCGTTTGCATTTTAAGGACTGGTTAAATGGGAAATTGGACTACAAGTTGAAATATGTGCATTTCCCGGAGGCTCCTATTTTCATTCTCCAAGAACTGAAAACTGCCTTGGAATCCATAGGAAGTGGCATAATTCCCGGTCGAAAACAGGCACCGACGGAATTTTCGTTTATAATGAAGAGATCTGTTGGTCGACCTTTTGGAACAATTTTTGTAACGAGATATTCAGCTATTATTGATATGCGCAAGCCTTTGTCCGTTTATGATGGTAAATAAAGAATTCTAATGACAAATTGTTTGATAAGCATAGTGAGAGAAAGAGAGAGAGAGAGAGAGAGAGAGAGAGAGATAGAAAGAAAGAAAGAAAGAGAGAGAGAGAGAGAGAGAGAGAGAGAGAGAGAGAGAGAGAGAGAGAGAGATAGAAAGAAAGAAAGAAAGAAAGAGAGAGAGAGAGAGAGAGAGAGAGATAGAAAGAGAGATAGAAAGAGAGATAGAAAGAGAGAGAGAGAGAGAGAGAGAGAGAGAGAGAGAGAGAGAGAGAGAGAGAGAGAGAGAGAGAGTCTTGGCAGCCTCTGCTCTTTTGGTCCATCGGTGGCTCTTCGCGGCATGTTTCTCCTTGAATGGGTGTAATTACTCCTGCGGTCCTCGTCTATTCAGTGGCTCCGCGACCTTTACAATTACGGCACAATGTGTCTCTCCCGCTGTGTTGACACGTCGAGAACACCTCCGCACAGTCTCTTTTTGGCCGTTTATGACCCATAAATAGAGTGTCTTGCTCCATTTCCCTGTGGTAGGATTACTGTATTGTAAAATTTCGATGTATTTTCAATTGATTTGGACTTTACATTCAAATTGCAAAAGAAAGGTCCCGGGGAGATTTGAACTCCCGTCGCAGGATTCAGAGTCCTGAGTGCTAACCGCTACACCACGGGACCGCGATTGCAGCGTCTGCGGCAGCGGTTGATAAGCAGCGAGGCAGCGCCCACACCTTTTTCTCATCTCGGTGTCGTCACGGTTTTGCATTTGACGCCCCCTAATCTCATTTCCCTCGCCCATTTTCGGATCGAGATTTGGCCCTTTTGGGGCCGGATTCGGCCATTAGCGTTAGGGTTCCTCCGGTCCGGCCATCCTCTCCGGAATGTCTCGAACGGCTGCAAATTGCCAGACATCTCAGGCGTTTTTCGATGGCACAAAACGTCGTCCGGAGGGAGCGATTGCGACCGACGACGGGCGACAATCAACACCCACTTGGCCCTCGCGTCTTCGATCAGCCACCGACGGCAGCCACTCTCTCTCTCTCTCTCTCTCTCTCTCTCTCTCTCTCTTCGGTTTTGCTATCTATCTTACAAGGCCTGGTACGAACTGTATACTTTGCGTCGTAATAAAAACTCTGTCTACCAACCGCAATTGCAATCTGACGAACTCTTTTGTATTTGCCGTGAGCGGCGTTTAGTCAGGAAATGACGAAAGGAGGAGGAAATGACGCCCAGGCGTCGAGAGTGGAGACTCACACACTCCGTTCCGTTTCAGGAGACTGTCCTTGTTCCTTTAGTTGTTGGCACCTTCCTTGTTTAGTTTTCAGACAGTTTCAGTTGTTTTGAGAGAGAGAGAGAGAGAGAGAGAGAGAGAGAGAGAGAGAGAGAGAGAGAGAGAGAGAGAGAGAGAGAGAGGGAGAGAGAGATTACCCCTTCCGTTCGCGTTCGCAACAACCGAGTGCGAATGCAACAGATAGCCTTGGAACGGCCTATAATTGTCCCAAAAAAGACAATCCAGCACGAGACGTCCGCTGTCATCCGGCTATTAGGTGCAACCCAAGTGTCCACTCTCCTCCTCCTCTCAAAAGTCTCTCTTCCACAGAATCTTGCCTGAGTATCATATGCTTTGGGGAACCTTCCTTCGTCTCTTCGTCACCACTCCGCCCTTTATGCCGCACTTTGCCGCTAAACAAACACATTTCCCCATCAAGTTTGCCTTTCCATTCGTGGCGCTGTTGCAACCTCTTTTCGGAGTCCAAAGCCCAAAAACAGATGACGCAAAGGCAGAGTTAACCATGCAGTTTGGGGGTCAATAGGCGAGAAATCGAAGGTAAACAAGGGAAATGGCAGCCGGTTGTAAAAGGGGCCGAGAACGAAGGTCGCGCAACCACAAATCTCTTCTGTCCGGAGACACGCGCCACTGACAAATTGGCGACAATGCACGCTTTTTATGCGAACTGACACGGCCGAACTGAACTGGGAAGGGCGCGGTCGGAGTTGCGAAAGGAATGAGAGATTGGAACAGTCATATGAAGAACGATCTCTCCTTCGTCTCTCTCTCTCTCTCTCTCTCTCTCCCCTCCCTCCCCCTAATCCCTCCTGAGGCCTCATTTCGCCAGCCGCTTCCGTAATGGTTTAATTTAAATGCGTGCCGAGTGTGCATAATTCGCCTTCCCCCTCCGACAACAATCGCCCGTGCACTGCATATCAAATGTGTGTCACAAAGAGACATATATCCTATTTTCCCTTTCACAAACATAAACCTATCACACTAATCCGCAAAACAGCACACGGTCATGTGTTCTTGATGCAATCTCCTGCAAATGCAGTGTTTTTTGCTCGTGAGATTAACGGAGACGTCATATCCGATATGTGTTTTGTTAAAAGCTACCTAATTCATCAGCGGGCCGATTTTCCAAAATGGCGCAGAAGGAAATTCCCTCTACTTTGACGAAACTACTCAAGGGTTCGGTCCTCAGTCGTGAATATTTGTCTTTTCCTTCAAAAAAAGTTCAAAATGGCTGTATTTTGTTGGAATTTCCCGCGAATAGCGAAATCAAAAGGTCAGGAGGTACAAATCGACGCTTTCTGCACCCACGCTCCGCCCCGCGTGTGTTGCAGGGGAATTCCGATGACGCAGTCCGGCCACCTCCCGTCCTCATCGATCGCCGCCCGGCTATTTTTTCGTCGTTTGGAACGGCCATTCCCATCAGACCACCCACACCGGGGGACAAACCCCATTTTCGACCACCCCGCCCCCATCTCCCGACGACAACATGTTTTTTCGCCCTCTCTTTCTCTCCCGCCGCCTGCAATTCTGCAATTCGCGGACACCCGCACTGGATTTCATATGAATTTCAGTTTCTCACCTTGATTCTTCCGTTTATCTGTAGAAAAGTCAATATTTACTTACCTTGGGAGAAAACAGGCGCAGATGGTGATTGATAAAGGTGCCAGCGCCGACGGGACTGTGTGGCCGCGTGGCGCAATGGATAACGCGTCTGCCTACGGAGCAGAAGATTGCAGGTTCGAATCCTGCCGTGGTCAAAATATTTTGCATTCGTTAATGTTGTCCAAAGTCTATTTCTTTTTTTATATTTAACTTTTTTCGTATCTAATCGTTTTCTCTGTTACCGTTTTGAACCAATTTTGCCCGCTTTCTTCATAAATTAAGCTTTCCCCCTGAAATTTATGGAAAAGTTGCCCTCCGTATGGAAAGTCCCCTGCGAATGTCTCAATCCTTGTGCAGATCGTATCTTCGGGCGAACCATCTGTCGGGAGAGAACGCGGCTAATGAATTGCCCTTCTGCATAAGACGCTCCTTTGATCCGTCCTTTCCACTAAATGGGAACATCTAATTTGTCCCGAAGCGATTACCATACATACCAAATGCTCCCCTTTTCCCTTTCGGTCAATAGAAATTTATTTGTTTTTGCAGAAAACCCTTACGATTAAATTTTCAATTGCTGAACTATTTTTCAATAAGGCAAGCCATTTTCCTTCTCACGGTCAAACGACGACACAGGCAGGGTGATTGGAGGGCGCCTTAGTCCCCATGCGACTCACCCGCGTATCAGATCGGCACCTCCGCCAGGGGTAGTCCGCAGCCGCGGTTCAATCATCGAAATAATACTTCACAGAATCCCTTCTGTAGTTTGTATTTCGCAATCCCTAACAAACCGACAACCGGTAATCCTGCGATGAAAGGGTAACGGGCGTTCGGCGAGCGGGAAGAACGCTTCGGCGTTGAGGACCGCGAGCCGGCCTTTTGGGCTGGCTTTTGCCGAACGCTCTTTTGAGCGGTTTAAAGAATAAAAAACAATAAAATGAATTCCTGTTCGCTCATTTTCAGAAACATTACTTATTTTTAGCGTTCTTCAATTTTTAACTTGGTTTAAACTTAAAAGTTCGCATTAAATTTCCGAGTTAAATGCATGCAAGATGTAGAGGACTGCTATTTGGGAGCACATCACGATAGAGAGCTTTCTATTTTGTAGTTGGAGAGCCTATCGTGGCTTGTTTAAAACAAGTTCATTCCTTGAAACAACACGTCAACGGAAAACATGAAAAAAGACAGCATCAGTGTAAGTTTTCCGATACGCGCTGCTGATAAGGGGTCGCTGCGGAAGCAACAACGTGTCCTCGGTAGTATAGTGGTGAGTATCCGCGTCTGTCACATGCGAGACCCGGGTTCAATTCCCGGCCGGGGAGAATCTTTTGCTTTTTGTCCCAATCGTTTAGAAACCATACTCTTTTCACCATAGACGACTACTTCTCATTTCTTCTAGCACAGGTGTCATCTTTTTGCCGCGTCTCGTGTTTGCTATCCGTTTTCGCTCGCCATCTGGCGTGTAAACGCGCCGATCGCCGTCACCCTCTTGACCCTGCGACACTTGAGTGACGCAACTCACGAAAGATGACACCTTTCGGCAGAGAATTCTGGGGACACTTCATTTCTTTCGAGGATGAAAAGTTTGGATTCTCGAAATTTGCAGAGTAATCTAGGAAAGGGCAGAAAAACAAGCGGACAAATGACTCCCGGCTTCCCCAAGGAGGATATCGAATTTCTGCTGTGCTTTCCGCGACGTTGTCTGCGAGATCAGGCCAATTTCCTTCCATTAAACTGATTAGACGGAATCGATTCCTTCCTTAGGGTACCACTGCAAGGAGGGGAGAAAACGGTTTCTGCCTCTGCCTGTCTCTCCTCTCTCTCTCTTCTTCTTCTCTCTATCTGTCTAACTCTTTCTCCCCAATGAGTCAAATCTTTCTGGAAAATAACATTCAACTAATCGCTACCGTAATCTTCTAAGAAGAAACATTATCCCCAAATCCTTCCCAACAAATATTTTCCACAAAGGCGCCATTCGTTGTTTGTTTCCGTGCCGATTGTCACGTTCTTGTCTATCGCGGATATCGGATTTCGCACTTCTCCTGTGCCCCAGTTTGTCTCCCATTTGTTTCTCTCTCTCTCTCCCTCTTGTCCAAAAATCAAATGTCCCGATGTGGCATGTTTACCCAGACATATTGACTCAAGTCCTGTTTCACAACCATTTCTAACTGTACCCCCTCCATAACTGAATTCTCATTGAACCCCCATCCCATCCCCATTCCTCTTCCTGGAACATCTGTCTCCCTTGAGAAGCACCCTCTTCCCTTTGGCTTAACCACTGCCTGCCCTATGTCTCTCTCTGACAGTGGCCATTATCCGCTCGTGCATCCCATTGAGACGCGTATCCGTGTTCGGGATGGCCTCAAAGGGCATCTGCTCCAGCCGACTGTAATTACCAAAGGGCCGATCGATACCCCTCCGACCCACACCATCTGGCCCCTCCGGCTGCAACTAACCATGCAGAGGCAGAGCACAATGGCCGCATCTTTAACCACACTAAGACTTATTTTGGCCTTCTTTTTACTTAACTTTAGACTTTTGTAACTCTCGCATCTCTTTCGATAATTCTTATTTAAACTAATTCAATAGTATTTGGAAATTTTCTTTTGTGAGCTATTGCCACATCATTCCACTGTTTCAATCACAGTCACAACACTTGACCAACCCACACCATCTGACCATGCAAAGGCAGAGCAGAATGGCCGCATCTTTAACCAAAATACGGTTTTCTCTCTCTTTTAAATCTTATTCCACTCATTTTTTGAATGTTTCAGTAGTTTTTCATTCGATTTCTCAGTTAACCAATTCTATGCCTATCGCCAATTGTCTTTTGTGTGCTATTGCCACATCATTCCACTGTTTCAATGCCTTCTTTAACATCGTTTCTGCCTTTTATCATGGATCTATTTGAGAATCTGCGAATGCTATCAGGTGAAATCAGGCTTGAGAGAAAATGTGAAAGACAGAGACAGAGACACAGTCAGATAGACAAGTGAGAGAGATAAAAGAGTGAGAGAGTGAAATAGTGAAAACTCCCAATTCCCTCTTGTTGTTTCCATCAATAGGCATAATGCCACCTCCTTCCGGCTATTTTTCTGCCTCCCCCTGTCACCCACCATCATTCTATGCTGTCCCCCCTCTCTGGGAGATGCCCTTGGGGCGAATCGATGTCTCTGCCGGGGAATCCGCGCCGAAAAAGGCAATGGAAGGCCAATTCGAGCGCTAATGACCACCGGGTAATGAGGGAACGCCGTCCACCGCAACTCAGCCCCAAGGCCAACCTAACCATTCTCTCGAGAGTGGTTTCTCTCTCGATTTGGTAAAGTTTTCTCTTTTTTCAAAGTTCTGTGGAAACAACATGGCTTCTCATTTCTGCTGAGAATAGACTAGTAATACGATCTGTCCTCAGAGTCAGTGGCAGATTTGTTTGAACACCTGGCTGCTACGCGCTTCAAATGCAATTGTCAGATGTAGAAATGCTGTCGACGATGAATGTACTACCTGACATTGATTCACTTGTAATCTCTCTCACGCTAACTCGCTCACTCTCACACACACATGCTCACACGCTCACCCACTCACCCACTCTCACACCGACACGCTCACACGCTCACCCATTCATACACTCTCACACTCCTATAACCTCACACTTTCACACTCTCATACATTCTCAGACACTCTCACACTCACAGAATCTCACACGCTCACACACATTCACACTTTCACACTCACACAAACGCACACTCCCCCTTATTGCTATTTATTCATATTCCATTTTCACTCCCACGCCCTCTCTCCATTCCAATCAAAGTTTCCCTTGTTTTCCCCCCCACCTTCCCCATTAATTCACCGCAAGATTCCTCATTTCCCCTGTTTTCCCTGCCTCCCCTCCTCTTGGGAAATGAGAGCCATCGGCCCTCTCTCTCGTGGTCCGAAGTGTCCAGAAGAGTCCCCAAAAAGGCGGCTGGCTGCATTGTGGATGCATGGGGACAGCCGACTGGCACCGACGTCGGGGGGACAGCCGGCGATTAATTTCTGGAGGGACACGGCGGACGAACGGATTGTTTTCCTTCTCACATCGATAATCGGATGTGGACGAGAATTTCGTCATTGGGATTTCCGAGTCGGCATAACAAATTTCGAAATGGGAATTTCGCGTGATCCCGTCAGATGTAGACACACTGTTTACCGAAAAATGCCATTTCTGTAAAACCATTTATCTTTTTTCTCTTTTTTCGTTTTATTATTAAATTTTGGCAATCTTATGGGGTTTAATTTCGTAATCTTTGAATGCATCTTCCTGTTTTGCCACTTCATTCCAATGTTTCAAAGTTTATTTCCTTTTTTGAAAGTGTTTTGCCTGTCTGTCTGATTTTTTTCTCTGTCTGTCTGATTTTTATTTATCCAAAAGTGAAAAAAACAGTGGAGTGATATGACAAAAGAAAACGATATAAAGGAAAGACTATAATCCGTTCCAAATCCGTCATAATTCCTAATAAAATAGAAATTGGCATTTTCGATCTGTTTGTTTTTGTTAATATTTCTATTTTCAAATAGTTTCAACTTTTTGGCAGACTTCATCAATGTTTTAAATCGACTTATTTTTAGATTTGCAGGTTTTCCTAAGCACTTGCCCGTTGTTTACCAAGCAAATGCACCATTGAGTGGTTTTACCATATCATGTTTCAATTTTTTTTTCAATTTCTACAATTGATGTTTCTCTGAAACAGTTGACCATTTTTTGTTAATATAATACTTTTGTTAAAGCAAAAATTTCGTAAATACATGCATAAACCGTAAAATTAGCATAAAACTAGCCAAAACAGTCCTTTCTGTTGCGAAAAGTGATTTGTTTGGTGTCCCTTCGTTCATCCATCTCCATAGCTTCTGGTCTCCCGTGTCACGGTGTAATAACCCGTGGCAAATCATATGCAGCCGGCGTCTTTCCCCCTTTGGCCCTAATTTTCTCTCTTTTTCTAATCCTTCGTCCCCTGATCGGCGGAAAATACGCAGGTGCAGGAAGCCCAGCTGCAGTTGTCTGTAATTTCCGCATATTTTACGTCCAATTACCGGAAAACCTAGAATCTGAGCGTTTTGCTTCCTTTTCCTTCTTGGAGATCGTAGAAATTCATATTTAAAGGATAAAATACCATTTTCGGACGCTTGGAGGCCGCGACAGATAGTTCAGCGTCCTGCGCCAGGCTGCGCCCGCCGGTCCCGTGGTGTAGCGGTTAGCACTCAGGACTCTGAATCCTGCGACGGGAGTTCAAATCTCCCCGGGATCTTTCTTTTGCTTTTGCTGTAATAACTCTCCTGCAAGTGACTGATACGTATATAGAAGCCCCGTTCGTCAGAGAAAGAGAGTATCCGACTAATCGGATCTGCCCTTTCGTCGTCTCGGCAACCGCGCGAGAGCAGCAGCTGCGTGTGGCTCTCTGTTTGTTCACGTGTCCATCCCTTTGTGATTCCCCATTCCCTGCTGCCATCCCCAGCCCATCCAATGTCTATTTACGGTGTTTGCCCCCCCCCCCCCTTCCGCCCTTCGAACTTCGATTTGTACATGTGCAGAGCAGCGTAATTGCGGCGACCAGTTCACGCCCGACGGCTGAAAAAGAAACAGACAGTTGACTTTTGGGATCATTGACTTTTCGGGTCAGTCGCGCGAAAGGGCAACTTTTTGTTGATTTTCTCCCCAGATGTGTAATTTCTCGTTGAAAATTTCTATTTCTGGAGAATTTTCACATGTTTACTCCCACACAAACGAAGGCGCAATTGAGAGAAAACAGGCCTTGCGTGAAAGTAGAGCTAATTCGGGACTATTTTTCTCCACAAAATGTCAAAGACCCCACATTTTGCAGAAAAAGAGGGGCGAGAGAAAGAGAGAAAGGCGGTGGCCGCCGCCTCGTTGCTAATCAAGCACTCCCGCAGCAGCGGCCACCGCGGTCCCGTGGTGTAGCGGTTAGCACTCAGGACTCTGAATCCTGCGACGGGAGTTCAAATCTCCCCGGGACCTTTCTTTTGCTTTTGACTCCTGAAAACAAACTATGACTTTTGTTTTGCGTTTATCCGTTCACTTAACAGATTTTAAATGAATTTTTACCCCGTTTCATTGGATTGTCAATCGCAGTTCATGCTTTCAGCCGTTTAAACTCTTTGCAATTGCATTGGTTCCGATTGACCTGCGTCATCACCCCTTCGATCCTCTCTCTTGCGGTCTCTTTTTCCCGTGGTTTCCGTGGCGACGGCGCCGGTCGCGGGGTCAGAGCGTTAAAACGAACACCTGCCACTGCGGCCTCTGCCTGCGCCCCCCAGACCCCTTCTGAATCCCTCAGTCTCAGAAATGGCCTCTGCCCCATTTCCTCCCCTTTTCTGTGGAATTCGGACCCCGAATTCGATTTCTACGGCAATTAGCCTTTGTTTCCTCCCGGAATTCCGTCCCCTCGCGCGCCGGCTCCTGAATAAACACGGAACGTGGATGTTGCGCAAATGGTAAACATTAGTATGCACTTGTTGAATTGGAAAAGAAGGGAGAATCATATTTCTTGGCTGAAAATAGATTTCCAACTTTCGAAATGACCCAGACGCAGAAAAAAACGTAAATTTGAGTTGGGATGGGACAGCTGCCGCCCGGCTGGACAAACCAACACGGTATCCATCAAACGAAATAGACCAGCGTGTTTTTCTCAAATTAGGTGCCAAAACGA
Source organism: Oscheius sp. G VE-2021 (assembly GCA_022343465.1). Taxonomy (NCBI): domain Eukaryota; kingdom Metazoa; phylum Nematoda; class Chromadorea; order Rhabditida; family Rhabditidae; genus Oscheius; species Oscheius sp. G VE-2021. The sequence continues at coordinate 804,412 of JAJQXH010000019.1, read as the reverse complement.
CCCATCTCGGCTGAAATAACGAATTAATGATCCTTTTTGGACCAAAATGAATTTTCAGCCATGGCGTAGTTGGTAGACGATTCGCTCCACGCCATTAGACGCGGGTTCGATCCTGGCCGCAACATAATTTTAGTTTTCGAAATTACAGAAACTTAAAAAAAAACAGAATAAAGCATTTTTTCCTAAATCTACCGACCTCATCTTGCTTTCTTCTATTGATTTTTCATTTCACTCTATTGAGAATCAGTTTTATTGATTTAAACTTTTGTATTTTATATTATTAAAACATTGTATTTTAAATAATTTTTCAACCCAATTCTTTTTTTAATCAATTTCTACAATGTATTGGAAGGATGGCGCAGTTGGTTGGCTGCCACTACCTACCAACACAATTGTAGAGGTTCGATCCCCTCAGCCGCAGTTTACTTTTTTGTCAACATACTTTAAAAAATTTTGGAATTGAATTGAAATGAAAATTAGAAAACAAAATTTCTCTTTACAAAAATATTATTTTGCCTTTTCTCCTTTTGTAGCGTCGTTTTGCTCTGTGGCGCAGCTAGTAAGGTGCCTGGTAGTAGTCTAGTAGGAAACTACATTGGGAATACCCGTGAAGTAAACTTAGCGTAAGAATTTGAATAAGTTCTTTTTTCTCATTTTCTGTCATTTTTCTTTTAAATCGATTTAAATGGGTTTACGTGGGTTGACGAAAAGTACTCACGCAGTTACGTATTCTGATAGTTCTAGTGACCCCTGTTCATTTCTCAGAATGTAGTTGCCTACTAGACTATTACCGGGTGCCTTCTTCCACGCAAACAGTTCTGGGATCAACCCCGCCTGCAGTTACATGTGGAATACTGTAGTTTTCATTGATAATATATACCTTTGTTACATTTTTCTTTGAAAATCTTATTTTATTTATTATATTTCTAATTTTCTTATTCCTTGAGCCTATTATTCCAAAGGGCACACCTCTCAAGTTCTCTGCTCCTTTATTATACACCTCGTTAGGACAAGTGTTCCAACATCATAAATTCCCGTTCTCTAGTGGACTAGTTTCTGCATCTATTGGTTTTATGGACAAAAATATTTTTGGACCAAGGGGATTGATCCAGTCACCCCACCCCTTTTCTTGCAATACAAAGCTTACCTCTAAAACCTAAAAAAACGGCGTAAAAACCAATTTTCATACTTAGTTTAAGTAATTTTCCTAGAAAATCCCTTCCTGGATATCCTTTCTGGCTTCTCCCGTAAATCAGAAAATCCGTCATCCGTGGCGACGATTAAGGATTCCACGCATCCATCTGCTGACAGGCCGAGAATCCTCTTCCGTTTTATTTACGACTTCCGCCTCATTTGGAGCGATTTGAGAGGATCCAGACGGTTCCTGAAGATTGATTTGGATTTCTAATTGAAACTGCAAAAGAAAGGTCCCGGGGAGATTTGAACTCCCGTCGCAGGATTCAGAGTCCTGAGTGCTAACCGCTACACCACGGGACCGGCGGTGGCAGCGGGGAAAGGGTCATTGATATGACGCGCGCAGATATCCCCATGCAATAACCCTGTCGTCACTCATCCTGTATAAAAAATCTCAAAGGATTCCCCCAATCCATGTAAGCCGTGACCGCCGTGCAGTCTGCTAATCGAGGCTGGGCCGCTCTCTCGCGCTTTTCACTTTCATTAGCATGGAGCCCTTTTTGTGGCCGAAACGACCGCCAATATGCCCTTGAAGGCGGCCTCATCTTGAGACTCCTGCCCACTCGGCCCTTCGGACAACTTTACTTTGCAAACTTTGCACATCACTTCTCTCTCTCTCTCTCTCTCTCTCTCTCTTTTTTTTATCACCGATTGATAAACGTTCTCATTTCAGAACGTATATTCTCGCCCGTCGCGAAGGGACCCATCGCCAGCGTAAGTTTCTTCTCTTTTCTCCTTCCCATTTCGTTGACCATCCCTTCTCCTCCCTTCTCTTTTTGCCAAAACCGTTCCGCCGCCCTTTCTCTCCAACTTTTCTCTTCAATCCATCACCTCCACAAATGGCGGAACCTAGGTCTTTTGCAGCGGGAATGCCTGAATTCGTCCGCTAATCTTCCTCTTTTTTGTCTCCGCCAATCCCCCTGACGCGTCTGCTCCCACAGACTTTGTTTCGTCACGGCCTTTGGAGTGTCGCCTGGGTTCTCACATGTCAGGGTTACGAAAGTTCAGTTTGAAACCCATCTCTTTCTTTTCACACTACTCGCACATACTTACACACGTACGCACGCACATACAAACATACACACAGACACACAGATACGTATACACACCGACACAGACACACATAAACACTCGCACACACTCGCACAAACACAAAAACACAAAAACACACACACTCGCACACACATACACACATAAACGCACATACACACTCCCCCTCTCTCTCCGTATCTCTCACTCTCACTCCTCTCTCTCTCTCTGTCTCTCCCTCTCTATGCTTTTTCACTATAACGTTCCAACCCTTTCCCTGTTCCCGCTTTCCAAATCGCCGTCCGGTCCATCGGATTTCCAAGTAATCCCTATCAATTACGCCTCTATGCACCGTTTCGACACTCCGTTTCAAATCGCCTGTTTACGAATTTTCTATTTGAAACACTCCTTTTTTCATTGATTTTCTTTAAAAAAAAACAACTTTAAAAATCCCTTTTCCTTCACTTCAAGACTACTATTGAAGATTCAATTTCGTCATTTCAAAAGCCCTGCCATGCCTTTCCGTCCAGTTCCTTTTTCTCCAATTCTCATCTAAATCCAGCATCCAATTTCCGTTCGGGCTTCGCTAATTCCGCTCGATTCCTCTTTTTTTGCACCGTTCCTTCCATTTTCATTACCGACGTCGCTCCTCCCGACGACTGAGCCGGAATTATTGGATTTCTCTTTTGCAGAAACTCGTTTTCTTCGCAAATTGAAAGGAAATGTAACGTTTTGATAGCGAAATACACATTTTAAATTTTACTGTGATAATTTATTGTTGTTGCCAAAATGAAATCAGCTGCCAAAATTTTGCATATTAATTAGAATATCTAAATCTCATTCAACATTGTCTCTCGCACTGCGTATCTCATTTCCGCTGCACTAAGGGTCGTTTTGGCATGATTCCAGTTTGGCAAAAGCTATAAGTTCACATTCAATAATGTTTTTACGCAAATGTTACATGAAGATTTTCAAAAATTTCACGCCAATCAATTAATCGAAAAACGAAAAGAAATTGGAACTTTTCATATGAGCACAAATTTTGAAATTTTTTGGCATGATACCAATGTTTCAAAAGCATATTGTCAAATTTTCGTGAAATCAAAATTTCTCTGTTTCACATTCTTTATTTTAACTGAAACTGCAATTAAAAGCGAAAAAAGTGAAAATTTAAAAATATACATTTTCAAAATTAAAATTGTTGAATTTACATTTTCAAAATTAAAATTGTAAAGGTTACATTCTCAAAGTAGAATTTTCAAAATTTAAATTTCCAAAAACTGAAATTGTCAAATATACATTTTCAAAATTTTTCAAATTTTTCGTTCTCATTCGCAATTCGCCCGAAATTCCTCTGAAATCACAATTCCTCCCGTTCGATGCTCCGTTTCTGTTGACTTTCCTCTGTTTTCCCTCCTTATCTCCACCCGTTGTCGATTTCTCTCGTGTTTTCGTTCCTACTACTATTCTAGACCCCTATTCGGGACTATACTGTATTTCTAACCACTGTATTCTTACTGTATTCTTAAAATAACCTTTAAATTTCTGAAGCCTTTAAAAATATTTCAAAACATCAAAATGAAATAAAATCCCTTCAGTGAAATGAGCCATTTCGTCATGTAAACACCCACACTCTTTCTGTGAAAACCAGTTTGCGAAAAAGAAAAGTTGTCATCCTCTTTCGGCCTTCTTCTGTCACATCATTCCGCCCTTTGAACAGATTGTGTTCAGTAGAGAAATGTTGCCTAAACTGTTGCCCAATAGTATATTTTGAAAAAAAAATGCAATAAAACCGAGTCAACTTTAGAAATTTAATTTTAAATATATTTTGGGAAACCTGTCAATTTTTATCAACAGAAAAACTTGTTTTTGACTTTTGCTTTAATCTAATTAACCTTATAAATTTAAATATCCCCATATTAAAAATCTAACAAAAAAATCGATTTTATTGAAATTTTGTTGAAGCGATAAACTGTTTTGTCCATGTTAATTCTGCAAAAGAAAGAAAAACTGAAAACCCCGCATTTTCCAATAACGCGGTAGTTGCGTAGAATTGCGTGAAATTATGTGACTCAGAATGATTCAGCGCCTGACGAAAAGGTCTGGGAATTTGAAATTTCAAAACATTTTGCGCCTCCGAATAAAACGTGGTTAAACCCTAGATTTAACGTTTTTTATCTTGCAATTCTATTTTTTCCACCTTAAGGATCTTGGAGATCAGAGTGCTTCATTACATTTTAAATTACATTTTAAATTATTAAACTAAAAATTTAACTATTTTTATTTGGTTAATTTAAATTAAATTACTTTTTAGACTCTAATTTAGACTCCAGTGTATCCTTTCCTTAAATAAACTAAAACAGTGCGCGCAGTTTTGGAGTAGGCCAGTTTCAACTTGATTGCCTTATTTTAAGGACAATTTAAAAATTTTGTTAAATAATTCACTTAAATGATCCCCCTTTTTCAAGCGTACTCCCCCTTTTCGCTTCATTTCCGCCTCGCAGCCTTTTGTATTCGGTTCGCAGCTGCCAGCCGGCTGTGCCCGCATTTTGCTCTCGTTCGATTGATCGCCGGCCGATCCGTTTCGTCAAAAGCGACACCAAAAAAGGCCAGCTGACAGCAACGCCTGCCACTCTCCTGACAGCCGCCGTTTGCTTCAGACAGCCGGCTGTCCACCAAAAAAGGCCTTATCTGCCGTCGTTCCAGCTGCTATTTGTCATTTGCGACTCTGCGCAGACCCCCGAAAAGCCAATGACACGGTTTTCGACCAAAGGGGGGACTTTTTGGACTGGCATTTTGATAGGATAATGATACTACTAAAATGAAGAAAAATCGTTATTTGCCATTAAACCCTTGAAAACAAACTTTTACAAACCCCTGAAATCAATTTTAAATCTAAAAGTTCATTTTTGAAAATTTGAAAATTTCTAAACAAATCCCTGAAAACCGTTTTAAATCTGAATTTTATTTTTTTTAAATTGAAATTTTTCTTACAAACCCCTGAAATTTTTCAAATTTAAAAGATAAATTTTAAAATCCAACATTTCCCTGTAAAGTTTCGTTGTAAAGCCCAGGAATGCTTGAAAAACGTGTCATAAGCGAGACAAACTGTTTTTGCAGTCTTATCTTCGCTCAGCCATATCGCTCTGCGAACTTTCGCCAAAACGTACACCCCAACCACAAATAATCGTAAAACACTCGAACGCCACTTTTGTTCTTCCGTTCCGATTGTTATCTTTTCGTTGAAATTTAACTTACCGAAAATTTGAGAAAACAATAAATATTCCATAATATTCCATTTTGTTAAAGGAAATTGATTCAAAACATGGTCGTGCAAAATCGGTCTCTTTCTAAAACAGCGAGATTTTTTATAATTTAAAATTTACTTAAGAAATGTTATTTGCAAGATCAAAAATGCCTTTTTAATTAAAAATTGAACAATTCATCAAAGTTCACGCACGGCCAGGCCAGATAAAACAAATTTAAGCCCGGCCACTTAAAAGTGAAAAGTTGACAAAATGTTTTGGTTATTTTAGCTGCATACAAATTTTATATTGCGTTAACAAATCTAATTTTATAAAAAGAAAAAAAGATTTCAAGCCTAGGCGTCAAACTTTCGACTTTTTGGATCCGTAGTCCAACGTAGACCCCCTGCGCCAGTGTTAATTACAAAAAACAATAAAATCCTAGTCCCCAATGATTGATAATGATTTCTGATGTTTATAAAAACAGTATAAAACATTTGTTGCAAAACTATATTTATAATAGTGAATGTCTATTTTTTTGAAATTTGAAAAATTGAAGACGCACATTCTAGAATATGACACACCCTTGCTTTGAATGAATCACTGAAGATAGTTTAAAAGCAGCTGAAAGTTTACAAGTTCACATTGTTTATACTGGGTTTATACAAATCAAAACATACCATATCGCTCCTCAAATATTTGTAAACAGAAGCTAAAAGTAATTTTAAAAAAATTTACATTAAAAATGAAAAAAAAACTAAAACTTAATTTTTGAATAAGTGATTTCATTGATTTTTCAAGGTGAAACATTTCATAAGATACTCAGGCAAAAATTTAGTTTATTTTTAACTAAATCAAGCATAAACTTATTTTGAAAAACCCCCACGAAAACTCTTTTTTTTCCGTCAAGTTTTCCGTTTAAAAAGTTCCCCCAAATTATCCTTTTGTCTTATCTCCCTCCTTTCGTACTTTCCATTTTGCCACGGCAGAAAGTACCGCGTCCGACGAATGCCCGCCGTTTTATTCCACCTTTATGTCGGCGTATTTGCGTCATTGTGAAAACATAGCATTCCGATGACATTCGCTCGTTTCATCCGCTACGCGCGGCCTTCGAATCAGCGGAAGTGGGAGGAATCCACAGTTTTTATGACCCACAAAGGAAAGCTCACATTTTGCTTGCCATAAATGCTAAAATTCGGGCAGATCCGTCTTTCCAAACAATTTTTAGCCCGGTCGTTTTAAATATTATTGAAAAAGCTGTCGAGGGCTCGGACCCCGCCGGTGCACTTTAATTTTGTTCATTGGTAAACTGAATAACTTACTAGATTTTGGCACTTAAAAAAAGTAAATTTTAATTAAATTTTACAATTTTGATTTTACTGTTAAATAAAAATTTATCTTCTTTTTTTACCAACGGGGCCGTCCAAAATTTTTCATGAGATTTTTGGAATGTAACCACATTTACAAACTGCGATTTGCCTTCTGTTTCTTGCCTAAGTATTATTTGAATAAGCAAAATTTAAACCATGGTAAATTCATAAAATCTAACTGAAACTTTGGTAACATTGGCGAAAAAAATATTATTTTAACTTTTTCTTCACTTTTGAGACACATCACTCCAAAAAGCAATAAGAAACTTTTTCCATCTGAAATTTCATCTTCCGAAACGGGAACCCTAATTAAGCCATCGGATCCCTTCCTTCCAGCCGTCTGGCTTGAATTTCAGTTGTTTTCGTGGTTTGGAAACAATAAAAGAGAATCCCCGAGAGATTCAATGAACAATCTCTTTTCGCTGGAATTCCCTTGGAAAACAGACGTGAAGGCTGAAAATAGCCTTTTCAGTGATGATTTTAACAGCCTGAAAATCTAATAAGAAAACAAAAAAAAATATCTGATTTGAAATTGTAAAAACAAACTAATTTAAATGAAGATCAATTTTTGAATTTTGAAATTCTTTTCAAATCGAAAAAAAAGTGACCGTGGATGAGCAATTTCGGATTATACGGTTTACTTGACACGTTTAGGCGTTTCTAAACATTTACACTCCCCGCCCACCAAAAAGCCATTTCAATTGATCGTCATAACATCGGACGCCCTTTGTGGTCCTTTTTCATTCGAAACTTTTGCCGTTTCGCAAACCAATGAAAGAAGAAGAAACTCCCGTGAAGGCCGCGCTAATCTCCCGCATCAGTCAAAGCCCCTTCAGACGCCGGTTTACCTATTTTTGGAACCTTTTTAGAGCGAATGCTTCTACTCTTTTTGACTTACGTCCAATATCTCTGTGGTTATAGTACCCTTCTAACAGAAAGGTCGAGGGTTCGATTCCTATGGAAATTGTTTTCGATTAAAACTTATACAAAGTCAAAAAAATACTTATTAATTTAAGTGCCTTTTTTCAAAAAGTTTAAAATTTAAAAAATGACTTTACGTAAAAATTTGTTTTCGATTAAAACTTACAAAATTGAAAGTATTTAAATAACTCTAACTGCTTTTTTTCAAAACGATTAAAATTTGAAAAAAAGGCTCTACGTGGGATCCAGCTTTTGAGTATTTGAATATGGGCACATCACATTGCACTGCGCTAGATCAGCCCCAAATTTTTTCTCGCCTTTTCAAACAAAATCGTTTAAACATTGTATCTTTTTGAAAATAAATTTTAAAAAAACACACACAATTCTTGAATTAGACTTACATGCATAGCTCAGCGGCAATGGTGCTCTTTTGCCCTCTTATGTCACGAGTTCGATCACCTCGGAAACCTTTAATTTTTTTTTGAGAAAAAACTTCAACAAAATTGAAAATGCTAATTGTAAGTAATATAATGGTTATTTGAAAAGTTTGAATTGTAGCAAAAAATGACTCAACGCGGGATCGAACTTTTGATTTGTTAAATGAGGCGCGCCATTGTTGCAGGCTTAAGTTGAATAAAAACTTTAATCTGAAAACTTATTTATTAAAACTTTAATAACGTAAACCTAAAAATTATGAAATTTCAAGCTTCTTTAAACAGCGAACACTTCGTTTGAAAAGAAAGCGCTCTTGAAAGTGCCACTTGCTATCAGTAAGATTTCGGGAAACCCTAGCCTTTGTCACCGGAAGCCAATTTCCCCCAGAAAACCTCCGAAAGTCATAAAAGGTGACGAATCGCCGAAAAGCAAGTGCTCTGTCTAATTGAAACGGCGTGTGACCCATCCCGTCGGGCCATCTGTCGTCGTCGCATATGCTATCTGACCCTCTGGCGATGGTCTCTCTCTGGCGGTCTCTCTCTGGCGGTTGGCACCCGCCACCCCGCAATTCCCTGTGTTTGCACGCGGAATTCCGCCTCCTCAAACATCTAAACTGTTGACAGAGTGTCGCTCAACCGAGATTCTGTTATCCCTCTCGATTACGACCGCTATCAAAGCAAATAGCCCACGGCTACCGGCGGTCTTTGAGGATTTCAGATTCCTCTTTTTATCTAGCCAAAACTGCATCAAATATCGAATTTTAAAGATTTTTTCTGTAATAAAATAGCTTAAATTATGTTTAACTCATATTTTCGGACTAATTTCGCAGTTTGGTCAGTTGATGTCCATGGTGCAGGGTCTAGTGGCGCGCACCAAACTTTTGTTCAAGGGTTCGAGCCCAACTTGCGGTAAAAATTAGAGAATAAAATAAGTAAAACAAAATAAACACTCTATTTTTTAAAACTTAAAAAAACTTTATTTGATAGTTCTGTCCCTGGCGGGGGTCGAACTTCAAAATAAAGAGTAGCCCACTGTAGTCGAGTTTTTCGAACAAAACATGCATTTTTCAAAATAATGTAATTTAAATTGAGCTTTAAAAATGTCCCTCTAAAAGTTTTTGGACCCTTGGCGCAAAGCCTAGTAGCGCGCTCCACTCTTTTGATGTAGAGTTAGACCCCCCCCCCCTAATTTTTCAAACTTTACCATTAAACCACAATTTCAATTACAACATTTTGAAAACTAGGGTTTCATAGTTTTGCCCCTCACGGTATCGAACCCTTGACCTGAAATGTAGCGCGCGCCCCTTGGATCAACACCAATTGGCGGTATTCACTTTAAAAAAGAATATTTCATTTGGTGACCTTTAAAAATTAGTTTTTAGAGCAATCTGCCCTAATTTTCCCTCAATTTTCAAACGTAGTTTATTCCCTGTTTACACATCTCCTTGTTTGGCCTCGGTGCTTTACGTTTAGTGACTTTATTTGGTTCCCAAAGTATTTTTTCCATTTTTTCTTTAAAAATCTAATAAGAACCTTTGAAACAGTAGACTGATGTGACAAAACACCTAGACTTAACTATTTCAACTATGGTAAGCCCACATAAAGTAATGCCTGAAAAGCCGTGCCTGAAAATTTCATAACTTGCCAATTTTGAAATTCAAATTTCGCCACAAGTTCATAGAGCACTGCCCTCCGCACCCTCTCTGAATCTGCCGCGTCTTGAAGTAAACAAAGGCCGCGTGTGTATCCCCTCTCCCGCGTCTTCTCGAAAACGCAGTCGACCGTGTTTCCCTCTGACTCAGAGCCTCTTTTCCTCCAACATTCCTATTACGATTCCCCGGATCGCAGTCTTGTTTTGGACGGCTGCCAAACGCAATTACTCCCGCGGACGAAATATTCACGAATAGTCGGAAGGGTACGGTGGAAATTAAATTTTTGAAAAAACTGCAAAATGTATAAGCTGCAAAATGTTTGGTTTGCAACAATGGCGCAATGGCAAGAGTCCAGTTCGATCCTTCGTAAAAAGATTTCCACCAAAACAAAACGTTTTCTTTTAATTTTTTTTAAATCTGAAGAAAAAAAAACGAAATTTTATTTTTAAGCTTGCTTGGCGCAATCCGACTTCGCTAGCTACTTCCTAGTGCAAACCAAAGTTTTTTCCGTTCAACTAACTTGATTATCTTTGAGTTAAAAGCTACTAAAACTTACTAAATATCAATTAAAACTTTAAAAATTAGCTCGCTTGGTGCAGTGCGAGACAACCGGCCATAAGAAAATGTTTGTTGGATCAATCCTTCCCGATGCCAAACAATTTTTCTCTTAAAATTAATATTGATTGATTCCCTTGCAATATCTAGAATTCATAGGCACTTCTTTCTTTCGCCGCCCTGCCCATCTCCCTCCCCGGGGTGCCATTCCCAGAAGTGCCATTCCCCCACCAAAAGTCGACGGCTGACCTCGCGCAGTGTCAATTAATAGTCAGCGACCCCCCTCATTATCACGACCTCACTGCCTCACAAAAAGTTGTCCAAAACGCCCGACCCGTAAATCATTCGCATTGTTGTCAAAACAGGCCGCTATTTCCCCTTACTTTGAATATCATTGCCCTTTCCCTCACGTCTTTTGGCAGTGAAGTGAATGGCCGCAGCTGACAGCCACCTGTCGCCCTTTAACACAGATGTTTACCGTAATCGACAGCGCCTAATTGTTCCAGTTGAGGTTGAAGGGGGCGTTTAAGACATTACCATGCACTTGATGCATTAGGCAGACTCGGTAGGCCGAATTGCAGTGCAATTCGGCCTAGTGGCTAAAACTTTAGACTCCTACCCACGCGTTGCGGGTTCAATTCCCGCGGCGGCGGTTCCTTTTGCTTTTTCGGTGTACATTCCCATGATGATTAAATCTTGGCTAAAAAGCCGTCGGCGGCTATTTTTTGCGCTGTGTCCATTTTTCGCCACGGTCGTATTTACAACGGACTCGAAACATTACACTGAACCAGATAACACGATGCCCTCTCGCAGATGACCACAGCCGCCTACACTGCACGCTGTTTACGACATTTTCCTTTCTCTCACGGATTTTGAGGACTTTTCTACACCTCTCTATCTATGTGTCTCCCTGTTTCTCAGTCTTCTCTCTTTCTCTCTCCCTTCCCTCTCTTTGTCTCTCTCTTTGTTTCCCTCTGTCTCATCTCTCTTCTACTTCTCTCTCTTGCTTTCCTTCTCTCTGTCTTCTGCCTCCCTGTCTCTCTCTCACACTCTCTTTTTCTCTTTCACTCTCACTCTCTCTCTCACTCTCTCTCTCTCTCTCTCTCTCCCTCCCTCCCTCCCTCCCTCTCTCTCTCTCTTCCTCCAAGCCTATCTCATTACCTCATTTGTCATCTTTCTTTTCCCCCTCCGTCTCAGCCCCGCTCTCTACCTCCGCTAGGGGTCAAGCGGTGGCTATTGCCATTACCTCCTCGCACCTTTCGCTTGTTTACGCCCTTTCCCCCACTTCCTTTAGTTTTCTCTCTTTCTCTTGCCCTCTCTCCCTCTCTGGGATGGTCAACTCCCCTTTCCCTCCCCTGTGTCCTTCCGTTTCCTTCCAGTAGCCTTTTGCCTCTGACCCCGCGAGAGCTAAACAAAATGCGCCGTGGCGTCACCCCCAACGGAGGTCAGAGGCAGACAGGGCAGAGCACTGAGGGAAGCGGCAGACACGCAGAGGAATCGATCAGAGTCCCCCAGCTAAGCATAGTGGTTGCAGCGTACTCGACATGGCCAGCGAGGGTGACCCGCCCGTCGAACACTCACACTTCTCCAAGGTGAGCCCAATTTCAATCGATTGGCGAATTGTTTATTTTTATTTATTTATTTGTTTATTTTTATTGATTAAAATAAACAAACAAATAAACAACGCTAATTAGTCCAAAACAACCGGAAATTAAGAATTTAACCGTGGGAACGAAAATGTTCCCACGCGATTAGGGCACGCCACTTGATTCATACCCCCGCGAAGGTTTTTCACCTTTTCCGGGATTAAAGGATTCTAAACGTCTTGGGAAAACGTTAAAAATAGAATTTTCTTTACAAAAAAATTGTTATAAAAAACTTTAAATGGTTTATATAGTAACCAATAAAATATTTATTCATTTGTTTGTAAAAAGGTATATTTTCACTAATTTTTTTCTAAAGTATATTTTCATCTCAAAATTTGAAACCCGATTTCAATTTAGCATGTTATAATTTTTTAATCTAAAAATATCGCTTTTTCATTGTTTTATTATTTTAAAGCCCAATTTTTGAACTTCAATTTCAAAATTTACCAATAAAAAAAATTGGTAAATTTTGAAATTTTGGCTTGATTTTTTAAAAATGAAAATGAGGTTTTTGCAAGAAGATATGAAAGAAAAATTATATAAAACGATAAAAACATGGCAGAACTACAGAAATATTTGAAAAGTATCTAATTAAACTTGATTCAATGCAATTAGTTGAATTTAAGTTTTAAAATTTTGAAGTATAAATTAAAAAATTCATTTTCAGGGGGAGAGCAGTGCGAGTTTTCTGCGCGCGGCGCGCGGCGGCAACCTCGACAAAGTGCTTGAGCTGTTGCGCGCCGGCACAGACATCAACACAAGCAACGCAAATGGATTGAATGCGTTGCACCTGGCGTCCAAGGAAGGACACAGCGAGGTCGTCAGGGAACTTCTGAAGAGGAAGGCCAATGTAGACGCTGCCACCAGGGTGAGTAAAGTCAGAGAGAGAGGGAGAGAGAGAGAGAGAGAGAGAGAGAGAGAGAGAGAGAGAGAGAGAGAGAGAGAGAGAGTTGAACGCCTCTAAGACCTTATGTACCTTCTGACAACAAAAGCCACAGATGCATCCAAAAGCTATTTTGAGAATGCATGACATGTCAGCCTCATCTCCGTTGTTTCAGAAGGGAAACACCGCCCTGCACATCGCCTCTTTGGCTGGTCAGTCTATGATAGTCACGATTCTGGTGGAGAACGGAGCCAACGTCAACGTGCAGTCACTGAACGGATTCACACCGCTTTACATGGCTGCTCAGGAGAATCACGAGGATGTTGTGAGGTTCCTTCTCTCGCACGGAGCTAATCAGGCACTTTCAACTGAGGTAAGAATTTTGGGAAAGAGAGAAAGAGAGAGAAAGAGAAGGGAGAGAGAGAGAAGAAGGTGACAGAAAGGGGAGAGGAATCATCATCTCTCTCTCACTCTCTCTCTTTCTTTCTTCTCTATCTATCCCTCTCTCCAATAGATCAAAAACCCCTCTCACGTGTCCCCTCCGCGTGCCGAATAGGCACTCAACCCGATTGAAACAATACCTGACGCGCGATGAATTGCCTCTAATCACGCCCTCCCCCCTCTCTCTCGCCTGGGAACCAGTTCGGCGCTTTGGCCCCGCATGTTGGTAATGCAAACAGCCGTTTGAGACACTTTTGCATCGCATTCTTTTGTTTGTCTTTGTCCCTGCGTGTGCTGCCAAATCCAGCGCGTAGTTTTTCGGGGGGCTGGATCGATTCCGGAGGGAGGGCGGGAGGGCGCAGTTGTTTGAGGACACGGTCCCCGAGGAACAAAGAGAAAGAGAGCAAGTTGACAAGTCAAGAGGCTCAAATGCCGGGGATATCCGGATTAAAAATTTGAAATCATTAAAAAAAGTTCAAATTCTCACTTTCAGGACGGATTCACTCCCTTGGCCGTAGCTCTTCAGCAAGGTCATGACCGCATCGTCGCCCTCCTTCTCGAGAACGACACCAGAGGAAAAGTCCGCCTTCCGGCCCTCCACATCGCCGCCAAGAAGGACGACACCAAGGCTGCCACTCTTCTTCTCCAGGTTTCTATTTTGATTCTTCTGATTTTCACCCTACTATTTGTTGTTCTATATTTAACGAGGCCTTGTAAATGCAAAAACTGAACCAAAATGGTTACGGTAGCTTACAGCAATCGGATTATCTTAGTACCTTTACGGGTCACTCACTTCACTTTGAATAAAAACTTCGAAGACCAAAAGTTAACTGTTTCCCTGTTTGTCAGAACTTTTGCGTTCCTGCGAAAATGTTCAGCTACCGTAATCATGTTTAACAGGTGTGCAGTTATTTGAAAGAAACTGGAAAAGTTCAAATTACAAGCAAATCAGTGAACGTCTCTTTTTCACGTCCTCACAGTCATACACACGTGTGTGACTGTGAGGACGTGAAAAAGAGAGGCGAGAGAACAGAGAGCCAGACGCTTAACAGCGACGATAGATGAAAAAGCAAAAATTTGGCAGATGGGGAATCAAACCCCTGACCTTCTGTTTGAGAGGCGAGGCGCTTGCCACTGAACTATAGAGGCATTGTAGACCATCTGCCAGCAGCGAGTTATAACTTCGCCGGCACCTGAAACTCATTTTCCAAAGCTCTTTGACAAAACCAAGAGATCAAAGTATACCTCTGAGATTCAGAATTTTGAACCCGTAACCTTTTATTTAGTTTAATCTTGCTTCAACTCGAATTTCAGAACGACCACAATGCCGACGTGACCTCCAAGTCCGGCTTCACCCCTCTCCACATTGCCGCCCATTATGGAAACGAGAACGTAGCCCAACTTCTGATCGAAAAGGGAGCCAATGTGAACTACCAGGCCCGTCACAACATCAGGTGAGCGACCCAAATCGTAGTGACCCAGCCGATCGGAAAACGGCTTTTTCCTGCGTGAAAATGACTGACGCGCCGCACCCCTCTCATAATTGAAGGGCGTTCGTTTTTCCCGCCGCCGTAACGCAATTCCACCCCGGCTGAAAAATAGCTCGCTTGATGAGGCTTCCGGTTCTTCATAAAAACCGTCGTCGTGGTGGTGTTCGGTCGCAGAAGGGCCCATGTGCGTGGCCTCTAATCAGATATGAATGGAGACCAGAAGGGGCCGCGCGCACTGGCTCCTCTCTTCCGGAGGAGACGGCCTCTCTAACGACGCCGCGCTCCTCGGAGAACAATCAATCCGACCCCTCCGGGCCACTGCCAATTTGGGGGAAGATGATAGCCGACAGGGGAGGAAGAGAGGGAGGTGAACTCCGGGTGAAATACGAGAACGGCAGGAGAGCCCAGGGGCTGTAAAGAGCGAAGATTGGCACCCGCAGGCAGGGAGATCGGGTGGCGGCGGAAGCGAACAGCAGAGGCGATGACATAAGACAGGGAATTAGTCTGGGGGAAAACGAGAGAGAGAGAGAGAGACAGAGAGACATAGAGAGGGAGAGTACACTTTCCATGAAGGCAACTTGCTTAGAAGTTAAAGATCTCCCCTTATTCAAATTTTTCAGCCCTCTGCACGTTGCCACCAAATGGGGCCGAACCAACATGGTCCAGCTTCTCCTGGCAAACGGAGCCATCATCGACAGTAGAACCAGGTACCGTAACCTTCAGAAGGCAATTTCTATGTCTATGCTTCAGAGACCTTCTGACCCCGCTCCACTGTGCCGCCAGGAGTGGCCATGACTCTGTCGTGGACATGCTTCTGGACAAAGGAGCTCCAATCTCCGCCAAGACTAAGGTAAGCGGAGGAGAGCCATTCGCTTTACGAGGCGGCCATTTGGCTAGCGAGCGGAGCTGATTAAACGCCGCCTGGCACTCGAAACAATACCCATTCATATGCCAGCGGCCGATTGGCGAATCCGCGCTGCGGGAATCCGGGGAATCGAGGAAGGGATATGTATAGATCAGGGGATGGGAAAGATAGAAATAGAAAAAGAAAAGGGGAAAAGAGAAGAGACGGTGACAGAGAGTTCAACTTACTTTATCCTTTCAGAACGGCCTTGCCCCTCTCCACATGGCTGCCCAAGGCGACCACGTCGACTCTGCCCGCATTCTCCTCTACCACCGTGCTCCTGTGGACGACGTAACCGTGGACTACCTAACACCTCTTCACGTTGCTGCCCACTGCGGCCACGTCCGCGTCGCCAAGCTTCTCCTCGACAGGAACGCTGACCCCAACGCCAGAGCTCTCAATGGCTTCACTCCGCTTCACATCGCTTGCAAGAAAAACAGAATCAAGGTAGTTTTCGAATTTCAGAAAGCTGAAGAAGAGGGTTTAGGTCGTCGAGCTGTTGCTCAAGTACCACGCTTCGATCGAGGCTACCACGGAATCGGGACTCTCTCCCCTCCATGTGGCTTCTTTCATGGGCGCCATCAACATCGTCATCTACCTGCTGCAGCAGGGGGCTAATCCTGACGTGGCCACCGTTAGGGGAGAGACTCCGCTGCATCTGGCAGCCAGGGCGAACCAGACGGACGTCGTCAGGGTTCTCATTCGCAATGGAGCCAAGGTGATCTCTCTCTCTCTCTCTCTCTCTCTCTCTCTCATTCTCTTTCCTCTCTCTCTCTCTTTCTTTCTTTCTCTCTGACTCTCTCTCTCTCTCTCTCTCTCTCTCTCTCTCTCTTTGTATATATGTCTCCCAAAGCCGTTTTGGGTGGCTAAGTCGTTTTTGCGACGCTACTAACCGACAATTTTCAGGTCGATGCGCAGGCCCGCGAGCTCCAGACGCCATTGCACATTGCCAGTCGTCTCGGTAACACCGACATCGTCGTTCTGCTGCTCCAAGCCGGAGCGAACCCCAACTCTGCCACTAGGGACCTATACACACCGCTGCACATCGCAGCCAAGGAGGGACAGGAGGAGGTCGCAGCCATCCTCCTCGACCACGACGCCGACAAGAAGCAGCTGACTAAGAAGGGATTCACTCCTCTGCACCTTGCTTCCAAGTACGGAAACGTAGAAGTCGTGAAGCTTCTAATCGACCGAGGCTGTCCTGTAGACATCGAAGGAAAGAACCAAGTCACGCCTCTTCACGTGGCTGCCCACTACAACAACGACAAGGTCGCCATGCTGCTTCTGGAAAATGAAGCTTCTGCCAAGGCGGCCGCCAAGAATGGATACACTCCGCTGCACATCGCAGCCAAGAAGAACCAAATGGACATTGCTGGAACTCTGCTCCAATTCCATGTAAGTTAACTATCTAAGGTTTTAGGACATAAGGCTTAAGATACTCAGGAATGCGTTAAGAGCCAGATAAGAGTAACATAGTCCCAGTGAGGCAATCATTGTATAATAGCGAAGGCATAAGTAGGCCCTTAATCCGCCGCAACTGGGCCGTAAAGTATGTCATGTTTGAGAAGGAACGCACGCATGATTTGACATACCGCTGATGAAATCGGTTATAGGCATGCTTAGCCATACCTAACTTTAGTAAGGCCTTAGAGTCGTTAGGGCATACGGTCCTTAAGGGTTGAAGCCTTATTTGACCTTAATCTTAGGCATGGATAGGCATTCTTTAGTAGGGCCTTAGGGCAGTTAAGGCCTTAGATACTAAAGTCCTTAAGGGTTGAAAAGACCTTCTAACCTAATCTTACAGAATATGTATTTAGGCTTGAAAGTATGGGAATCTTAGGCACGCTTAGGCATTTTTCAGTCTTAGAGACTAAGTCTCTAAGACCTTAACGGCCTTACTGCCGTTTTAAGGGTTAAAAAGGGCTTCTGATTAGTGAACCTTAATTACCTATGTCTTCAGGCTGACCCCAATGCCAAATCTCGAGCTGGCTTCACTCCCCTCCACCTCTCTTCCCAAGAAGGCCACCGCGAGATGGCCGGTCTTCTTATCGAAAACGGCTCCGACGTGGGAGCCAAGGCCAACAACGGACTCACCGCTATGCACCTCTGCGCACAGGAAGACCACGTCCCTGTGGCTGAAGAACTGGTAAGATTAACATTCTCTAAAAGCTCAGAAATCTGTTTAGTACAAGCACAATGCTGATATCAACGCACAGACCAATGCCGGATACACCCCACTCCACGTGGCTTGCCACTTTGGACAACTCAACATGGTAAGGAACATAAAGAATTTAAGCTAAGGGTAAAATTCTAGGTCCGCTTCTTGGTGGAGCACGGAGCCAATGTTGGAGAGACCACCAGGGCCAACTACACCCCGCTTCACCAGGCCGCCCAGCAAGGACACAACAACTGCGTGCGGTACCTTCTGGACCATGGAGCTTCGCCTAACGAAAAGACTGCCGTAAGTTCGGAATGAAAGAAAGAAACGAGAGAAATGTTTCAGAACGGACAGACCCCGCTTTCGATTGCCCAGAGACTCGGCTACGTGTCAGTGGTTGAGACTCTCAAGACTGTGACGGAGACTACCGTAATCACGGAGACCACCACTGTGACTGAGGACAAGTACAAGCCCCAGAACCCGGAGGCTATGAATGAGACCATGTTCTCTGAGAGTGAGGATGAGGGAGGAGCCGCCGCCGAGCATGAGGCTGCCAACGCCCATGCCAATGACTTCTCCGATACGCTGACTCAGGGATTGGCTGATTCTACTGGAGTTCACATGATTCACACCGGAGAACAGGTGAGAGAGGGAGAGAGAGAGAGAGAAAGAGAAAGAGAAAGAGAGAGAGAGAGAGAGAAAGAGAAAGAGAAAGAGAAAGAGAGAGAGAGAGAGAGAGAGAGAGAGAGCGAAGAGGGAACGCACGGATGAGTGAGTGAGTGAGTGAGTGAATGAGTGAGTGAGTGAGTGAGTGAGTGAGTGAGTGAGTGAGTGAGTGAGTGAGTGAGTGAGTGAGTTGAGTCAGTGAGTGAGCGAGTTACTCGATGAGCACAAAATACACAAACTGGGAGCAAGGAATGTGAGAAAATCGAGCAAAGAAGGCCACTTGCCCAGCTGCGCCCCAAGTAATGTCACTCGCTTCGCCCCTCCCCCTCATGACGAAGCCACTTAATGCCCGTGGCACGTCGAAACAGTAGGATGAGTGTGCTCCGATAGGCGAAGCAATCGATTCCGCGCTCCTATCAGTTGGCCCGTTCTGTTTGTGTGTTTGTGCCCGAACTTCACAAAAGAATGAATGTTGCCTTCCGCCTCCTCCGCAAGAAACATCGAATTTCAGCTGCTGAGCAAGAGCTCCGAGCTGGACGCCGTGAAATTGGCTCCGGACGCCTACGCGGACAACCTAGACGAGATCATCCGCAAGGCCCAGGTCCAACCCGTCCACGCCAGTCCTCTGATGAACGACAGGATCATGGACACTTCAGTTCAGAATGACAACATCCCCATTGGACACAACGTAGCTCAGCCTAGGTAAGTCCATTCCCTCTCCTTTAAGGGCCAAATAGGGCCTTAACCTTGTCTCCGTCATCTAACCATCACAATTACAGTAAACTTCTGCACAAGACGTAAGTTTCCTCCAGTGTCGTGGCGTTTATATTCGTTTTCCCAAGTGCTGCATGCTTTGCGCCCCCGATTGTAAACCATCGCGTGTCACTGCCCTCACATATTGCCACCCGCCGCATCGGATGTCAGGGTGCGTTTCACTATCGCCTGGGACCTCTGTCGACCAACAAAACTCATTCCCGCTCAGCTTTTTCTTCCGGCAGTGACACGTGATGGTTAACATGTGCGTTTTCAAATGGAAAATGATGCAAAGTTCAATTGAAAACATAAACTTCAAAATCAAACCTGGTAACTTCCGCCCCTAAAATGCCCTAAAAAGAAACAACAAACTTTTCAAATGTGCATACTACCTCACCACTAATAGCAACATTTTAGCATTTCAAAGCAAGCAAACTACACAAAGAAAGCGCCGCTTCATGAGGTTTACAAATGGCGCAGTTGGTAACGAGCTAGCCTCTTGAGAAAACGGTCAAGGGTTCAAATCTTACCCAATTACATGTTTTTGTTTTGGGTTAAATTGACCATGACGACAAGAAACACCAATAGTCTAAACTTCAACTTACTTAAGTTCAACCTTGCTTACCTATCAACAACCTAAACCCTAAGTTTTCTTCCTTAAACGCTACCTTTCCCTCCTATCCGTTGTGTTGTGGGACGGTACCCAACCTTAGCTCCTTCTTTGCTCAAAACCCATCTTTTCCAGTTTCCTCATCTCCTTCCTCGTCGATGCTCGTGGAGGAGCGATGCGTGGCTGCCGCCACTCCGGCGTCCGCATCATCGTCCCACCCAGAAAGGCCTCCCAGCCCATCAGAGTCACCTGCCGTTACCTCAGAAAGGTTTGATTCCCCAGAAGCTTTTACTCATTTGTTTATTCAGGACAAATTGGCCCACCCACCGCCATTGAGCGAAGGAGAGGAGCTGGCCTCCCGAATCCTCGAAATGGCACCGGCCGGAGCCAAGTTCCTCGGCCCAGTCATCCTGGAAGTGCCCCACTTTGCCTCACTCAGAGACCGCGAGAGGGAGATTGTCATCCTCCGTTCCGATGATGGACAACATTGGAAGGAACATCAACTGGAAGCTACTGAAGACGCCGTTCAGGAGGTCCTCAACGAATCCTTCGATGCTGAGGAGCTCGCCGCTTTGGATGACCTCCAGACCCCAAGAATCACCAGAATCCTCACCAACGACTTCCCTATGTACTTTGCCGTTGTCACCAGAGTCAGACAGGAGGTTCACTGCGTCGGTCCGGAAGGAGGAGTCATCGTCTCTTCTGTGGTCCCTCGAGTGCAGGCCGTCTTCCCCGACGGATCCCTCACCAAGACCATCAAGGTCTCCGTCCAGGCGCAGCCAGTACCCCAGGAGATGGTCACCCGTCTCCACGGAAACCGTGTCGCCGTGTCTCCCATCGTCACGGTCGAGCCTAGAAGGAGAAAGTTCCACAAGCCCATTACTCTCTGCATTCCTCTGCCTCAGAGCAGCAACAAGGGCATGCTGACCCAGTACTCAGGACAGCCTGGCCAGGAACCACCGACCTTGAGGCTTCTGTGTTCCATCACGGGAGGATCGGCTCCTGCTCAATGGGAAGACATCACTGGAACCACACAGTTGACCTTCACCGGAGAAGAGGTCTCTTTCACAACGACTGTCTCTGCTAGATTCTGGCTTATGGATTGCCAGACTCCGAGGGATGCTGCCAGGATGGCTCAGGAGGTCTACAATGAGGCCATCTCTATTCCTTACATGGCCAAGTTTGCTGTTTTCGCTAGGAGGACATTCCCTGTGGAGGGACAGTTGAGGTAAGAGAGAGAGAGAAAGAGAGAGAGAGAGAGAGAGAGAGAGAGAGAGAGAAGGACAAACCTAACTGTTTATTTTCAGAGTATTCTGCATGACCGATGACAAAGAAGACAAGACTTTGGAGAAGCAGGAGCACTTCAAGCTTATCGCTAAATCAAAAGACTGCGAAGTCTTGAAGGGAAAACATCAGTTCCTCGAATTTGCTGGAAACCTCGTCCCAGTCACCAAGAGTGGAGACCAACTCAGCCTCTATTTCCTCCCCTTCCAGGAGAACCGTCTTGCCTTCATGGTCAAGGTAAGATTCACTAGAATTTCTTGTTATTTTGCTTTCTTTCAGACAAGGACCAAGGATGAAAGCGATGCCGGAACCGAGGGCAGAATCGCCTTCATGAGGGAGCCTAAGAACCGCGCCGAGTCTCTGCCTCCTCAGGCACCCATTGCCACTTTGGCCATCACTCTGCCGGAGTACACTGGAGAGCCTCCTGCACCAGTTGTGGCCAAGAAGGATACCACTCCTTTCGATCTGAAGTACAACATCGCTCTTGACAAGGAGCTGCCGGAGTTTGTTCACAACAACGTGCTGAAGGGAGTCGGACCTGATTGGCAGAGGCTGGCTAGGGCTCTCGAGGTGCCTCACAGAGACATCCAGCAGATCAGACAGAGGTACCCTGGAAAGGAACTGCCCCATGTGTTGAAGATCTGGATTTATTTGAAGAAGGAAGATGCAACCAGTGAGTTATCTCTCTCTCTCTCTCTCTCTATCTCTCTTTTTTTTCTCTTTTTTCTCGTTTTCTCTCTCTCTTTTTTTCTCTTTTTTTCTCGTTTTCTCTCTCTCTCTCTCTTACTAAAAAGACATTTCAGACGAAGAACTCGACAACGCCCTGAGGCGCATCGGTCGCGACGACATCGTCAGGAGTATCCTCCACGGAGAGCCCGATGTCCTCACCTACGGAAATGGAACCGGAGCTGACTCTCCCTCAACCAAGAGAATTGAGACCACCACCAAGATTGAGAAGTACACCTCTCCTGTGGCTCCTCTGGATGTGGAGAAGAAGTACACTGACCTGCCACCCCAGGCCTCACCTCCCGCTGTGCTCACCAGCACTGTGGTTCACCACGAAGAGTCCCACATTGAGGATGCCGGCGAGAAGGTAAGATCCATTTTAAAGAAATCTAAAAGTGTTTTTCAGGTCCCTTCTGCTGGTTACGCCGTCACTAGCAGTCTGCCCATTGCCCAGGCTATCCAATCTGTGTGGCCGGAGGAAGCCGAGCCCGTTACTCAGACTATTCCGGAGGAGGAAGAGGAAGAGGCCCCGGTTTCTGAAGTCAGGACGGTTGTCAGGACTGAGAGACATGTCCACGATACGGATGAGGGACCCGTGGTTGAGGAGAGGACGGTGACAACGACTTATGAAGATGATGTTGCTGTGAATGAGCATGTTGTGGACAAGACGGTTCCACTGACAGATGATGAGCGAGAGAAGTGAGTTTTGAGAGTGGGAGAGAGAGAGACATAGAGATAGAACGAGACAAAATCTAATCTCTCCTTCCAGGTGGGAATCTCTCCACAGACAGGCCGAGCAGCCTTCCACCACCCTGGAGTCTAAGCACGATCTTCCTGAAGGAGTTGAGCAGGAGGTGGAAACCGAGCAACACGTGGAGGACGACGGAACCATCGTCACGACGACAACCATGACCAGCCACTACACCGAGACCCGCAGTGGTGAGGAGCACATCTGCCCCGCAGCTGTTACAAAACTTTAGCGGATTTTGCACGTTTCCCCAACTCTTTGAAACCACCCATCCAATTACCTCCACCACACTAACATGTCATTTCAGAGTCTCCCGTGGAGCACATCTACGACGTGCAAGAAGAAGACGAAGAAGAGGAGCCATTGCAAGGTAGAAGCTGAACCTCTCTCTCACCTTCATTACGATATAAACTATCATAATAATATTAATAATGCGCTTGCTAAGCATCCTATTGTAGCTGCCATATGTGCTGATTACATAAAGCTCACCCTCCGCCCCCTTTGTCAGTTGCCGCCCCGCTCGGTCAGCTGTTTTCGCAGCCATTCCCGTGCAACATGTCGGCTGTCCCCGTCGTTCTCGGTCTCACCTCCGCCGGAGAGCTGCTCCTTCAAGGCCTCGTCGAGGCTCCTAGTGGTCTCGGAGGCATAACCGCTGGTATTCATCACGTCAGTTCGCAGAGCCGATTCGAGGCCGAGAGTTGGAGTGGGGAGCACGCAGAGCCTGAAGTTGAGGAGCAGACGCAGCAGGGGACCGAAATCCCGGTCACTTTCAGTCCGGAACCTCCTAAGGATGAGGAGGAGGACACGCCCATCGCGAGCAGCGGCCAGTTCGAGCGTAAGAGGACCGCCTCGCTGGCAGCCGCTTTGCTGGAGTTAGACCCCAAGGGCGTGCCGCTGATTCATTTCTTCCATCCCGTGGGTGACACACCATTCCTTGAAGCCGAAGAAGACGAAGGAACTGTGGCCGTTGAAGACGCAGGAGAGGCGGAACGAGTCATCTCCAGTCTGTTGTTCCTTCTGAGAGAGATGAAGATGAGCGCTCCTGAGAAGTACGCCGACGCAGTGGAGCGTCTCAGAGCCCTGGAGGCTGAGCTCCGCGAGGCTGGCGCCGTCACCCCTGCCGATCCCGCCGTGTCAGATGCCGTGGCCAGGGCTTTGGCTTCTGCCGGACCTGGAAGAGACGTCCAGATTCGAGTGAACCAGAGCCGTCACACCACCACTACCAAGACTGTCTATGAGACCGAGACCCCCGGAATGGCTGGATTGGACCCCGAGAAAATTAGGGAACTTCATCAGCAGATGCTTGCTGGCCTCAGTAAGCAAAATATCGAATTTCCCCTTTAAACCCCAATCGATTTTCCAATTTCATTTGTTGCTTTGCTTTAAAATCCCATTTTCAATTTAAAAATCAATAATCAGCACATATGGCGCTAAATTTAAGGCAAAGCTTCTTTTCAACCCTAATCTTTCTATTTTCAGCGTCCGGAACCACCGAATCTTCAGCTGATTCTGGTAATTTAAATTTCAAATCAATCAATATCCCAATTTTCAGGTACGACTCAGAAGAAAGAGACCGCAGAGGAGGGATTCACCAACGACGACGGAAGCGTGGTCGTTTCGAAGAAGATGACTCGTGTCGTCACCACGACAAAGACTACTCTCCCAGGTAGAATTTTATTGTTTTTATTAAAATAGAATATTAAAATAGGTTAACTTAATTTAAAAATAGTTTAATCGTTCATTGAGTTTAATGCAATTGCTGACCTCTCGGGGCAAACATGAGTGAGGTAAACATCGATGTTCGCAGCTGGCCTGGACATATTACAGCAGGAGCGGCAGCCGCCCGTTAGCCTTTAACTCGCCCGCGGCGGATGCACGAAACGCGGAGAAAAAGCGATGGGAACCCATTTAACAGCGGAATCGATCGTCTGGCATTCTTGGTTGATTGAGGGGTTAGGAATGGCAGATAGGCCTGCCTTAGAGGCCTAAATAGGCCTAAACGGTAGAGTAAATCCTAACTAGGCGTGCCTAAAAATATAAATTATTAACCAGGTTTTCATTTATAATTAAAGATTTAAAGGTATTGTGTGGCATATTTTTGGAATAGCTCAGGCCTTTTCAGGCCCAATTAGGCCAACTTTCAGGCACGGCTCAAAACCTGCGGGCCCGGATTCTAAGGTGTTCCAAGGTTCTATTCTTTAATTCTAAGGCGTGGTAAAAAACTTTTTAGGTCCGTTAGGCTAATTTTGGGAATAGAATAGGGTATTTCAAAACTCTTAGGCTACTTTTGAGCTCAGGCCCAATTCCACGCATGAATAAAACGTTTCAGACTAAATATGCTAATTTGTTATCCAATCAAATGTTTTAGAAACAAAATGTCTAATAATTTCTTAAAAAGTGCCCTGAGATGTAATAGCCCTAGTCAGACCTTAAAAAAGTCAAAACATGTGAGAGAAAAACGCATTTTTAGGTTGGGTAAGGCATTGGACTATTCCGTGGTTTTAAAAATACATTTTATTACAATACAATTTCAATATTAATATAATTTTTATGAATTACAAAAAAACATTTTTTTTCCTTCTAATAGTATATTTTCAGGAGAAGGAGAGGTCCTTGGTGAGTGAAGACCCGGAACGCCGCGCCGTGCCCTAGCCTTGCACCATTGCTTGAATCACTCAGTTGTACACTCCTTGGTTCCACCGCACTCTCTGTCGTAATGTAGTTGTGTCGTCGTGTTGTGTCTCAAATGAAGTACCCATTAGACGAATAAAGTAAAGGAATAAATAAAAAATCCGATATTTTATAGGATGTGAAATATGCAAATTTTCTATGTTTTTCAGATATGAAAAAGCTACAATATAAACAATTTCCGGGGACCTTTAAAGCTGGTTTATGGCCCGTCAAAGGGCTTGTTTTTGGCTCACTTTTGGAAGACCGCCAGGATTAGAGGAATTTATAATAATATGTTTCCCTTAGTGTGTGGAAAACCGGCTTTTTCGAAGCAAAAGAGAGAAAGAAAGCTGTTTTGGGTGAAATCTCAAATTTCATTTTTGAAATTGAAGAAGTTCCGTTTTAACTGCAAAATAATGAAAAAAACATTTTGAAAATTAAGTTCCAAAAATACAACATTTAGAAAATTTATCAAAGCGTTTGCAATGAAAACCACCCGGAAATTTTCGGATTAATCTTATACAACTTTTATCTTACAAAAAATCTTTTAACAAACTTCTAGACAAATTTTTTAAAATTTCAAATCTTTAATTAATTAAAAGGGAGAGTGTCTTTCCAATTTTTGAAATGAAGGTTTATTTTTTAAACATTAATATTTTTTATATTTTTTTGTTGAAAAAGGCATAGAAACCGTAATTATTTTTAAAAAAAACACGCGTTTTGATAGCCAGATTAGAAATACAACCATTATCTTCAATAATTTTATGAACAAAATTATTTAAGATTAATTGAGGTTAAATCTTTGAATTAGTTTTTTATAATTATTAAAGTCTAATGAGTTTTTATTTTAAAATACCGAATTTATTTGCGTACCACAAAAATCACTTCGAATACAAATTAGAAAAAAAAATTCTAAAAAAACTAAAAATTCTAATTTGAGCAAAAAATTAAAATAAACTTATGAGTTAAATGAGTAAAGGAATGTTGCATGAGCACTTTAACCAACCGCATGACTAACTTGTTGAATGGCTTTTTTATATGTCAGCATGTCCATTTTCATATTTTAAATATTAAAAAAGCTGATTATTTTCAGAATCTCCAACGGAATCCCTTGGATCGGTTCGTGACAGAATTGCCAGGTTCGAATCTCTGAAGGAGGGTCCTTCGTCTGATCAAGAGTCACTTCCCAAGAGTCTTCAGTCATCTGTAGAACGATTACCAGTTGATATTGTGATTACACCAGTCAGCCCATCCCCTCATCTGGAAGAAGATGAAGATGAAATCGCAGAAGCACAAGAGCCTCTGAGCCCTTCTGTTGAGGAGGTATCTCAAGCGGAAGTGAAAAGCTTGGATTCTTACCCGGACGAGAAAGAATTTGCCCAGGAGCCGCTAAGTCCAGAGACGGATAAAAGTTCAACAGCTGAAGTGATTTCACTGGAAGACGAGGAACAGCAAGAAAAACGGAAACGACGAGAAATAACTGAATCATCGACTAAAACTACATACGAAATAACAAAAACGAAGGAGAGCAGAGCACCCATGCAATATGGGGATGAAGACGAGGATTTTGAAGTGGAAAAAGCTGAACCACTAGAGGAAGTTAGGGAGAAAAAAGCCGAAGAGATTGAGCCCGATCAATTTGTAACAACGATAACGACAAAAACCGAAACACACTACTTCGAGGAACATGCTGAGCCCATTTACGTCGAGAAAGAACTCGCCTCACCAATTGTCTCTGACAAGGAAACTGTCGCCAAATCTGAGTCGCCTTTGCCCGAGGTGCACGAGGAACCCCACCATGTCGTCGAGACCACGACTATCACCACCGAGACCCGATACTTCGAGGAGCCGGAAGAGCCCACCCACATTGAGAAGAAGCTTGCTTCATCAACTGTATCTGAGAAAGAACTGGTTGCTAAACCAGTTGAATTTGTTCCCGAAGACCAGGAGTATAGTGACGATGAAGAAACAATTGGTGACAAGCTAGCTGGTTTTGCCAAAGGAGTTGGAAAAACCGCAGTCCGAGTTATTGCAGCACCTGTTGCTCTGACTGCTGTAGGAGCAGCCGCCGCTTATGACGCTCTCCGAAGAGAAAGTGAAGAACACGATTTTGCTGAGCCCACCCACATCGAGAAGGAGCTTGCTTCACCAACTGTCTCCGAAAAGGAAGTGGCTGCTGAGCCTGAGTCGCCTTTGCCCGAGGTGCAGCCCACCCACATCGAGAAGGAGCTTGCTTCACCAACTGATTCCGAAAAGGAAGTGGCTGCTGAGCCTGAGTCGCCTTTGTCCGAGATGCACGAAGAACCCCATCATGCCGTCGAGACCACGACTATCACCACCAAGACCCGATACTTCGAGGAGCCGGAAGAGCCCACCCACATCGAGAAGGAGCTTGCTTCACCAACTGTCTCCGAAAAGGAAGTGACTGCTGAGCCTGAGTCGCCTTTGCCCGAGGTGCACGAAGAACCCCACCATGTCGTCGAGACCACGACTATCACCACCGAGACCCGATACTTCGAGGAGCCGAAAGAGCCCACCCACATTGAGAAGAAGCTTGCTTCATCAACTGTATCTGAGAAAGAACTGGTTGCTAAACCAGTTGAATTTGTTCCCGAAGACCAGGAGTATAGTGATGATGAAGAAACAATTGGTGACAAGCTAGCTGGTTTTGCCAAAGGAGTTGGAAAAACCGCAGTCGGAGTTATTGCAGCACCTGTTGCTCTGACTGCTGTAGGAGCAGCCGCCGCTTATGACGCTCTCCGAAGAGAAAGTGAAGAACACGATTTTGCTGAGCCCACCCACATCGAGAAGGAGCTTGCTTCACCAACTGTCTCCGAAAAGGAAGTGGCTGCTGAGCCTGAGTCGCCTTTGTCCGAGGTGCAGCCCACCCACATCGAGAAGGAGCTTGCTTCACCAACTGATTCCGAAAAGGAAGTGGCTGCTGAGCCTGAGTCGCATTTGTCCGAGGTGCAGCCCACCCACATCGAGAAGGAGCTTGCTTCACCAACTGTCTCCGAAAAGGAAGTGGCTGCTGAGCCTGAGTCGCCTTTGTCCGAGATGCACGAAGAACCCCATCATGTCGTCGAGACCACGACTATCACCACCAAGACCCGATACTTCGAGGAGCCGGAAGAGCCCCCCCACATCGAGAAGGAGCTTGCTTCACCAACTGTCTCCGAAACGGAAGTGGCTGCTGAGCCTGAGTCGCCTTTGTCCGAGGTGCACGAAGAACCCCACCATGTCGTCGAGACCACGACTATCACCACCGAGACCCGATACTTCGAGGAGCCGGAAGAGCCCACCCACATTGAGAAGGAGCTTGCTTTACCAATTGTATCTGAGAAAGAACTGGTTGCTAAACCAGTTGAATTCGTTCCCGAAGATCAGGAGTATAGTGATGATGAAGAAACATTTGGTGACAAGCTAGCTGGTTTTGCCAAAGGAGTTGGAAACACCGCAGTCGGAGTTATTGCAGCACCTGTTGCTCTGGCTGCTGTAGGAGCAGGCGCCGCTTACGACGCTCTCCGAAGAGAAAGTGAAGAACAAGATTTTGCTGAGCCTACTCACATCGAGAAGGAGCTTGCTTCACCAACTATCTCAGAAAAGGAAGTGGCTGCTGAGCCTGAGTCGCCTTTGTCCGAGGTGCACGAAGAACCCCATCATGTTGTCGAGACCACGACTATCACCACCGAGACCCGATACTTCGAGGAGCCGGAAAAGCCCACCCACATCGAGAAGGAGCTTGCTTCACCAACTGTCTCCGAAAAGGAAATGGCTGTTGAGCCTGAGTCGCCTTTGTCCGAGGTGCACGAAGAACCCCATCATGTTGTCGAGACCACGACTATCACCACCGAGACCCGATACTTCGAGGAGCCGGAAGAACCCACCCACATCGAGAAGGAGCTTGCTTCACCAACTGTCTCCGAAAAGGAAGTGGCTGCTGAGCCTGAGTCGCCTTTGTCCGAGGTGCACGAAGAACCCCATCATGTCGTCGAGACCACGACTATCACCACCGAGACCCAATACTTCGAGGAGCCGGAAGAACCCACCCACAACGAGAAGGAGCTTGCTTCACCAACTGTCTCCGAAACGGAAGTGGCTGCTGAGCCTGAGTCGCCTTTGTCCGAAATGCACGAAGAACCCCACCATGTCGTCGAGACCACGACTATCACCACCGAGACCCGATACTTCGAGGAGCCGGAAGAGCCCACCCACATTGAGAAGGAGCTTGCTTTACCAATTGTATCTGAGAAAGAACTGGTTGCTAAACCAGTTGAATTCGTTCCCGAAGATCAGGAGTATAGTGATGATGAAGAAACATTTGGTGACAAGCTAGCTGGTTTTGCCAGAGGAGTTGGAAAAACCGCAGTCGGAGTTATTGCAGCACCTGTTGCTCTGGCTGCTGTAGGAGCAGCCGCCGCTTACGACGCTCTCCGAAGAGAAAGTGAAGAACAAGATTTTGCTGAGCCTACTCACTTCGAGAAGGAGCTTGCTTCACCAACTATCTCAGAAAAGGAAGTGGCTGCTGAGCCTGAGTCGCCTTTGTCCGAGGTGCAGCCCACCCACATCGAGAAGGAGCTTGCTTCACCAACTGTCTCCGAAAAGGAAATGGCTGTTGAGCCTGAGTCGCCTTTGTCCGAGGTGCACGTAGAACCCCATCATGTCGTCGAGACCACGACTATCACCACCGAGACCCGATACTTCGAGGAGCCGGAAAAGCCCAGCCACATCGAGAAGGAGCTTGCTTCACCAACTGTCTCCGAAAAGGAAGTGACTGCTGAGCCTGAGTCGCCTTTGTCCGAAATGCACGAAGAACCCCACCATGTCGTCGAGACCACGACTATCACCACCGAGACCCGATACTTCGAGGAGCCGGAAGAGCCCACCCACATTGAGAAGGAGCTTGCTTTACCAATTGTATCTGAGAAAGAACTGGTTGCTAAACCAGTTGAATTCGTTCCCGAAGATCAGGAGTATAGTGATGATGAAGAAACATTTGGTGACAAGCTAGCTGGTTTTGCCAAAGGAGTTGGAAAAACCGCAGTCGGAGTTATTGCAGCACCTGTTGCTCTGGCTGCTGTAGGAGCAGCCGCCGCTTACGACGCTCTCCGAAGAGAAAGTGAAGAACAAGATTTTGCTGAGCCTATTCACTTCGAGAAGGAGCTTGCTTCACCAACTATCTCAGAAAAGGAAGTGGCTGCTGAGCCTGAGTCGCCTTTGTCCGAGGTGCAGCCCACCCACATCGAGAAGGAGCTTGCTTCACCAACTGTCTCCGAAAAGGAAATGGCTGTTGAGCCTGAGTCGCCTTTGTCCGAGGTGCACGTAGAACCCCATCATGTCGTCGAGACCACGACTATCACCACCGAGACCCGATACTTCCATGAGCCGGAAAAGCCCACCCACATCGAGAAGGAGCTTGCTTCACCAACTGTCTCCGAAAAGGAAGTAACTGCTGAGCCTGAGTCGCCTTTGCCCGAGGTGCACGAAGAACCCCACCATGTTGTCGAGACCACGAATATCACTACCGAGACCCGATACTTCGAAGAGCCGGAAGAGCCCACCCTCATCGAGAAGGAGCTTGCTTCACCAACTGTCTCCGAAAAGGAAGTGGCTGCTGAGCCTGAGTCGCCTTTGTCCGAGGTGCACGAAGAACCCCACCATGTCGTCGAGACCACGACTATTACCACCAAGACCCGATACTTCGAGGAGCCGGAAGAGCCCACCCACATCGAGAAGGAGCTTGCTTTACCAATTGTATCTGAGAAAGAACTGGTTGCTAAACCAGTTGAATTCGTTCCCGAAGATCAGGAGTATAGTGATGATGAAGAAACATTTGGTGACAAGCTAGCTGGTTTTGCCAAAGGAGTTGGAAAAACCGCAGTCGGAGTTATTGCAGCACCTGTTGCTCTGGCTGCTGTAGGAGCAGCCGCCGCTTCCGTCGCTCTCCGAAGAGAAAGTGAAGAACAAGATTTTGCTGAGCCTACTCACATCGAGAAGGAGCTTGCTTCACCAACTGTTTCCGAAAAGGAAGTGGCTGCTGAGCCTGAGTCGCCTTTGTCCGAGGTGCAGCCCACCCACATCGAGAAGGAGCTTGCTTCACCAACTGTCTCCGAAAAGGAAATGGCTGTTGAGCCTGAGTCGCCTTTGTCCGAGGTGCACGTAGAACCCCATCATGTCGTCGAGACCACGACTATCACCACCGAGACCCGATACTTCGAGGAGCCGGAAAAGCCCAGCCACATCGAGAAGGAGCTTGCTTCACCAACTGTCTCCGAAAAGGAAGTGGCTGCTGAGCCTGAGTCGCCTTTGCCCGAGGTGCACGAAGAACCCCACCATGTCGTCGAGACCACGACTATCACCACCGAGACCCGATACTTCCATGAGCCGGAAAAGCCCACCCACATCGAGAAGGAGCTTGCTTTACCAACTGTCTCCGAAAAGGAAGTGACTGCTGAGCCTGAGTCGCCTTTGTCCGAGGTGCGCGAAAAACCCCAACATGTTGTCGAGACCACGAATATCACTACCGAGACCCGATACTTCGAAGAGCCGGAAGAGCCCACCCTCATCGAGAAGGAGCTTGCTTCACCAACTGTCTCCGAAAAGGAAGTGGCTGCTGAGCCTGAGTCGCCTTTGTCCGAGGTGCACGAAGAACCCCACCATGTCGTCGAGACCACGACTATTACCACCAAGACCCGATACTTCGAGGAGCCGGAAGAGCCCACCCACATCGAGAAGGAGCTTGCTTCACCAACTGTCTCCGAAAAGGAAGTGACTGCTGAGCCTGAGTCGCCTTTGTCCGAGGTGCACGAAGAACCCCATCATGTCGTCGAGACCACGACTATCACCACCGAGACCCGATACTTCGAGGAGCCGAAAGAGCCTACCCACATCGAGAAGGAGCTTGCTTCACCAACTGTCTCCGATAAAGAAGTGGCTGCTGAGCCTGAGTCGCCTTTGTCCGAGGTGCACGAAGAACCCCATCATGTCATCGAGACCACGACTATCACCACCGAGACCCGATACTTCGAGGAGCCGGAAGAGCCCACCCACATTGAGAAGGAGCTTGCTTTACCAATTGTATCTGAGAAAGAACTGGTTGCTAAACCAGTTGAATTCGTTCCCGAAGATCAGGAGAATAGTGATGATGAAGAAACATTTGGTGACAAACTAGCTGGTTTTGCCAAAGGAGTTGGAAAAACCGCAGTCGGAGTTATTGCAGCACCTGTTGCTCTGGCTGCTGTAGGAGCAGCCGCCGCTTACGACGCTCTTCGAAGAGAAAGTGAAGAACACGATTTTGCTGAGCCTACTCACATCGAGAAGGAGCTTGCTTCACCAACTGTCTCCGATAAAGAAGTGGCTGCTGAGCCTGAGTCGCCTTTGTCCGAGGTGCAGCCCACCCACATCGAGAAGGAGCTTGCTTCACCAACTGTCTCCGAAAAGGAAATGGCTGTTGAGCCTGAGTCGCCTTTGTCCGAGGTGCACGTAGAACCCCATCATGTCGTCGAGACCACGACTATCACCACCGAGACCCGATACTTCGAGGAGCCGGAAAAGCCAACCCACATCGAGAAGGAGCTTGCTTCACCAACTGTCTCCGAAAAGGAAGTGACTGCTGAGCTTGAGTCGCCTTTGTCCGAGGTGCGCGAAAAACCCCACCATGTTGTCGAGACCACGAATATCACTACCGAGACCCCATACTTCGAAGAGCCGGAAGAGCCCACCCTCATCGAGAAGGAGCTTGCTTCACCAACTGTCTCCGAAAAGGAAGTGGCTGCTGAGCCTGAGTCGCCTTTGTCCGAGGTGCACGAAGAACCCCACCATGTCGTCGAGACCACGACTATCACCACCAAGACCCGATACTTCGAGGAGCCGGAAGAGCCCACCCACATCGAGAAGGAGCTTGCTTCACCAACTGTCTCCGAAAAGGAAGTGACTGCTGAGCCTGAGTCGCCTTTGTCCGAGGTGCACGAAGAACCCCATCATGTCGTCGAGACCACGACTATCACCACCGAGACCCGATACTTCGAGGAGCCGAAAGAGCCTACCCACATCGAGAAGGAGCTTGCTTCACCAACTGTCTTCGATAAAGAAGTGGCTGCTGAGCCTGAGTCGCCTTTGTCCGAGGTGCACGAAGAACCCCATCATGTCGTCGAGACCACGACTATCACCACCGAGACCCGATACTTCGAGGAGCCGGAAGAGCCCACCCACATTGAGAAGGAGCTTGCTTTACTAATTGTATCTGAGAAAGAACTGGTTGCTAAACCAGTTGAATTCGTTCCCGAAGATCAGGAGTATAGTGATGATGAAGAAACATTTGGT
The DNA here is from genome assembly GCA_022343465.1 of Oscheius sp. G VE-2021. NCBI lineage: Eukaryota > Metazoa > Nematoda > Chromadorea > Rhabditida > Rhabditidae > Oscheius > Oscheius sp. G VE-2021. The sequence goes on along the minus strand of JAJQXH010000019.1, from coordinate 770,711 downwards.
GACAAACTAGCTGGTTTTGCCAAAGGAGTTGGAAAAACCGCAGTCGGAGTTATTGCATCACCTGTTGCTCTGGCTGCTGTAGGAGCAGCCGCCGCTTACGACGCTCTTCGAAGAGAAAGTGAAGAACACGATTTTGCTGAGCCTACTCACATCGAGAAGGAGCTTGCTTCACCAACTGTTTCCGAAAAGGAAGTGGCTGCTGAGCCTGAGTCGCCTTTGTCCGAGGTGCAACCCACCCACATCGAGAAGGAGCTTGCTTCACCAACTGTCTCCGAAAAGGAAATGGCTGTTGAGCCTGAGTCGCCTTTGTCCGAGGTGCACGTAGAACCCCATCACGTCGTCGAGACCACGACTATCACCACCAAGACCCGATACTTCGAGGAGCCGGAAGAGCCCACCCACATCGAGAAGGAGCTTGCTTCACCAACTGTCTCCGAAAAGGAAGTGACTGCTGAGCCTGAGTCGCCTTTGTCCGTGGTGCACGAAGAACCCCATCATGTCGTCGAGACCACGACTATCACCACCGAGACCCGATACTTCGAGGAGCCGAAAGAGCCTACCCACATCGAGAAGGAGCTTGCTTCACCAACTGTCTCCGATAAAGTAGTGGCTGCTGAGCCTGAGTCGCCTTTGTCCGAGGTGCACGAAGAACCCCATCATGTCGTCGAGACCACGACTATCACCACCGAGACCCGATACTTCGAGGAGCCGAAAGAGCCTACCCACATCGAGAAGGAGCTTGCATCACCAACTGTCTCCGATAAAGAAGTGGCTGCTGAGCCTGAGTCGCCTTTGTCCGAAATGCACGAAAAACCCCACCATGTCGTCGAGACCACGACTATCACCACCGAGACCCGATACTTCGAGGAGCCGGAAGAGCCCACCCACATTGAGAAGGAGCTTGCTTTACCAATTGTATCTGAGAAAGAACTGGTTGCTAAACCAGTTGAATTCGTTCCCGAGGACCAGGAGTTAAGTGATGATGAAGAAACATTTGGTGACAAACTAGCTGGTTTTGCCAAAGGAGTTGGAAAAACCGCAGTCGGAGTTATTGCAGCACCTGTTGCTCTGGCTGCTGTAGGAGCAGCCGCCGCTTACGACGCTCTTCGAATAGAAAGTGAAGAACACGATTTTGCTGAGCCTACTCACATCGAGAAGGAGCTTGCTTCACCAACTGTTTCCGAAAAGGAAGTGGCTGCTGAGCCTGAGTCGCCTTTGTCCGAGGTGCAACCCACCCACATCGAGAAGGAGCTTGCTTCACCAACTGTCTCCGAAAAGGAAATGGCTGTTGAGCCTGAGTCGCCTTTGTCCGAGGTGCACGTAGAACCCCATCACGTCGTCGAGACCACGACTATCACCACCGAGACCCGACACTTCGAGGAGCCGGAAAAGCCAACCCTCATCGAGAAGGAGCTTGCTTCACCAACTGTCTCCGAAAAGGAAGTGACTGCTGAGCCTGAGTCGCCTTTGTCCGAGGTGCACGAAGAACCCCACCATGTCGTCGAGACCACGACTATCACCACCAAGACCCGATACTTCGAGGAGCCGGAAGAGCCCACCCACATCGAGAAGGAGCTTGCTTCACCAACTGTCTCCGAAAAGGAAGTGACTGCTGAGCCTGAGTCGCCTTTGTCCGAGGTGCACGAAGAACCCCATCATGTCGTCGAGACCACGACTATCACCACCGAGACCCGATACTTCGAGGAGCCGAAAGAGCCTACCCACATCGAGAAGGAGCTTGCTTCACCAACTGTCTCCGATAAAGAAGTGGCTGCTGAGCCTGAGTCGCCTTTGTCCGAGGTGCACGAAGAACCCCATCATGTCGTCGAGACCACGACTATCACCACCGAGACCCGATACTTCGAGGAGCCGGAAAAGCCCACCCACATCGAGAAGGAACTTGCTTCACCAACTGTCTCCGAAAAGGAAGTGACTGCTGAGCCTGAGTCGCCTTTGCCCGAGGTGCACGAAGAACCCCACCATGTCGTCGAGACCACGACTATCACCACCGAGACCCGATACTGCGAGGAGCCGAAAGAGCCTACCCACATCGAGAAGGAGCTTGCTTCACCAACTGTCTCCGATAAAGAAGTGGCTGCTGAGCCTGAGTCGCCTTTGTCCGAAATGCACGAAAAACCCCACCATGTCGTCGAGACCACGACTATCACCACCGAGACCCGATACTTCGAGGAGCCGGAAGAGCCCACCCACATTGAGAAGGAGCTTGCTTTACCAATTGTATCTGAGAAAGAACTGGTTGCTAAACCAGTTGAATTCGTTCCCGAGGACCAGGAGTTAAGTGATGATGAAGAAACATTTGGTGACAAACTAGCTGGTTTTGCCAAAGGAGTTGGAAAAACCGCAGTCGGAGTTATTGCAGCACCTGTTGCTCTGGCTGCTGTAGGAGCAGCCGCCGCTTACGACGCTCTTCGAAGAGAAAGTGAAGAACACGATTTTGCTGAGCCTACTCACATCGAGAAGGAGCTTGCTTCACCAACTATCTCAGAAAAGGAAGTGGCTGCTGAGCCTGAGTCGCCTTTGTCCGAGGTGCAGCCCACCCACATCGAGAAGGAGCTTGCTTCACCAACTGTCTCCGAAAAGGAAATGGCTGTTGAGCCTGAGTCGCCTTTGTCCGAGGTGCACGTAGAACCCCATCATGTCGTCGAGACCACGACTATCACCACCGAGACCCGATACTTCCATGAGCCGGAAAAGCCCACCCACATCGAGAAGGAGCTTGCTTCACCAACTGTCTCCGAAAAGGAAGTAACTGCTGAGCCTGAGTCGCCTTTGTCCGAGGTGCAGCCCACCCACATCGAGAAGGAGCTTGTTTCACCAACTGTCTCCGAAAAGGAAGTGGCTGCTGAGCCTGAGTCGCCTTTGCCCGAGGTGCACAAAGAACCCCATCATGTTGTCGAGACCACGACTATCACCACCGAGACCCGATACTTCGAGGAGCCGGAAGAGCCTACCCACATCGAAAAGGAGCTTGCTTCACCAACTGTCTCCGAAACGGAAGTGGCTGCTGAGCCTGAGTCGCCTTTGTCCGAGGTGCACGAAGAACCCCACGATGTTGTCGAGACCACGACTATCACCACCGAGACCCGATACTTCGAGGAGCCGGAAGAGCCCAAACACATCGATAAGGAGCTTGCTTCACCAACTATCTCAGAAAAAGAAGTGGCTGCTGAGCCTGAGTCGCCTTTGTCTGAGGTGCAGCCCACCCACATCGAGAAGGAGCTTGCTTCACCAACTGTCTCTGAAAAGGAAGTGGCTGGTGAGCCTGAGTCGCCTTTGTCCGGGGTGCAGCCCACCCACATCGAGAAGGAGGTTGCTTCACCAACCATCTCAGAAAAGGAAGTGGCTGGTGAGCCTGAGTCGCCTTTGTCCAAGGTGCACGAAGCACCCCACCAAGTCATCGAGACCATGACTATCACCACCGAGACCCGATACTTCGAGGAGCCGGAAGAGCCCACCCACATTGAGAAGGAGCTTGCTTCACCAACTGTCTCCGAAAAGGAAGTGGCTGCTGAGCCTGAGTCGCCTTTGTCCGAAATGCACGAAGAACCCCACCATGTCGTCGAGACCACGACTATCACCACCGAGACCCGATACTTCGAGGAGCCGGAAGAGCCTACCCACATCGAAAAGGAGCTTGCTTCACCAACTGTCTCCGAAACGGAAGTGGCTGCTGAGCCTGAGTCGCCTTTGTCCGAGGTGCACGAAGAACCTCACGATGTTGTCGAGACCACGACTATCACCACCGAGACCCGATACTTCGAGGAGCCGGAAGAGCCCACCCACATTGAGAAGGAGCTTGCTTCACCAACTGTCTCCGAAAAGGAAGTGGCTGCTGAGCCTGAGTCGCCTTTGTCCGAAATGCACGAAGAACCCCACCATGTCGTCGAGACCACGACTATCACCACCGAGACCCGATACTTCGAGGAACCGGAAGAGCCCACCCACATCGAGAAGGAGGTTGCTTCACCAACCATCTCAGAAAAGGAAGTGGCTGGTGAGCCTGAGTCGCCTTTGTCCGGGGTGCAGCCCACCCACATCGAGAAGGAGGTTGCTTCACCAACCATCTCAGAAAAGGAAGTGGCTGGTGAGCCTGAGTCGCCTTTGTCCAAGGTGCACGAAGCACCCCACCAAGTCATCGAGACCATGACTATCACAACCGAGACCCGATATTTTGAGGAGCCGGAAAAGCCTACCGATATCGAGGAGCTTGCTTCACCAACGGAATCTGAGAAGGAAGTGGCTGCTGAGCCTGAGTTGGCCCTGTCCGAGGTGCACGAAAAACCCCACAATGTCGTTGAGACCACGACTATCACCACCGAGACCCGATACTTTGAGGAGCCGGAAGAGCTAGCCCACATCGAGAAGGAGCTTGCTTCACCAACTATCTCAGAAAAGAAAGTGGCTGCTGAGCCTGAATCGCCTTTGTACGAGGTGCACAAAGAACCCCACCATGTCGTTGAGACCACGACTATTACCACCGAGACCCGATACTTCAAGGAACCGGAAGAGCCCAAACACGCCGAGAAGGATCTTGCTTTCCCAGCTGTGTCTGAAAAAGAATTGGCTTTTGAGCATGGTTCGCCTTTGTCCGAGGTGCAAGAAGAACCTCAGGAGCACGCTGAAGTCTATGCTGGTTCTGCGGATGAGTCCATTCGTGGAAAGATGTTTGGTTTCGCAAAAGAAGTTGGCAAAGTGGCAGCTGGTATTGTTGCTGCACCTGTCGTTGGAGCAGTTGCTGCTTATGACAAAATTAAAGGACGCGACGAAAGAGAGAGAATCGTTGGACAGGAAGTACTTCATGACAAAGACGAACGTATGTATGTGTTTAGTTCTGCTCAAGATCAAGCGTCGTCAGACGAAAGCGATTCTGGTGACGTAATGGAAGAAACAGCAGTCATCATTGAACCACACGTTATTGAATCAACGTCATACAAACACCTGTCCGAATTGGCTGCAACTTCTGTTAAACTTGACGCTGAGCTACGTGAACCAGCACACATTATACCGTCAGAACCATATCACGATTCCAGTGAATCTGGTGTTCTGCAAATTGAAAGTGTTGCAGATGCAGAAGTCCATGTCATTGAATCCAAACCATTTGAGGATGTCACTGCCACAGAGACATTACTTGAACCGGAAGAACGCCTGCACTTTGAAGAATTCATTTTAGATCAAAACGATCACAGCCATCCAGAAGAAGAATCAACGTTTGAACTGAGCGTCAAACCAAACATCACATTAGTAGATCCTGAGATGTCCTTACAACAAGACGTGGTTCACCCAGAGATTCCTGCTACTGAAGACACTGCTAACGTTGCTGGAGATGGGAACTACCCACCACTACTTACTTCTGCTGAAACGGATATGGAAGAAGAAATATCAACTTACGTTCAAGATGTGGTTGATGAAGCCACCCTAGGAGCCATGACTTGTGTGACAGAAACCGAACACACTAAAGAAACACAAAAACTCTCAACCTCATCGTTGCAAGAACTTGACGAGCAAGCCTTGGAGAATGTTACCAGGATGAGAATTGTTGATGCTGACCAACTTCAGTCACCGGAAAAGCAATCCCATGAAATACCATCATCTGATCAGGATGAGTCGACATCGATTGCTGGTGATGATGATTGGAAAGTATACGACAGTCAGGGTCAAGTCGTTGAAGAGTTTTCGGCCCTTCTAACAGAACAAGCAATTGAAGAGGCAGGGTCCGATGCTACAACTGTTTTAAGTGGTCGTTCACCTCGGTCACCGCGTCAACTAATTTCTCAAGAATCAGTCAACGAAGTTGCAATGGAACACGAAATAGATTATCAATCTGATCTACAAGAGAAATTAGATATCCTTGCCGGCGAGCAGAGAGAAACCCTACCTGTCCTTCAAGAAGAAGAACTTGATGTTATTAGAGAACCCGACGGAGAGAGCGAAGTAGTTGACCCAATTGCTGAAACTGCAGCTAGGTTGGTAGACGAAGTTATTGACACTGTACTTGACGAACAAATTGGAAACAAGACAACAACTTCTGAATCACAAGTTTTCTACTCTGCCACTGAACAGTCCAAGGACGACCAATACGACACTTGCGTAACATCACAAGAGGACACTTTCGAATCCGCACAGGGATGGACTTCTCAAGATTCTGAGTACACCACCGCTACAAGCAATGTTCCTAGCAGAGCAAGTGATGTCGAGGAAAAAACCGACGGAACATCCACACCACTTGCTGTTTTGTCTCCAGTTGATTCCGACCGTCAGTTCACAGTTAATCTTGATTACGACTCTTCAATGGGCCGCATCCCTCGACATATCTTTGTTGAGGATGAAACTGCAAGGTCAACACCGGACGTTGCCCTCCAAATCACTATCGAGGAAGACGAATCTGAGGAGCATATGATCACAAGCCCCAGTGGAGTACTTCTAGGACCTAACATGGATCCAGGACGTCCGATCTCTCCAGTGCCGCCGAGACCACAGGCAGCCGATGATGATGAAGGAATCTTTGTCTTTGTGGAAAGAACCGAACAACTACAAGACGCTTCGTCAACTTTCCACGAAAGAGCTATGGAACCACTAACTGAAGATCCTCGTTACAGCCGCCAGTTTAGTGATATTTCAAGCGAAAGCTACGCCGATACAGTGATTCAACGTGAGAAGGAAGATGCATCTGTTGCTGATGAAGAACTGGCCTCATCCTACAAGGCCGGTTCAACCGACTCTTTGGACAAAGCTTCAGTTGGCAGTGGGAAGAGATATAGCACATCCCGACGATCCAGTGCCTCTTCTTCTGTCAAAATCGTGGAACCAGAAGAATCAAAATCTCAGGAGTTATCGCCTGAAGTTCCGGAAGTTTCGGAGGTGGCTGACAGCCCAACTCATTCTGAAGAAGTTGAAACCGAAGAAGGATTTGTCATCTACGAGAGAGAAGAGGAGGAACCAGTTGAAGGAGAATTAGAAACTGTTGAAGAAGAGCCGGAAGACAATGACTCTCTGAATGGAGGAAGTGGCAATTCTTCTGTTGGAGTGCCTGCGGATACCATGGCTCTCATTGGAAAATACAAACACGTTTCCAGTGACAATGTTTCACTTACCAGTCTTCAAGAATTTGAAAGACTTGAACAACTTGTGGCAACCCGTGGAGATGCTAGCCTCACCTCTAGCGAATTGGAGCTTTACACCGCTGGTCGCCTCAGATCAATGGAAGGATCCATGAACTCTTTGGCCGAGTTTGAGAAACTGGAGCAGGAGGTTTCCGCCCAGCAAAATCTCTCGCCCAATGAGGAAATGATGCTTTCCGTTGTGAAGGAAGAATCCGAGGCTGAAGACATGAGTATCCGAGACGACGATGAAGAAGACCACTTCTCCGAGACTGAGCTTAAGACCCGCCCAGTTCACGAAGAAGACGTCCGGGCCGCAACCCCTCTAGCCCTTTCTCCCACCGACTCTCTTGAAAGAGACATCATTCAAAACATTGAGATGCTGGAAACCAGCACTGATTCTCTTGAGCCATCTTTCCAAGTCAAACCAACTACCGAAAACATTATGACAGATTCATTGACGGAATATGAGGTTGTAACTGGAATGGACAGCGCTCGTGATTCTTTGGAAAACATCCCGATGGACAAAGACTCTCTTCTGGAAGGAGCCAGTCAGGACGTTACAAGCCAAGAGACTCATGGGTTGTTGAGTGGAGACACGGTTGGAACCTACCAGGAACACGATGATGATGATAAGGTTAGTTGTGACTCAAAATAAAAACAAAATATAATTTTTAGGATTCACTAGGCGGAGATATGGACAGCATGCTTCGCTCCTACCCCACAACCTTGACGACTTTCGAGACTACCACAGTGGCCCCCGATGGTAGTATTCAGACCATTTCTCGACGCGTCGAAACAAGAGTAAGCTTTTTATCTTTGAAAACGTAAATTTCAATTGCAGGTTGTTGATCCAGTCGTCAGTCATGTGACCTTTACCGGAACTGAGAGCGAAGACCGCCTCCGCCAACTACCAATGGAGGAACAAATAGAAACTATTGACGAACAAGGAAATGTGACGAGGACCACTTTCCGACGCCAGTCACCCCCAACCCAGTGAACATGAGTAAGTCTTAATGAATTGTAATATGGTAATTCTTTTTTTTCAGTCTCAATCTGCAGCCGGTGTCGAGTGGACTGCAGTCCTTAGCTAGTCAGCCTTAGCTAGTCCACGAGCTTTAACGATTTGTAGCCGTTAGTATTTAATTGATATGTTTCGATGATTACGAGCTTCCCCCTTGCTCCTTGTTCTTGTTATGACTTCCCATTGAAAAAAAGCGTTTGCTTTGCGAGTACACTACCAGTATTTCCATTTTCTTCACCTTGTTGGCTTACATATTATAGGTTAATGCGGGACATCATGTTAGCTATATTTGTCAGATTCTGTCTTCTATTTATTTGTGGTAGTCCTTCAAATGTGATTTTTCTTGTTCGGTTTAATAAAGCTTTGCTAATTTCCAAAGTGTTATAGTAAATTTTGCTTTTGCAGAAATTTTTCACTATTCGTAAGAAAGGTTTTGGCAGATAATTTTAGTGAGTCAAAGAAATACGGAAAAAGAGAGAGACACAGAGAGAGAAAGAAAGAGAGGGAGAGAGAGTAAGGAAGAGAAGAAAACAGAACTATTCGACTTTTTTAACGTTACGTTATCTAACTGTTTATAAAAATAAAGAACCGACCGTCTCAACCCCTGATCAAAAACCTGTTTTCCAGCCAAATCGGGATTGCTTCTACAATTTTATATACATTTTTAACATTCATCCAGCAATCAGTGTGGAAATGATCGAATGTCCTTCGTTCAGCAATAACATGGAATCCCATCTATTTGTGGAACATGTTTTCAGCGGCCTGTCTTTAGTGGTCAATTCGTATGCATTCTTTTGCTTAATTTGTCTCTCCCCTCCTCATATGAAAACCTATCGATGGTATCTCCTGTGGCATCTGAGTGCGTCTTATGCTAGTGACATTCTCGTAAGTTTACAAAAAAACAAAATTGAGAAAATCTTGTTTCAGTTAAATTTTCTAGTGCAACCAGTGATATTCTTTCCCTTTTCCGTTTGTTACACAGCTGGTTTTCTCTCGAAATTCCATTTGGTTGGAGCTCAAACCCAATGGTTAATTCAAATGGCCTCCATCGTTCTAAATTTGTGTACGATCGTGCATTTATTTGTCTATCGTTATCGTGCCATAACGAATAATGGGCAATTTCAACCGCGTGATAAAATCTCACTTGGGTTACTGTATCTAAGTGGCGCGATGCCTCTTTTACTGTTAGCTATCTTTAACGACGATTTGAAAACTGAAAGCAGACTCTTACTACAAGTAGGTTTTTAGTGTAGTTAACTAACAAGTTTAGACTTACTCTTGTGTTACAATACAGATGCTATCGAATGAAAACATCGTCATTCTAAACCAGCATAAAATGGTCATGTTGGTTAGTTTGCCATGCAATGTATTGGCTATTGTCTTTGTTACATCATGTGTTACTTTCATTTACCTAACTCTGAAAGAAATAGCTAAAGACTGCCATTCGACCCAAACTAAGCTACTACAACGCAAACTTCTAATTCATCTGATACTGCAAGTGACATTCCCAACTTTAATTTTATTAATCCCCGGATGCATTTGGCTAGACCTTTACGTATTTATGACTTTTGGGACAGTCGGTGAGTGATCTGTTTTCATAATTTCTATTGATACAGTCAGGCGGCTTTTGAAACTTTTTTTGTCATTTTAAACGAAACCCAGTCAAAGGAAGAGGAGGGTGGTTCTTTTGGATGGAACATTTTTATAAAATGAAAGATGTTGCAACTAAATATCAATTATAAACAGTTTAAATCTTTTCAAAAATGCAAAATTCAAATTAGCATGATTAGACATGGTCAATTTTGAAAATGATATTAACCAACCTGGATTAGTTGGCTTCTGTTTCTTTTCTTGAAGTCAAAATGGTGTAGATTTTTCCTGAAAAAAAACTTTAAAAAAGAAGCCAAAAACACAGTAACAAAGATAATAACATTTATGAAAACAATTTTATGAAACAGTTAGTTTTGAACAAAAAGTAAATTATTTTACAGTTGTTCGCAATACAAAACACACCGAAACCGATGACTGTCCGTTGACAACCAACAGTTTAATTTCAGCTCTTGGAAATTATGCATATGCAATTGCTTCCTCTCATGGAATTGTTGGAGCTGTATCAATTATTGTTTTCAACAAACCATATAGAAATCCAGACTTCAAGGCATTATGCTCTTGCTTGAAGAACAAAGCTGACGTTCAAACATCGCTGGCAGTTGTAACGACCTTTTGAAGTTTATATTTTGAAATGTCCAGTTCAATAAATATCACACACAAATTAATGTGATAACGAGATTTCGAAACGTTTAAACTTTTTTTCGTGGCTCATATTGTACGCTTGGTTTTCGCTTTAAGCCACTATTATCTTTTTTTAAGCTTACTTAAAAAGAAAGAAAGAAAGAAAAAGGGAAAAATAGAGAGAAAGACGAAAGGTAAGCAAATCGATCATAGTTTTTTCAACAATTTCAGATATTTTTATTCTGCCGCACCGTGTTGCTTGTCTTAAACGAACCGGCCCGTAGACCAGACAAACATCAAAGGTTCTGATCCGCCCCAAGTCAATTTTTTTTTGTTCGTATCATAAACTCTTTAAATTTTTTCGTTTAACAAGAATATAATTTTTTTAAAATTATTTGCAAGTGTTAATAAAGAAAAGAAAAAAGTTTTCCCCGGGGAGGATCCGAACCCTCGATGTTTGTCTTGCAAAAGGGCCAATCCGCCTCCGAAAATGCTCGGCTCACTCCGCATTTTGGTCATGCTTGGTCTCAAAGGCAATATTACCCATTACTCTACAGATTTAAGTGACGAAATAGTAAAGTTTTAACATATTCTACCAATTACAGTAATTCGCTATTTACCGGAATTCATCAGCGGTTGCTTGCTCAATGGAGGAACTATTTCCAGAAGTTAAATTGCAAATTGATACTTCTTTATTGCATTTTTGTTTTCCAGACCGTATCCGACAAAACAGATCTTCGAATCTACCTACAATGCTTATTATTCCTCTATTCCTATTTTAAATGATCAGCTGCCCGCCGTTCAGTGAAAATCTGGAATCCCATCTTCTTCTGGAACACATCTTCTCTTGTGTAGCCTTCGTTGTCAATCTGTATGCCTTCTTTTGTCTGCTCCTTCTATCTCCTCCTTCTATGAAATTCTACCGATGGTATCTCCTCTGGCATCTAACCTTATCTTATATGACGGATTTATGGGTACGGTTAAACAAATAGGGTAAAAAATCATTTACTAGCTTAACTTCCTGGTACAACCCGTTGTTTTCTTCCCGTTCGCTATGTATTACACAACTGGATTATTAACAAAATTTCATCTTCTTAAAACTGAAATTCAAGTTTACATTCAAATAGAAATTTTCATTCAAAATCTCTGCACAATTGTTCATTTATTTGTTTACCGGTATCGTGCAATAACAAACAGTGGTCATTTTCGGATGAGTGATAAACTCTTACTCGGCTTACTCTACCTAAGCGGCGCTGTTCCAATTGGATCCTTGGCTGTCGTTAACGGCAATTTTGAAACTGAAAGTAATATTTTACTAACGGAAAGTTCCCACGATTATATTTAAATAGCAGTTTCAGAATTATTCTTGCATAACAAAAGAAATACTTTTAATTGAAAGTCTCTCTATCTTCAATCAACAGAAGATGGTTATGTATGTCAGTTGGCCTTGCAATTTTCTGGCGGTTGTGTTTATTACTGCATGCGTCACTTTAATTTTTCTCACTCTTAAAGAAATATCTAAAGATGCACACTCACCTCAGACTCAGAAAATGCAACGCCAATTACTAATTCAACTTATAATGCAAGTGACACTACAAATTTCAATACTGTGCATTCCTGGATGCTTAATCGTAAACCTTTTTGTTTTTATGCCCTTTCGAACAGACAGTAAGATCAGATTTGGCATGCTGCTTACTTGTTTTAGATCTGGGAAACTACGCCTATGCTACAGCCTCTGCACATGGAATTGTTGGTGCAATATCGATTGTTGTGTTCAACAAAGCCTACAGAAAACCCGATTTTGGGCTGATCCACCCAAGATTTAAGAAGCAGCAGCAAATTGGAACCAATAGACATTTATCCACTTTGGTAACTACCATGTAAATAGTAAATACTAAAATTCTGCAGTTAAAAATATGTATTTGACTGAAAACAGAGAAAAGACCAGTTGAGCTACAGTAACGCTAAATTGATACTATTTATTGCACTTATGTTTTCTGTCCTATAGTGTTTTCGTTTTTTTCTAAAAAGATAATAAAGTTTAATCATGTGGACCGTACAGCTACAGTTGTGTAGAAATGTTAAATTTACACTTAACCAAACGAAAAAAAAGAATTGTAAATGATTTGGCAGTGGGGTATACTCAAATGTAATCTTCGTCTATGAACTTTATGCAACTTTGTTTTCATTATAAAACTAAATCAGTGTAAACGTGGATCATCAAGCGTTAGGTAAACGTAAATCATCGACTAGTTTCACAACGAATGGGGCATATACAGAGCGGTTGAATTAACTGGTAAAAGTAAGACCCAATGTAGCAAATTGTAGATTGAAGGAAATAGTTGATTAATAAAATAACAAACAAATTCCTATTTTTCACGTTTTTCACTTTTTATTCAAAACAAAAAACAAGAAGGTATGGAGCTACAGTAACCCGAAACTGAAAAGTTGATTGTTATCTCCGTTTGTTTTTTGCTTGCACTGCATATCTGATCATCTCTTCAATGGTGGATATCATTGTTTTGCCTCTTTTTTAAGACATTAGCAAATACTCACGTGAAAGTTTCAGTTGATGCAAGAATACATTTAAAGCACAAAAAAGAAAATAATAGTAAAAATTATATCGAGGGTACAAACAAACCTTTAGAAACTGTTTACCCACATGGTTGCTTATCTAGTACACAGTTGGTTTTTCTCAGCCACCACCGCCAGTAGAAGCAGCACCAGCTCCCGACAAGGCAGCACCAGCGCCCGGAGAAGCAGCACCTGCCCCCGGTGGTGCAGCACCCGCACCAGGAGGAGAAAACCCACCCGCATCAACGGGCGGGTGGGTTTCCTGTAGGTGTTGATCCTGTAGATGTTTTACTACGACAGACAAGTATTGTTTAGTTAACATGGTCACTAGTTACCTTTTGGCGAACGTACAACAACGCAAAAGTTAATCACCGTTTCCAACCGGACGCATTTGAAGTGAACACATTGGTGCCAAAGCAAGGATACGTTTTTGAAGGTAACAGCGCTAACTGGGACCTACACCTAGAAAGGGTTCAGGTGCAAGTGGCAGTTTAATTGACATCAACATGTACAATCGTCACTCAGATGTGCTTCTTTCCAAATGTCTCTCACTTATCCAACTGCGTGTGTTCTACAACAATAAGGGTACAAAAACCGTGGCTTCTTGTTCACAAATATTCAGGTGCCCAGTTTGTGACAACCGACAATAAGTAAGCAATATGGCGCCTCAACAATGGATGGCGTGAAGATCGGGTACGTTTTGTTACAAAACAACACGAGATTGAATTTAGCCGGCGGGTTACTGTTCATACAAACAAGCTTGTGGAGCTAATAACAACTTGCGGCTTGTGTCAGGTCATGATGGAGGTAAGGGAAAGAGAACATTACTTTACCCAAACAAACACTTTACTGTTTACTCACACTAGAAATCACACTTCAGGTAACATGCTCTTCCTTATCGACAGCTACGAGCTAGGCATCCTCAACACTCAAAACCCACGCTACAAAGGAACGCTTTCTTCCACCATCTGCTGGATGTTCTAAATGAATACGACTGTGATTAAACAACAAAAATTAAACCAATAAATTGAATATGTAACTGAACATTGGGAAAAATAACGGACACAAAGAGCCTTTTTTGAGGCTGGTCCATATTATTTGAATTTGCCAGCATGGTGGTGAACGATAGAAACTCAACTATTTTGTAATCTACAAAACACATTTTTGTTAAGCGAGCCTGCCTAACAGTTAATCACCTGGGCCAAACTGACTTTTAAACAATGGCCTTTTAAATGGATGCAGCTAAAATCTGAAAACTAACTAAAGTCATAGCAGTTTTCCTCAAAGGACAAGCAGGATTACCAATATTTTTGTTGGATGATCGCGCTACCAAATTCTTTAAATCATAAAAAAACGGGTTGAAATACGTTAACCTGGAACAAACTACGTTTTGCATTCATCTTTATTATTTGTGTGTACCACATGGCGAATATTCCAGAAAGGCAACCGAAGATACAGTAACCCGGAACTAAAACTGTGGTTGTTATCTAGGTTCATTATTTAGACTTCTTATCTGACCTGATGCTCAATGGTGTTTTGGTGAATAAAAACCACTTTTATGTATACTCACGAGAACAATTCCGAGTTTTTGGGGAAAAACATTGTGAGACTTTCACTTTGGTGAATTTTAGATTTAAAGGCTGCGCTATACTCAAATCCCAAGATAGTGCATCCCAAAATAGTTGTTCTAAACAACGAGTCACAAAACAAGATGTTCTGCCAAAGAAGAGTAAATCACAAGAAAAGCAAAGCAAAATACAAAATTATTTGTTACACAAAATATTCACACAAACATATTAAAAATACAAACATTCAAAGAAACCACAGAATTTCATCAAGAACACAATTTTCGCAATAACACTTAGCTTTCAACATGTCAGTTTTTTTATTAAGAAAATGTGTTTTTGTGTATAACCGTATTGAACCCAGTGTGTTTTGGTCATTGGTGTTTTAAAATGTTTTCCAGTAGATTAGTTCTAAAACTTTTCAAATGTTGTTATCTTGAACTCTTTGGATGTTTACCCACATGCTTGCTTATCTAGTACACGGAACAAAACATTGTAAAATTGGACCCGCATTTTCGGCCAATTTCGGGAATTATTCAAAGTGAACATTCTTCTACTCTTTCTTCTTTTGTGTTCACTTTGTTGCTCAGCCAGTTTTGTCAAAAGAAGGAAAAGATGTAGAAACCAAAAAAACCAGAAGCAGATGGAGGAACCAAAACTCCAGCAGAAGGAGACGGCGCAACACCACACCCCGGAGGAAAAGAAAACCCACTAGCCAAAAGAGAAATCCACCCGGCTCAACAGGTGTTGATATTGTATGTTATTGTTACAAAAGGTGTTGATAATAATTTGGCAATTGTACGTTTTTCATTAATAGTAGGAAAAGTAGTACCAGGTCAAGTATAAGTATTCGAAGGTAGATGTAACTGTAACTAGGCCTAGTATTTGTTTAGGTGCAAATGGCAGTTTGATCGACAACAACATGTACAATCGACACTCCGATGTACTTCTTTCGAAATGTCCTACACTTATTCAACTGCTTGTGTTCTTCAACGATAAGGGTAAAAATCTCAGTTTATTGGTTTACACAAATTACGGCGCCCAGTTTGTGACAACCAACAGCAGCATTGGATGAGGATCGATCGGGTTAGTTTTGTTACAAAACAACACGAGATATTGTTTTAGGCATTGGGATATTGTTCATCGGTCCAAGCTTATGAAGCGAATAACAATACGTGTTGGCGGTAACTGCATAGTCCACTCACCAAGCAATAACAGAGAGATTACTATTCTTTGTGTTCAGAAACTTTGTAGTTATAAACTGTTTTAGATCATTGATCACAAAATGTGTTCCATTGGTATTTAATTGTAGTTTCAAGGCAATACTTTGATCTATGTACTTTTAATACGTGTTCTTAACGATCGTAACAAAATTCATTTTGGCTGAAAATAGTTTATGAAAGGCGATCTTAGAAGAATGGATGAATAAACTACACATTGATCGTTTGTAGTACATTTAAGCGCTTGTTTCCAGATCCGGCAAACAAAATAAGGATTACAGCGGAGCAAACTTAACTATGTCAATATACTAAAACGTAGAATAAAAGCGTTTTACATGGTTTAAAGCCTAAAAGAGTTCAGGTTGAAGGCTTTCATGTTTTGAGTTTTTTTAAACAGTTCTACATGTACTGTTGTAGTAATGGTCTTGTTTAAATGGGTAGATCACTTTTTGTGCTCATGTTCATAGTTTTTTGCAATCTCCATTTTTGAATTTGTCAGACTGTGCGTACAGTAACCCGCGCGACCAAAAATAGACATATTGTTGTAGTGAAAGTCTATTCTAATAGATAGCATTGTCTTAAAATATTTTTCAGAGGATTAATCATTGAAGTTGTTTCATTGATATTTGTTTGTACTATAAGTCTGTTTATTTCATGAGGTTCACCAAAATAAAAATATCAAAATGAAACTGACCATTTTATATAAAAGGGTAACCTCGAAAATGTCCACCATTCGCCATGAAGCTTTTTCTTCTGCTGCTTCTGGTCTTTGTGTTTGGATTGGCTCTGCCTGCAGCCGAAATCAAAGGACATCGGTCTACTGAAGACAAAATAAAGGTAAAAAGTTAGCTTCTTGTAAAATGATATTTCTCTATTGGCGCCTAAATGTAGGCGAGCAGCTTTGAATGTTTTTATCGTTACTAAGACTACAACTTAAAGCAAGAAACAATGTTCAAGGACTACATCTTTCAAAAAATTAAATTTTAAAAAAGTAGAAAAAGCCAAAAGATGGCTAACTCAGTGTAAACATCTTGTTTTCCGCAAACGCTAGAATCGACGCTCCCTCGAATCGTCATGTGGAGGCAGTGCGGCTTAGAAATTTAAAAAAAAAGTTGTACACCAAAGACAAAAACTTAAATTGAAAATGCTGGTCAAATATGTTATAGTACATATATGAATTTTTAGGATGTCGCACAGCTGAAATCTGAAAAAGAAGATGTGTCTCGTTTTAACTGGAAAAGTCTTTTCCATTGGTACAGGAAGCCTTCGATGTGGGTTCCATTTTAGTAAAGAGCAGTTAAACTTGTATTTTAAGAAGGCAAATTGGTACCCAAGTTGAACAGGAGCTGAGTGTAAGAAAGAAGCGCCAGCCTGCTGAAGAAACAACCGCTTCAACTGCTTCGACTGCTTCAACGGAAACTACGGCTTCAACTGCCGCAACTGAGACTACGGCGTCAACCGCATCAACTGAAACCACAGCCTCGACAGCCTCAACTGCAACAACTGAAACCACGGCTTCCACCGCTTCGACAGCTTCAACTGAGACTACGGCGTCAACAGCCTCAACGGCAACAACAGCCTCGACTGCCTCAACTGCCTCAACCGCTTCAACAGAAACAACAGCGTCAACCGCTTCGACGGAATCTACGGCTTCAACAGCTTCAACAGCCTCAACTGAAACCACTGCTTCAACAGGAACAACAGCGTCAACTGCTTCAACAGCATCTAAAGCTTCAGTTGCCTCAACTGCCTCAACAGGACCTGCCGCACCTACAACTGCCGGCCCACCGGTAACTGCTGCGCCAACTGCGGGGCCACCGGCAACTGTTCCTCCAGGAGGAGGAGGAGGCGGTGGTGGAGGTTTGGTTGATCCGGTATGTGCTACCCACACACGTATAACGACCATTGTGATTAGGTAACATATTCTACGTATCCCCTGTGGAGAATCTACAACGGCCAAAAGCACTATTTCGTGGCTGATAAGTATCAAGTTGATCAGTATGTAAACAACCAAGGATTCCACTATGAAGGTAAGCTAAATTTTAAGCTGTACTGATAGGTTAAAAACAGGTGACAGTGGTACTGTTATCGAACTCAATATGTACAATCGTCACCCTGAACTCCAACAACGCTGTCCTTCGCTTGTCCAACTTCGCAGACTCCAGTCAACCGTCGGTAAGTTGTTTGTCTTCTCTTTTTCAATATTTAGGCACACAATTCCTCACAATTGACCCTACTGAAGCAGCGAGGCGTATTAGCAATGGTTGGGTTGAAGGCAGGGTACGTTTTTAAACAGAAAATTGTAAAATAGAATTTTAGCCGGCTGGATACTGTTCACGTACGCAGGCCTGTGGAGCCAACCAAAATCTACGTCTAGTCTCTGCTCTTGATGGATGTTAGTTTCAATTTTTATTTGAAGTTTCACCAAATTCTAGATCAAGCATTAATTAAATTTAATGTTTCAGCGGACATGCTGTTCCTCGTCGATGACTACGAACTGGGTCAGCTCAATCAGAATCCACGATTTAGGGGAACCCTTTCTCCCACCATCTGCTGGGTGTGGTAGTCACCTGCAATTGACACTTCAGTGATCGAACATGAAAATGAATACTCTTGCAATCGAACATGTCAAAACCCCCTCTCTGTAAAAATCTTGGATGCTCCGAAGGTCCAAAGTTGTATTCCGTCTTTCAATTAGTTCTTTGTTTTAACGCCTCTCACGATTCATAAAATCAAAACAAACCAAGAAATCAGTGTTTTGACTTTTCGTGGTGTTTGATCATTCAGCTCCGCACCTTTGAGTAAAAATACAACTTTTAGTTTATCAATAAATACATAATGCAAAATATAAAATATACGAATGTTTTGAAATTTTTTCATGATTGGAACAAACCATAAGGAATGAACAACAAAAAGTAGATTTGTTGAGATTTATAAATACAACTTTAAACGCATTCGTTCATATGCATCAACCTGATTGATTCTTGTCATATGTCCGTGAGTGGGCGTGTGTGAGTGTGTGAGTGTCTGTGTCTGTGAGTTCGCGTGTGTGTTTTTGTCGTTTCCCCCCAATGTGCAAAACGAGAAACAGTCTTTGGTGTATTTTTATGACAAGATGAAGTCATACAATTATTGTTTTCCCTGCGGCTACATCTTTCGCTCATTCATTCAGCTAGCATAATTATCAAAGAAAATTATCTAAATGTTTTTGTTTTTGTGTATGTCTGAAATAACTAATACTCAAAACATATCTACGATTCCATAGTTTTTGTTTGTCGGAAGTTTGCTTCCTACTTTTACAGTGGGCAACTTTTTACCAATGATCGATTGCCCTCCTTTTCGCTTCCTGAATAGTCATCTTTACTTGGAACATTTGTTTTCCTTTATCTCCTTCTTCGTCAATTTCTACACATGCAATTTTCTGCGCATTGTCTATTGTAATAATTAACAAAGCGTATAGAAAACCAAACCATCGATTGCTTCTTCACTGGTTGAAGAAAAAGAAGAACTCTGTTCCTTGTGTAACCACGTTTTAATGTTCCGATATAGTTAATCAATAGTTGGACAGTATTCCATGTATGTTTTAATAAAGCTCAAAACGTAGGTAAAGACAATTTACAATTGTTGAATTAAAATGTCTAGTTAATTATATATCAAATTGGTTCAAATTGGTCAAATATGGCGTTTGCAAAAGTTCGTCCCCTGATTAGCCATCTTTACTTGGAACACATTTTCTCTTGTGTCTCCTTCTTCGTCAATGTGTATGCAGCTGTGGTCATGATATTTCTATCCCCTCCTCAGATGAAAACCTACAAATGGTATTTATTATGGCATCTATCCGTTTCTTATTTAAGTGATGTAACGGTAAGTCTCAATCCAAAAGATTGCGTATTCCATTTTCTTGTAAACGCAGGGTACACTAGACGTAAGGAATTTTAGACGCAGAAAATTGCATGTGTAGAAGTGACAGCATACATGTAATTTCCAATCACTGAAAACCACCGTTTAAGTAAAAGTCTCTGGCTTACCTTCCGTTCCAAATGGCATGAAAATGTACAGAAAAAGTACAACCACACTTGGAATGAGTAGAATTGACATGGGAATGGCTGCCTGCACAATCAGTGGAAAGAGAAGACGACGTTGAATTTTAACAGTTTTGGGTGAAGTGGCATGGGAAGAAATGGCTTTCAGAGTGAGGTAAATGAGACCAATGATAACAGAAGAAAAGAAAACGGCTAAGAATTGGCAAGGCAAGAAGAATATTAAGAGAGCTCGTTGTTGATTGACGATTGCGAGATTTTCGATGGAAAGTATGTCTTTTGTCATACATTTGTAAGTCTGCAAAGTATAGCTTAGATGTGAATGTGCGAGTATGTGAGTGAGTGAGGAAGTGTGAGTATGAGTGTGAGTGAGTGAGTGTCTCATTAACTTACCAATCGTAAGTCTATATTCTCTTCCTCTCTGTCGGTATTCAAGAAATATAGAAGAACTACCGGCGCTACACAGACTGCATAAAATGATCCCACAATAATCTTGTCCTTTCTAGCAAGGAGGCCACTTTGAGTGACCACCCTGTATCTGTAGAAAAATAAGTGAAATATTGTGGCCAGATTCTGCATTGTCATCTCACATTGCAAAAGAATTAGAATATTGCTATCAATCCAGGAAAATCTAGATAGAACTCCCGTTAGGTATGCAATGAAGAATGGAAACAATACCACAGGTTGGACCAGAATGTTAAGCTGAAATAAGAAAATCTTACATTGTTCGGTTTGCTACTAATATTTTTTACAAAGATTTATCAAACAGCGGAGATCCTTACGTATAGTTTGTCCTGCGTTTACAAGAATGCCAAAATTTTGTGTTAAAACTCACAGTTACATCGCTTAGATAAGAAACTGATAGATGCCACAATAAATACCATTTGTAGGTTTTCATCTGAGGAGGAGATAGAAAAATCATCACCACAGCAGCATACAAATTGACGAAGAAGGAGATAAAGGAAAACAAATGTTCCAAGTAAAGATGACTATTCAGGAAGCGAAAAGGAGGGCAATCGATCATTGGTAAAAAGTTGCCCACTGTAAAAGTAGGAAGCAAACTTCCGACAAACAAAAACTATGGAATCGTAGATATGTTTTGAGTATTAGTTATTTCAGACATACACAAAAACAAAAACATTTAGATAATTTTCTTTGATAATTATGCTAGCTGAATGAATGAGCGAAAGATGTAGCCGCAGGGAAAACAATAATTGTATGACTTCATCTTGTCATAAAAATACACCAAAGACTGTTTCTCGTTTTGCACATTGGGGGGAAACGACAAAAACACACACGCGAACTCACAGACACAGACACTCACACACTCACACACGCCCACTCACGGACATATGACAAGAATCAATCAGGTTGATGCATATGAACGAATGCGTTTAAAGTTGTATTTATAAATCTCAACAAATCTACTTTTTGTTGTTCATTCCTTATGGTTTGTTCCAATCATGAAAAAATTTCAAAACATTCGTATATTTTATATTTTGCATTATGTATTTATTGATAAACTAAAAGTTGTATTTTTACTCAAAGGTGCGGAGCTGAATGATCAAACACCACGAAAAGTCAAAACACTGATTTCTTGGTTTGTTTTGATTTTATGAATCGTGAGAGGCGTTAAAACAAAGAACTAATTGAAAGACGGAATACAACTTTGGACCTTCGGAGCATCCAAGATTTTTACAGAGAGGGGGTTTTGACATGTTCGATTGCAAGAGTATTCATTTTCATGTTCGATCACTGAAGTGTCAATTGCAGGTGACTACCACACCCAGCAGATGGTGGGAGAAAGGGTTCCCCTAAATCGTGGATTCTGATTGAGCTGACCCAGTTCGTAGTCATCGACGAGGAACAGCATGTCCGCTGAAACATTAAATTTAATTAATGCTTGATCTAGAATTTGGTGAAACTTCAAATAAAAATTGAAACTAACATCCATCAAGAGCAGAGACTAGACGTAGATTTTGGTTGGCTCCACAGGCCTGCGTACGTGAACAGTATCCAGCCGGCTAAAATTCTATTTTACAATTTTCTGTTTAAAAACGTACCCTGCCTTCAACCCAACCATTGCTAATACGCCTCGCTGCTTCAGTAGGGTCAATTGTGAGGAATTGTGTGCCTAAATATTGAAAAAGAGAAGACAAACAACTTACCGACGGTTGACTGGAGTCTGCGAAGTTGGACAAGCGAAGGACAGCGTTGTTGGAGTTCAGGGTGACGATTGTACATATTGAGTTCGATAACAGTACCACTGTCACCTGTTTTTAACCTATCAGTACAGCTTAAAATTTAGCTTACCTTCATAGTGGAATCCTTGGTTGTTTACATACTGATCAACTTGATACTTATCAGCCACGAAATAGTGCTTTTGGCCGTTGTAGATTCTCCACAGGGGATACGTAGAATATGTTACCTAATCACAATGGTCGTTATACGTGTGTGGGTAGCACATACCGGATCAACCAAACCTCCACCACCGCCTCCTCCTCCTCCTGGAGGAACAGTTGCCGGTGGCCCCGCAGTTGGCGCAGCAGTTACCGGTGGGCCGGCAGTTGTAGGTGCGGCAGGTCCTGTTGAGGCAGTTGAGGCAACTGAAGCTTTAGATGCTGTTGAAGCAGTTGACGCTGTTGTTCCTGTTGAAGCAGTGGTTTCAGTTGAGGCTGTTGAAGCTGTTGAAGCCGTAGATTCCGTCGAAGCGGTTGACGCTGTTGTTTCTGTTGAAGCGGTTGAGGCAGTTGAGGCAGTCGAGGCTGTTGTTGCCGTTGAGGCTGTTGACGCCGTAGTCTCAGTTGAAGCTGTCGAAGCGGTGGAAGCCGTGGTTTCAGTTGTTGCAGTTGAGGCTGTCGAGGCTGTGGTTTCAGTTGATGCGGTTGACGCCGTAGTCTCAGTTGCGGCAGTTGAAGCCGTAGTTTCCGTTGAAGCAGTCGAAGCAGTTGAAGCGGTTGTTTCTTCAGCAGGCTGGCGCTTCTTTCTTACACTCAGCTCCTGTTCAACTTGGGTACCAATTTGCCTTCTTAAAATACAAGTTTAACTGCTCTTTACTAAAATGGAACCCACATCGAAGGCTTCCTGTACCAATGGAAAAGACTTTTCCAGTTAAAACGAGACACATCTTCTTTTTCAGATTTCAGCTGTGCGACATCCTAAAAATTCATATATGTACTATAACATATTTGACCAGCATTTTCAATTTAAGTTTTTGTCTTTGGTGTACAACTTTTTTTTTAAATTTCTAAGCCGCACTGCCTCCACATGACGATTCGAGGGAGCGTCGATTCTAGCGTTTGCGGAAAACAAGATGTTTACACTGAGTTAGCCATCTTTTGGCTTTTTCTACTTTTTTAAAATTTAATTTTTTGAAAGATGTAGTCCTTGAACATTGTTTCTTGCTTTAAGTTGTAGTCTTAGTAACGATAAAAACATTCAAAGCTGCTCGCCTACATTTAGGCGCCAATAGAGAAATATCATTTTACAAGAAGCTAACTTTTTACCTTTATTTTGTCTTCAGTAGACCGATGTCCTTTGATTTCGGCTGCAGGCAGAGCCAATCCAAACACAAAGACCAGAAGCAGCAGAAGAAAAAGCTTCATGGCGAATGGTGGACATTTTCGAGGTTACCCTTTTATATAAAATGGTCAGTTTCATTTTGATATTTTTATTTTGGTGAACCTCATGAAATAAACAGACTTATAGTACAAACAAATATCAATGAAACAACTTCAATGATTAATCCTCTGAAAAATATTTTAAGACAATGCTATCTATTAGAATAGACTTTCACTACAACAATATGTCTATTTTTGGTCGCGCGGGTTACTGTACGCACAGTCTGACAAATTCAAAAATGGAGATTGCAAAAAACTATGAACATGAGCACAAAAAGTGATCTACCCATTTAAACAAGACCATTACTACAACAGTACATGTAGAACTGTTTAAAAAACTCAAAACATGAAAGCCTTCAACCTGAACTCTTTTAGGCTTTAAACCATGTAAAACGCTTTTATTCTACGTTTTAGTATATTGACATAGTTAAGTTTGCTCCGCTGTAATCCTTATTTTGTTTGCCGGATCTGGAAACAAGCGCTTAAATGTACTACAAACGATCAATGTGTAGTTTATTCATCCATTCTTCTAAGATCGCCTTTCATAAACTATTTTCAGCCAAAATGAATTTTGTTACGATCGTTAAGAACACGTATTAAAAGTACATAGATCAAAGTATTGCCTTGAAACTACAATTAAATACCAATGGAACACATTTTGTGATCAATGATCTAAAACAGTTTATAACTACAAAGTTTCTGAACACAAAGAATAGTAATCTCTCTGTTATTGCTTGGTGAGTGGACTATGCAGTTACCGCCAACACGTATTGTTATTCGCTTCATAAGCTTGGACCGATGAACAATATCCCAATGCCTAAAACAATATCTCGTGTTGTTTTGTAACAAAACTAACCCGATCGATCCTCATCCAATGCTGCTGTTGGTTGTCACAAACTGGGCGCCGTAATTTGTGTAAACCAATAAACTGAGATTTTTACCCTTATCGTTGAAGAACACAAGCAGTTGAATAAGTGTAGGACATTTCGAAAGAAGTACATCGGAGTGTCGATTGTACATGTTGTTGTCGATCAAACTGCCATTTGCACCTAAACAAATACTAGGCCTAGTTACAGTTACATCTACCTTCGAATACTTATACTTGACCTGGTACTACTTTTCCTACTATTAATGAAAAACGTACAATTGCCAAATTATTATCAACACCTTTTGTAACAATAACATACAATATCAACACCTGTTGAGCCGGGTGGATTTCTCTTTTGGCTAGTGGGTTTTCTTTTCCTCCGGGGTGTGGTGTTGCGCCGTCTCCTTCTGCTGGAGTTTTGGTTCCTCCATCTGCTTCTGGTTTTTTGGCTTCTACATCTTTTCCTTCTTTTGACAAAACTGGCTGAGCAACAAAGTGAACACAAAAGAAGAAAGAGTAGAAGAATGTTCACTTTGAATAATTCCCGAAATTGGCCGAAAATGCGGGTCCAATTTTACAATGTTTTGTTCCGTGTACTAGATAAGCAAGCATGTGGGTAAACATCCAAAGAGTTCAAGATAACAACATTTGAAAAGTTTTAGAACTAATCTACTGGAAAACATTTTAAAACACCAATGACCAAAACACACTGGGTTCAATACGGTTATACACAAAAACACATTTTCTTAATAAAAAAACTGACATGTTGAAAGCTAAGTGTTATTGCGAAAATTGTGTTCTTGATGAAATTCTGTGGTTTCTTTGAATGTTTGTATTTTTAATATGTTTGTGTGAATATTTTGTGTAACAAATAATTTTGTATTTTGCTTTGCTTTTCTTGTGATTTACTCTTCTTTGGCAGAACATCTTGTTTTGTGACTCGTTGTTTAGAACAACTATTTTGGGATGCACTATCTTGGGATTTGAGTATAGCGCAGCCTTTAAATCTAAAATTCACCAAAGTGAAAGTCTCACAATGTTTTTCCCCAAAAACTCGGAATTGTTCTCGTGAGTATACATAAAAGTGGTTTTTATTCACCAAAACACCATTGAGCATCAGGTCAGATAAGAAGTCTAAATAATGAACCTAGATAACAACCACAGTTTTAGTTCCGGGTTACTGTATCTTCGGTTGCCTTTCTGGAATATTCGCCATGTGGTACACACAAATAATAAAGATGAATAGGCCAGTTTACAGGACTGCCTATTGCTAAACATAGGATAGGACAGAATTGAAATTTCACGACTATTTCCGCAATTGTGGCATTTTAGATGAACTTTTGATTTTCTAAGTGGAGATAGTCAATACAATGAAGTTTTTGAGGCAATTTTGACAAGCCGAAAAATTAGGCAATGAAAAAGATAGCAGCCTTAAACTCTGGAACCAGCTAAAAGCCGCTTTTTGGCAACCAAAAGCCGCTTGATCTGCCTTTTTCTGATTTAAAAAAATCGAAACTACCATGATTCAGGTACTTAATCCCGTTTTATAAATGTGACGATTTAAAAAAAATTACAAAGGAAAATCGAACAACTCGTTTGCCTGATGTTTATACTTGTCAGATAATTAGACTTCACGAATTTCATGGTTAATCCAGAAAATAATAATGAGAAGATGACCTTTCGAAATGGTTCCCGCGCGGTCTCTGGTTGACCAAGAAATACATGGAATTATCTCTATTTTCTTCAGGGAGGCGATTCGGAAGACGCTGGAGGAGAGGGAGAATGCGATTGTGACGGGGCACACGGAGGGACACAAGACGTACCTGGATTCTAGTTCCGATGAGGAGTTCCGCCGCGGCGTTCAGAGGAAGATCAAAAAGAAGAAGAAGACGGGGAAGAAAGGAACGCCCAAGGGTGCGTCTCTCTCTCTCTCTCTCTCTCTCTCTCTCTCTCTCTCTCTCTCTCTCTCTCTCTCTCTCTCTCTCTCTCTCTCTCTCTCTCTCTCTCTCTCTCTCTCTCTCTCTCTCTCTCTCTCTCTCTCTCTCTCTCTCTCTCTCTCTCTCTCTCTCTCTCTCTCTCTCTCTCTCTCTCTCTCTCTCTCTCTCTAACCCTCTCCTTTAGCCAAGAAAGCCGACCTGAACTTTGTCGATGTCTTCGGAGACGAAGAATCCACTTCTTCGTCGAGTGACGAGAGCACCGGCAGTTCCTCCAGTTCGGAGTGAGAAATCAGGGAGATTATTAGAATAATGCCCCATTTCCAGGTCATCTCCCGAGCCTCGTCGTCATTCCTCGGAAGACGAGGACGATGTGCTGAAGAAGCTGGTGGAGAGCAGGGAGGAGCTGCGGAAGGCGCGCATCACCCGATCCCAGATGGCTAAGTTCGTCCACGCGCCCTTCTTCAACGACACCGTCAGGGGCGCCTTCGTCCAGATCCGCGTCGGCAAGATTGCGCAGTCACGCAACGACAGCATCGTGCGTTTTCCAGGATTCTAAAAATCACCGTATTTCTCGGATTTGAGCGTCCTTTGGTTGCCCAAAAGCGGCTTGTAATTGTCAAAAAGCCGCTTTAATTACCAAAAATAAAATCAAGTGGCCTTTGGTTGCCAAATGCGGTTTTAATTGCCAAAAAGCTACAAAATGTTTTTATAACATTTTTCAACTTTAAAATTTCATTTAATTCGATTTGATTCAAAAACTTATATTTATCGTATATTAAAATTCATTATAAAAGGAAGCGCACCAAATTTAAAAAAGGCAATTAATTTTGTTGAAAAATGTTTAAAATGCCGTAAATATGCTTCTCGTTTTCCGCTTTTTTGTCGCAATGAAGGGCCTCTTTTTGGCAACAATAGGCCGCTTAAACCGCTTTTTTTGGCAACCATACCTTCCCTGAAAATCGATACCCGAATTTTGACGAAAGATGGCAATTTCATATTTTCCTTTTTCAGCTCTGCCAGGTGCTTTCGGTCGATCAGACGGCCAAAACCTACGACTTGGAGGACACCCGGACAAACAAGGGAGTTAAGGTCAAGTACGGTAGGTATTCTGGGCAAAATTCTAATTATTTTGGTCATTCAGGGACGCACGAGAGAGTCTACCGCCTGAATTTCATCTCGAATGCCGATTGGAGCCCCGCCGCTTTCGAGGAGTGGCAGGCAGTTGCCCAGAACATGGTTGGCTTAAGTCTCTACTATTCTAATGAGTTCTCTTTAGAACGCCACTCCCTCGGTGGATTTTGTGGAGAAGAAGCATAAGGAGATAACAGAGGCCCTCAACCACACCTACACCGACAAGGAGATCGATTTGGTTGGATTCTTTAAAGGAAAACTAACTAATTGGAATTTAAGATGGTAAAGGAGAAAAAGCGATTCTTCAAGGACCAGCTGAATCCTGCGGCGGCGAAGGCCCAGCTCCTTTCAGATCTGGTAAGCCAGCCGAAAGCCAAATTTTCGTTAAAGCGGCCTTTGGTTACCAAAGCGGTTTCTTTCCTAATATGCTAATTTCGATTGCAGAGATACGCGGAGGAGAACTGCAGCAGGAGCGAGGTCGAGCGGATTCAGAAGAAAATCGAGGACTTTGACAGGAAGAGAAGGAGGGAGGAAGAGGTAGAGAGAGAGAGAGAGAGAGAGAGAGAGAGAGAGAGAGAGAGAGAGAGAGGAAAGGATAACAATTCCTTGTTTTCAGGCCGCCCACACCCCCGTGCAGAAGGACTGGATGGTGCAGCTGATCAAGAGAACGAGTCACTTGAGGGAGGACGTGAGTCCCAGCATGGTAATCTCTCTCTCTCTCTCTCTCTCTCTCTCCCTCTCTCTCTAACTCCCTCTTTCCAGATGTTCTCCCCCAAACCGCTCGTGGACAAGAACGACGGCGACGACCCGTTCACCAGGAAGAGAGAGCACACGAGAAAAAATTTCCTAAATATCCTAAATAACAAAAATAATTTTTTTTTGATTTTTAGATTTCCTCTTCATTCACACTGAAAGTTGCCATATTTGGTTGAAATACATAGATTGTACGCATCAACATAATTTATGCGGATGTTTTTACCCCTTCAATCATGTGACATTTATACTCGTTTTTCTTTAATAAACAGATTTCTGCTTCTACAATTTTTGTCTGGACAGCTCTTTTGCCAATGATCAACTGTCCTCCATTTACCACAGATGCCGGTTTTTCTGTGAAAGTGGAACATTTTCTTTCTTACATTTCATTTGTGGTCAATTTATACACTTTTCTTTGTATTGTCTTCTTTTCCCCTCCTCCAATGAAAACCTATAGATGGTATCTTTTATGGCATTTAAGTGTTTCTTACTTGGCAGATTTGACAGTAAGTCGCTATCTTAAAAATCATTTTCAATAAAGTTTTTCCCCTTTTTTTTAGCTAAATATCTTGGTGAAACCAGTATTCCTCCTGCCTTTCTTCATGGCCTATTCAAAAGGAATTCTTTCTAGTTTTACTTCTATTGATGGCCAAATACAAGTTATTTTGGCTTTCGGGATGCTAATTCAAGTGCTGATGACTGTGGTTCACTTATTTGTTTATCGATACAGAGTCGTTGTACCGACTAATAGTAAACACCGTGATTCGATTTGCCTTTGTTTTCCTTATATCAGTGGTGCCCTCCCACTAATATTTCTTTCGATATTCAATGGGACGAGTGAAACTGAAGGAAAACGTCTGAAGTTGGTAGGTTTAAAGGGTATATTTTAATATATTGTATGTTCCAACGGCATTTCCGAGAGAGAGTGAGAGAGATTCGCAATTTAAAAAAAACTCCGTTTCAGAGGTACACCTGTGTCACAGATGACGTTCTCTCCACCGAAAATCTCGCAATATTCAATCAACAATTAACTGTGTACCTCTTCTGCCTCCCCTGCCACATTCTAGCCATCACATATACATCATTTAGTATATTCCTAGTTTATCTAACTCTAAACTCTTTATCTAAACAGGCCCTCTCTCCTAAATCAATCCAGCTACAGCGTCGTTTGCTCTTTCAGCTAATATTCCAAATTGCACTCCCTTTATCGATTTTATTGATTCCTGGAAGTGCCCTCCAAATTATTTTCGTTTTTATGCCTTTTGGAACACAAGGTGAGCTTGAAGGAACCGACAGTGACCTTTGAGGCCTGTATTTGCCTATGGTGCCAATTACTGTATGCGGCGGGACTACTTTTGCCCCAGCCGCCGATCTCGTACGGGTGTGAAACTCGCCGCGCTACCATGTCAGACAACCAGAGTTTTCTGCGTCTTTTCAGGTGGTAGTGATAACCAAAAAGTCAATTAACCGTCAAATTGGTCAAACGCGTAAACACCGTGCATGTAGTTCGTTAAAATGTCGTTTATCCGCCTGTGCCTGTTGCCTGGAACGGCGAAAAATGGCATTTCGGATGCAGTTTTCTCCAAAATGACGCATAACTTTCCAAACTCTTTAAAATGAGATAAAGTCAAAAAGGTCCTTAATGGTCCTTTTAAAATTTAAAAAAAATAGCAAAATTTAAGTAAAACTTATTTTTTAACTTGTTTTTTTAAAGTTTTCATTAATTTTTTAAATTTATAAACAAAAATAATTTTAAGAAGTCGGAGATTGGATGATGGCAGTTTCCTCCACCCATGGGATTCTTGGAGCTCTTTCAATTGTGGTCTTCAACAAGCCCTATAGACGTCCAGATCTTCGGCTATTAGGCAAATGGTTCAACAAGAAGGTTCAACAAGGGCCCGTCACTACTATGTAAACGTTGTAAATTTTAAAAAGGCAATTAAAAATCGAATCTTTGTTCAACAACAAAATCAATGGATGACAGATCGTCGAAAACACACAACTCTCCCAAAATGCACAATAGTCGAAACATTGTCTTAAAACAAGTCGTCGAAATCGGTCCCCGTCGGTTGTGTCTCCAGCTTCCCCGGCTTCTCCTCCGAAACGGTCTCCTCCGGCTTCTTCATCTTGTACCTGCAATATGCAAATTAGGTGTGGAAGGTGGACTTGGAATTATAATACTATCGTCTCTCTCTCTCTCTCTCTCTCTCTCTTCTCCCCTCCACTCACTGCTCAGATTCCGGATCCACAGCGGGTGTCGCCTTGGCGGCGGCGAGGGTGTCCAGTTTATTAAAGTCGATGTCGAACTTCAAAGCGCTGTAGACGGCAAAGGGATCCTCGGCGAACGAGGGCCGCTCTGAAACACGTGTTAATGTGAGCGTGAGCGTGTGTCAGCGTGCCGCAACTCCACATGAAATATAGAAATGGACTCACTAAGCTGGGGCTGCGCGGGCTTCTGAGGACCATCCGACGACGGGGACTCTGCCTTCCTCTTGTACCCTGGAATTTAGTTTTTATTTATCTTTTTTGAACCATATGGATGATTTGGTTGTGCCTTATGCAAATTTTGGGTGCTAAAGCCACTAAACGGTGAATGAAAAATACCTTTCGGGAGGTCCTTGGCCTGTCCGCAGGTGACCCTCGTGTGCTCTCTCTTCCTGGTGAACGGGTCGTCGCCGTCGTTCTTGTCCACGAGCGGTTTGGGGGAGAACATCTGGAAAGAGGGAGTTAGAGAGAGAGGGAGAGAGAGAGAGAGAGAGAGAGAGAGAGAGAGAGAGAGATTACCATGCTGGGACTCACGTCCTCCCTCAAGTGACTCGTTCTCTTGATCAGCTGCACCATCCAGTCCTTCTGCACGGGGGTGTGGGCGGCCTGAAAACAAGGAATTGTTATCCTTTCCTCTCTCTCTCTCTCTCTCTCTCTCTCTCTCTCTCTCTCTCTCTCTACCTCTTCCTCCCTCCTTCTCTTCCTGTCAAAGTCCTCGATTTTCTTCTGAATCCGCTCGACCTCGCTCCTGCTGCAGTTCTCCTCCGCGTATCTCTGCAATCGAAATTAGCATATTAGGAAAGAAACCGCTTTGGTAACCAAAGGCCGCTTTAACGAAAATTTGGCTTTCGGCTGGCTTACCAGATCTGAAAGGAGCTGGGCCTTCGCCGCCGCAGGATTCAGCTGGTCCTTGAAGAATCGCTTTTTCTCCTTTACCATCTTAAATTCCAATTAGTTAGTTTTCCTTTAAAGAATCCAACCAAATCGATCTCCTTGTCGGTGTAGGTGTGGTTGAGGAGCCTCTGTTATCTCCTTATGCTTCTTCTCCACAAAATCCACCGAGGGAGTGGCGTTCTAAAGAGAACTCATTAGAATAGTAGAGACTTAAGCCAACCATGTTCTGGGCAACTGCCTGCCACTCCTCGAAAGCGGCGGGGCTCCAATCGGCATTCGAGATGAAATTCAGGCGGTAGACTCTCTCGTGCGTCCCTGAATGACCAAAATAATTAGAATTTTGCCCAGAATACCTACCGTACTTGACCTTAACTCCCTTGTTTGTCCGGGTGTCCTCCAAGTCGTAGGTTTTGGCCGTCTGATCGACCGAAAGCACCTGGCAGAGCTGAAAAAGGAAAATATGAAATTGCCATCTTTCGTCAAAATTCGGGTATCGATTTTCAGGGAAGGTATGGTTGCCAAAAAAAGCGGTTTAAGCGGCCTATTGTTGCCAAAAAGAGGCCCTTCATTGCGACAAAAAAGCGGAAAACGAGAAGCATATTTACGGCATTTTAAACATTTTTCAACAAAATTAATTGCCTTTTTTAAATTTGGTGCGCTTCCTTTTATAATGAATTTTAATATACGATAAATATAAGTTTTTGAATCAAATCGAATTAAATGAAATTTTAAAGTTGAAAAATGTTATAAAAACATTTTGTAGCTTTTTGGCAATTAAAACCGCATTTGGCAACCAAAGGCCACTTGATTTTATTTTTGGTAATTAAAGCGGCTTTTTGACAATTACAAGCCGCTTTTGGGCAACCAAAGGACGCTCAAATCCGAGAAATACGGTGATTTTTAGAATCCTGGAAAACGCACGATGCTGTCGTTGCGTGACTGCGCAATCTTGCCGACGCGGATCTGGACGAAGGCGCCCCTGACGGTGTCGTTGAAGAAGGGCGCGTGGACGAACTTAGCCATCTGGGATCGGGTGATGCGCGCCTTCCGCAGCTCCTCCCTGCTCTCCACCAGCTTCTTCAGCACATCGTCCTCGTCTTCCGAGGAATGACGACGAGGCTCGGGAGATGACCTGGAAATGGGGCATTATTCTAATAATCTCCCTGATTTCTCACTCCGAACTGGAGGAACTGCCGGTGCTCTCGTCACTCGACGAAGAAGTGGATTCTTCGTCTCCGAAGACATCGACAAAGTTCAGGTCGGCTTTCTTGGCTAAAGGAGAGGGTTAGAGAGAGAGAGAGAGAGAGAGAGAGAGAGAGAGAGAGAGAGAGAGAGAGAGAGAGAGAGAGAGAGAGAGAGAGAGAGAGAGAGAGAGAGAGAGAGAGAGAGAGAGAGAGAGAGAGAGAGAGAGAGAGAGAGAGAGAGAGAGAGAGAGAGAGAGAGAGAGAGAGAGAGAGAGAGAGAGAGAGAGAGAGAGAGAGAGAGAGAGAGAGAGAGAGAGAGAGAGAGAGAGAGAGAGAGAGAGAGAGAGAGAGAGAGAGAGAGAGAGAGAGAGACGCACCCTTGGGCGTTCCTTTCTTCCCCGTCTTCTTCTTCTTTTTGATCTTCCTCTGAACGCCGCGGCGGAACTCCTCATCGGAACTAGAATCCAGGTACGTCTTGTGTCCCTCCGTGTGCCCCGTCACAATCGCATTCTCCCTCTCCTCCAGCGTCTTCCGAATCGCCTCCCTGAAGAAAATAGAGATAATTCCATGTATTTCTTGGTCAACCAGAGACCGCGCGGGAACCATTTCGAAAGGTCATCTTCTCATTATTATTTTCTGGATTAACCATGAAATTCGTGAAGTCTAATTATCTGACAAGTATAAACATCAGGCAAACGAGTTGTTCGATTTTCCTTTGTAATTTTTTTTAAATCGTCACATTTATAAAACGGGATTAAGTACCTGAATCATGGTAGTTTCGATTTTTTTAAATCAGAAAAAGGCAGATCAAGCGGCTTTTGGTTGCCAAAAAGCGGCTTTTAGCTGGTTCCAGAGTTTAAGGCTGCTATCTTTTTCATTGCCTAATTTTTCGGCTTGTCAAAATTGCCTCAAAAACTTCATTGTATTGACTATCTCCACTTAGAAAATCAAAAGTTCATCTAAAATGCCACAATTGCGGAAATAGTCGTGAAATTTCAATTCTGTCCTATCCTATGTTTAGCAATAGGCAGTCCTGTAAACTGGCCTCACACAAAATCGAAACATAAAATAAGTGCACCGTCAGGGATCGAACCTTGGTCATGTGGTTGGTGATTTGGCCCGAGAGCATTACGTCACTTTGCGTTACCTCACATTGCGCGGCTGGTATTCAAAACAACCGCTTTCTGCCACCCCCAGACAGGCTCAGGCCGCTTTTCTCCAATTTTCTGACTGCCAACCTGTCCCTGCGCTTGTCTTCCTCCTCCATCCGGTCGAAAATCTCCTGCTCTCGGTCCTTCTCGCTCTTCATCAGGAACACCTCGAACTCAGCGTCGCTGGTGAAAAGCCCACGAAACTGCTGCAATATTCCGATTAGACAACCTCAAAAACGAGAATTTGCATATTACACAATATATATATAAGAAGGAATCTCACCTGGGCATCGTCGTTGTTGCTAATTCCCTTCTGGGTGGGAGTCTTCTGTGGCGGCTTGGGTGGCGCGGCGGCCAACTAAAAGTATTCATTAACGTTAAAAATCAGTTTAATTTATTTAAAAATACAAAATATCTTAATTTTGGGTAAAATTGTGAATTCAGTACGCAATTTCGCAACTTTTCGCTAAAATTAACGTAGAACACACCAATTCCTCGTCGGTGTCCTCGTAGTCTGATTCGGAGGTCATCTTCCTGAAAATGAACAAATAAATTGGTGTTATTGCTGTTAATTTAATAAAAATACAAGATAATTGCGCCGAAATAAGGAAATAGGGGGATTAAACGGGGTTAAATGGGGCAATTGAGGTCGCCGGCGGGTGGGAGGCGGCTGTAAATGAGTTAAATCAATAATCGCCCTGTCTGGGATTCAAATCTCCAACCCAAAGGGCAAAGTGAGTTGGCAGACGGCCAAAGATGGCGAAATGCGAAGATTTCCCGCATTTGGGAACGAAATATGGGAAATTGGGTGAAGTTGGACCCAAATTGGACGGAAAAGGAATATTCAATTGACAAAATACCGCACAAAAACGAATAATTATTTATTCTAGCTTGTTTCGATCAAAATCTAGGTAATTTTAATTATAAAAACATTAAAAAAAATCGCTCAAAAAGACAAAAAAATGTAAATTATAAAATATTATGCTCGCGGCCGAATAGAAGACAGTTTAAAGGACTGCCTCCCGATAAACAACGGACAGAAATTGAAATTTTATTCTTTCCGCAATTTTGGCATTTTAGATGAATTTCCGATATTCTAAGTGGAAATGATAGCCAATCCAATACAGCTTCAGAGGCAAATTACAGGAAAAAGATAAAAACCGTAAACTTTGGATTTTGTTTTGCACGCATTATAAACACTTAAAACATGTTCTACAATAATATAAACACCTTTTTAAATCATTACAAGCATTAATAAAAAAGACAAAAAAATTGCACCGGGGTGGATCTGAACCCCCGATGGTTGCCTTGTGAACGGGCCGTCCCGTATTGGCCAAGCTTGATTATGTGTGAAAAGAGAAGTGAAAAAAAACAGTGGGCGGTTTTCTTCATCATTCCTGCTTTTCAAAAGCAGAATGAAACCTAAGGCCGCTTTTCTAAAGCAGATGGGAAACTAAGGCCGCTTAAAAATTATATGAAAACAGTATCTCTTTACAAGAAAAAAGGATTGCCAAAGGCGGGATTCGAACTCGGATCGCTGAGATTGAGAGACTAACGCGTACGCCATTATACCAATAGGAGCGGCTGGCGCCTTTTAAAGAAGAAAAACCCTCGCATTTGCTTGTTTTTCAACGAAAATGGCTGAAAGTCGGCGTCCACCGACCTTCTCTCGTTTCCAACAAACCCACCGAATTTTAATTCAGTAGCTCAACCATTTCGCCAGTAGCAAGGACGTGCGGGAAACAGTGGCTTTTTGTGCGCGTGAAAAGGCGAGCGAGGATTCAATCCACCGCACAATTTGTAAACAGCGAAGGTAACGAAATTGCCCATCACAGAGAACATCTAAAACTCAATTCACTTGATCAAAATTTCAAAATCCACAATTTCCGTATATTTCTGTTTTATTCCACACTTGTTTCCATATCTGTTTTGTAAAACACGTGTGTGGCTAACGAAGCCGATTTCTGCTTGTTCAATTCTTGTTTTCCCGTCTGGTCCGGACATTTATTCAGAATTTCAAAATGATCGACTGTTCTCCGTTTCGTCTCGACCTCGAAAATACACATTTTCTTTTCGAAACAATTTTCTCTTTTGTTTCCCTTCTTGCAAATCTGTATGCCGTCACCTGCATGCTGCTATTTTCTCCTCCTGGAATGAAAACTTATCGCTGGTATTTGATGTGGCATCTGTTTGTGTCTTATTCAGAGGACATTACAGTAAGGTGCAATTTTCCGTGTGTGTATGTGTGTATGCATGTGTGCATGTGTATTCCTGAGTGTGGGTATGAGTGTTTGGGAGAGTGTGGGTGTGTGCGAGATTGTGTGTATACGCGTGAGTGTGCGTATGAATGTATGTATATTGCTGTGAGTATGTGTATGAATGTGTGTATATTGCTGTGAGTATGTGATTGTGTGTGTGTGTGTGACAGAGTGTGTACATTCGTGTTTGAGTGTGTACATGTGTATTTCCGAGTGTGAGTGTGTGCATGAGTGTTTGTATCCGGGTGTGTAAGTGTATGCATGAGTGTGCTTGTGCGTGTGTTTCTGCGAATGCATGTGTGTGTGCGTGAGGTGTGTACCAGTGATTGTTTGTGAATGTTTGTGTGTGTGTGTGTCTGTGTGTGTCTGTGTGAGTGACACAATGTGCGTGTGTGTTTGTGACTGTTCACGTGTTAACGTGTTAACGTACCCATTTTCAGCTCAACGTATTTATAGAACCCGTCATTTTCTGGCCTTTCTTCATTGGCTATGCCACCGGCTGGCTCTCAGATTTCGACTGGTTCGATAGCCGTCTTCAACTAATCATCCTCACCGCACTCATAATAGAATTATTAGCTACGGTAGTTCACCTATTCGCCTACCGTTACCGCGTAATCACAAATGATGGCAGATTTTGCATATGGGATAAGGTATTCCTCGGGTTACTGTATTTTGCCGGTCTCCAACCTACCGTACTCCTGTGGTTTGTCAAGGGAGATCTTGAAACTGAACGAATTAACCTCCGCTTGGTAAGATTTTTAGAACCCTAAACCCTAATTTTTACCTTAGAATTACAAATGCTTTACAAACGATATACTTTCCATAAAGAATCTTTCTGTTTTCGATCCACAGAAAACAAGATTTTTCCTCAGTACACCTTGTTTTATTCTGGCACCAATATTTCTAATCGCTTGTTTTGGTCTAATTCATCAAACTCTGAAGGAAATATCTAAAGATGTTCATTCCCCAAAAACCATTCAACTTCAACGGCGGCTTCTCTTCCAATTGATAATTCAAATAGCCATTCCAATGACAATTCTGCTTATTCCCTGCTGTATTCTACACTTTTTGTTTTTGTTTAATTTGAATTATACGCAAGGTGAGAGAAATCCATAAAATGAAAATTAGAACACTAATGTTAAGGTCTTGGAAATGCCATGTCTTGTGTGGCTTCATCTCATGGAACTGCAGGCGCATTGGCCATAGTTTTGTTTAATAAGCCCTACAGAATCCCCGATTTTAAGCCAATTCGACGGTGGCTGAAGAAAAAAGGAGGAAACATTAGTGTAACGACAGTATGAACATGTTGAATGAATTGTTCCTTAGAATCACCTACACCTACTCACAAACACACATACCAAAATTTAAAAAAAAATCCCCAATTTCCGTATATTTCTGTTTTATTCAACACTTGTTTCCATATCTGTTTTGTATAACCCTCACGTGGCTAATAAAGCCGATTTCTGCTTGTCCAATTCCTGTTTTCCAATCTGATCCGGACATTTATTCATATAATAAAAATGATCGACTGTTCTCCGTTTTGTCTCGACCTCGAAAATTTACATTTTTTCGAAACAATGAGAGAGAAAGAGAGAGAAAAAAGAGTGAGAAAGAGAGGGAGAGAGGGAGAGAGGGAGAGAGAGAGAGAGAGAGAAAGGGAGAGAGAGGGAGAGAGAGAGAGAGAGAGAGAGAGAGAGAGAGAGAGAAAGAGACCTATCTCACTATCAGTTCGCATGCATTTTGATCCCCCACTTGTTTTGTACAACCAAGGAACGTAAACATGATTTTTGCTTAAACAATTCTTGTTTCCGCCTTTTATTTTTAATCTCCATGAAAACAGCTCTAAATGATAGACTGTCCTCCATTTCTTCTAGATGCCCAGCCTACAGTTCTTCAGTTCGAAACAATTTTCTCCTTCCTCTCATTTTTGGCAAACTTATATGCCGTTACGTGCATGTTACTATTTTCACCCCCTACAATGAAAACCTATCGATGGTATCTGCTGCTTCATCTGCTTGTTTCTTATTCAGCTGATTTCACAGTGAGTTTATCACGTATAGTGTGTGTTTTTGTGAGTGTCTGAAAGCATCTGACACACCGTCTATACCGAGTGAGTGAATGTTGTGTGTTGGATTGGGTGAGTGTGAATGTGTGGGTGTGTTATTGAATGAGTGAGTGAATGTGTTAGTGAGTCATTGTGTGATTGTATGAATGTGTGAGTGTGGGTGTGTGAGCATGTGAGCATGTGAGTGTGTGAACGTCTGAGTGTGTGCGTGTGTGTGTGCGTGTATGATTATGCTAAATAAAAGTTTCAGCTCAACGTCCTTGTAAAACCAGTCTTCCTCTGGCCCTTCTATATATCCTACCCTACAGGATGGCTATCAAAATTCAATTGGATCGATAGTCGCATCCAGATGATGCTTGTTTTTTTCATTCTCATAAGCTTATTGAATACAATAGTCCTTCTATTTGCCTATCGTTATCGTGTCATCACAAACGATGGCAGGTTTCGCATATTGGACAAAATACTACTCTGGTTTATGTTATTGGGTGAATTGTTGCCCTCCGTAATATTGTGGTTTTCTCAAGAGGACCTTGAAATTGAACGCATTAATCTCCGTCTGGTAAGTGTTTTAAAACCCATTTTCACTTTATTAAACGTTATTACACTATTCATTTTAGAATTACAGATGTTTCACAAACGCTATAATTTCCATAAAGAATCTTGCTCTTATCGATCCAAGGAAATCTGCGTTTTTCTTTAGTATTCCTAACCTTGCTTTTGGTCCAGTCTTTGCTGCTTCTTGCCTCGTCTTAGTTCATCTGACCCTAAAAGAAATAGCAAAACAGGCCACTTCTCCAAAAACTGTCCAACTCCAACGCCGACTTCTCTTCCAACTGATAATTCAAATTGTTATTCCTATGACAATCCTGGCCTTTCCTGGTGCCATTATTCTGACTCTCTTTCTTTTTAAACCATACGAAACTAGAGGTAGAACTATTTACTACATAATTCATACTTTTTAAAGAACTCGGAAATTTTATGCTTTGTTTGGGTTCGTCTCATGGATTCGCAGGAGCAGTGGCCATTGTTTTGTGTAACAAACCATATAGAAATCCAGATTTTAAGCCGACTCAGCAATGGATGAAGAAAAAAGTCGGGAATGTCAGTGTAACCACGTTTTGAGAAAATGAATGTATTTTAAGGCTGCATTTGTGAGAGAGGAGAGATAGACAGAGACAGAGAGACAGAAAGAGAGAGAGAGAGAGAGAGAGAGAGAGAGAGAGAGAGAGAGAGAAAAGAGAGAGAGAGAGAAATAGATAGAGAGAGATCCCCTTGTTCTCTCCTGCTGTTTTCCCCCGTTCCCTGCATTCGACCCCTCAGCGGTCAGAGGGACTCCGCCGACGGGTGGGAGGCTCTTTTTGCGATGGAGCGCGTTTGCGTGGAGGGGTGTTGGGTGCCAGCCCCCTTGGCAGCCGCCTTCCGCAGCCGGGAGAACACTCCCTTCAGGTACGCCGCCCCCGCAAACTGACTCCATCGAATATATTGTTCTCATTTCAGGGAAACCACCCCTTTCTCCTATTCACAGCCGAATCCAGGAGGACCTATTCTCCACACTCGCATAAAAGTTCCAAAGGTTTTGGTACAACTTTTCAAAACTAAAAATTGAAATTGAAGGTTTGTCCAATTGTTTCGGCTGAGGAAATGTCGTCCCAACCGGTTCATCTGCAATACAACTCTCCCATGCAGTTGTACTCCAAGTGAGTCTCTCTCTAGACTTTTCTTATTTCGGTAGATGATAGTTTTCTTCACCTTTCCAAGAGCCCCAAACTTTCTTTACTTAGAAACCAAAAATCTATCCCGTTTCTTTCCAAAAACTTAAAATATTAAATTCATCCGTGTCTTTCTACTTTTCCCCACCAATATGAACCATAAAGTGTGTCAGTAGCAATTGAGGACGGATCGGCAAGACTCTTAAACCGCAGTACACACCCTGTTCTTACACTTCTGAAATCTATTCTTCTTCTGCATAATCTTCAAAAAAATTCACTGCAATTCAATTCATTTTTTAAATTTTGTTGACGTCGAGGGAAATTACCGTAACCCATGGTCGCCTACCGTAACGACGGTCTCAAATCCGATATAGATATTGCCTTAGAGTGTCATATTTTGCATATTTCATGGCTTTTGCCAACTGTTGGGGAAAATCAATTTCCTGCTCAAAGTCCCCTCTCGAGTTTTACTGAAATGCCTTAGGACCTTTCATCCACTTCATTTCAAGTGGATATCTAGCATATCCATGTTTAAAAATGCAAATTCCTCAATTTCCGCATAAGATCCATCCAATATAGGAGAATCTTTTTCCGTGTAAACGCAGGACACGTAGACCGTTTGGTAAAATACGGAGCGGTGGGTGGAAAACCGGTTTTTAGCGACTTTGAGGTAGACTCTGTCAAAAACTAGCACTTTACTGGCTCACTCTTTTCCCAAATCTATTTTTGAAAAACTGATTTTTTACTTTTTTTAATGAAACAAAAACGATTTAAAAATGGCTGATTGTCCCTTGAAAAAAGAGTTACGGCTTTTGTATTCGAATGTGTTTGACCAAATGTTTGGAAAGGCCACAGTTTTTTTTTCTAATTCCTTTATTTGGTTATTTTTAACCAATTTCTTCCGAGAAATCCCCAGAAAATGAAAAAAGAGGACTTTATCTATTCATTAGGTGCAAAAAAAGAATCCAAACTATCTCTTCCTCGGGCATAGTTAAAAATGTAAGCCAGTTCCAATCCAAGTTTAAGTATTTTTCCCACAAAATCCATTCTTTTTCTCTCTTCCAATTGCTTGACTTTTTCCTACCCTCATTTACCACTTTCTTGTTTGTGTTTGGATTCATTGATCCATCAAGAAAATGAGGCCAACATTACACCCTCCGGCCTCGCGTCGGCATGTGGCGCCCATTACGAACGCGCCATGCAACAAGGGGAATGGGGGAATTCGCGGGCTTTTTCCTCTGCTCAAACGATTTTATAACAGGAAATGAGAGATTTCCGGTCGAAAATGGATTTAAACTCAAAGATTTCTGGTATTCTCGATTTCTGGGGATAATGGGTGCAAAAAGAAGAGACGCCTGTTCTCTAAAAATAGACGGCGCGGACTCAGAGTTTGTTTGCGGCGGCGGAGGAATTTATTTTCAACTGGGAAATGAAGAGAACTTTAAACCTTTCTGAGCTGTATTCAAATTCAAAAAATGAGAAAATATAAAAATTTGCCAGTGGAAGTTAGATAAGTAAGAGGTGTGAATTAGACTACTATCTGCGTTAAAAGCGGCCTTATGCTGCCACCTACGTAAAAAATAGCCTGTGGCTGCCATCTGTGCTGAAAGACGGCCTTTTCTGCAATCTGCTCTAAAAAAGCGGCTAAAATACTGTTGAATTTTAAGAATGGTACTCAAAAAGTGATCTGAGACCCAAAGCCAAGAAAAGGTGTATTTATTAAACTTTTCAATTTGAAATCGATTTTCATTTTCATTTTTTTAAACTAACAGTCATATACTTTATACACAGTACGCGGATCAACATCATTGTGTGACAAAACATTCATGTTCCGGTGGGATCATGACCCTTGTCGTTCAGCTGATAATTTAGCTTTAAGTAGCCCCCCTCGAAACGGGACAGTGCTAATTTTTCAAATCATTTAGGCGAAGACGTGAACTGGCCCAGTGCAATGCGCGCGCTCCAGACAAACGACCAAGGATCGATCCCCGTCGCTGTTCTTCTTTTTGCTTTTGATATTATTACAAAAAAAACTGGTTATTTGCGTTTCTTTCGAGAGAAAAAAGATGTAAAAAAGGAAACTTTTTCAAAGTATACCATAATGCTAAGCGATTGGGAACATGATGAAACAATTACGATTCAAATTCTTCAAAAGGTTTTTAAAGTTTTTAAAACCAAAAATCTAAAAGTTTACTCAAATAAAGTACTTTTTCAGGGAGTCAGCTGAGGAGCAGTTCCAGCAGCAAGTGGGTTCCAACTCGCCTATTCCTCTTCCGGCTCCTGACAAGCACTTTGACCCCGCTAAGAGTGCTACCCTCAAGTACCTCAAAGTTAGTATTTGTATGCGAAGAAATCTTTGCATTCTTTTGGTTGATATTGTCATATTCTTGATTTAGGAGGGAGATCACTCGGCTTTCGGAGAGAACTTCGCCCAGAAAATCGCGGCCGCCGAGGCTCCTAGGGTTCCCTACGAGCAGGTGGGGTTTTTGAAGTTTTCATCGTTCTAAAGCTAAAAAATCTTCTTAAACTTTAGACTTTGCTTTTGGAATCAATGAAAGCAAAAAATTTGTTTGTTAAGGAACCGGGATGGGCCCGTTACGCCCGTGAGAAAAGCGAGAGGGCGCGTTCTCGCACCCCTGCCGACCCTTCTCAGCACCGCTCAACTGCTGTGACCCCTCAGCCTCATCATGTTCATCACGAAACTCCCTGGGAACATGCTGAAAAGAGCAGGTAAAACTTGATTATGAAAGAAATACGATAAATCAATAGGACCTACACGCATTCCACCCATCCTGATCAGCATGGACCTGCATACTATCAGGTGCAGCACCATGATCGTCAGAGAAGAGGGCACAGCGTTGGAGCGTTTGTTATCCCAAAAACCGAAATAGGAATGGTTTCAGGGACCGTGGTTATGAATTAGGAGGCTTGG
The DNA here is from genome assembly GCA_022343465.1 of Oscheius sp. G VE-2021. Taxonomy (NCBI): domain Eukaryota; kingdom Metazoa; phylum Nematoda; class Chromadorea; order Rhabditida; family Rhabditidae; genus Oscheius; species Oscheius sp. G VE-2021. The sequence continues at coordinate 728,171 of JAJQXH010000019.1, read as the reverse complement.
ATTATACCAAGGGACTGCCTATTGAGAAGGGAAGCTCGGACTATTACTATGAGACACGGCAGTCGAGGAAGGAGGAGAGGGAGAGGTCGCGTCCGGGATATGAATTGGGAGGAAGTGACTTTGGAAAGGTAAGAATGAAAGAGAGAGAGAGAGAGAGAGAGAGAGAGAGAGAGGGAGAGAGAAGGAGAGAGAGAGACAGAGAGACAGAAATAGAGACAGAGAGCAAAAGAGAGAAAAAGAGTGGCAGAGACAGAGACAACCAGAAACTTTAGAACCTAGATGATCTTCAGGGCTACGTCGCCGCCGGACCCTATCATGGTCATGGACCCGACCCCCCTCGTCTCCGTCCCCACTACTCTGCGGACTCTCGTTCTCCCTGCAACGTCTACTCAGCTCCCAATGTCGATGGTGTTGACGCCAATCTCCTGGTTGGAGACACCCTTTCCAATCAGAAGATCCGCCACGAAGTCCGCCACATCGACCCTTCGAAGTTCGGAACCTACTTCACCCCTCCCGAGGGCTTCAAGAGGGATCACCAATTCCACCGCAGGACCCCTCCTCCTACTGAGCCCGTCACTTTCACTAGCTCCGGCCGCTCCGCCAGCGCTGGTGGCTACGACTCTGGCTACACCTACATATCGTCTGCTCCCACCGAGCAGCAGAACGTGTGGTCGCAGAGACAGGCGGATTCGGAGCGAGAGGTGACCGTTCAGACCCTTCTCAACGACGAGGCTCTGAGAAAAAGGGATTCTCAGCCGCCTCAGCCGCATTGGGAGCAGAAAAGTCTGATGAAGCACGAGGCGTGGAAACACCGCTCCGACCCGCGTCTAGACAGACACGAGGCGAGCACGCGTGCCGCTTTGCAGAGCCATCGCATGGATTTGGCGTTTAGTTTTTTTTATTACTAATTTGGAGCTTATTTTTGCATATATTTGAGAAAACGACAAATCCATGGTGTTGAACTAATACTTTGATTTTTTGGCGTGCTTCGGTTTTGGTTGCCTTTTGAATTGCGTTGCACAACTACTTTCCTCCTCTAGACTCTTTCTCTCTTTTGCTCTCTCTCTCTCTCTCTCTCTCTCTCTCTCTTTATTTCTCTCTCTCTACGTTGCCTCTATGTGTTCTTTGTGACCCTGTCTCTCTGCGTCTCTGCCTCTCGATGACTCTGTATCTCGATGTCTTTGCCTCTCTACCTCTATCTCTCTTTGTCTATCTGCTCTGCCTATCTGACTCTCTTTTTTGCGTTAGGCTTTCGTAACATCAATCCATTGTCGTGATTCATGCTTACTGTAACGAGGAAGAAAGTTGTTATGCGACGCAATAATCACCACTTTCTTGAAAAACTTCATCCACCTCATTTAGATCTACACCACCGAGCCCAACTGGTCCCGCACCGTCCAGCAGCGCCGTGGTGCGTGGGAGCGCAAGGCATTCGACACGGAGGCGCGGGTGAATCTGCCGGCGACGGCGAAGGTACTCATTTCAGTCGTTAAGTAATGTGTTTTCGGGGGATCAATGGGGAAAGACAACACATGTTGAAGACGGCATTTTTCTGCCTTACTTTTGCCGTCGCCACCAGCTGTTCCTCCCCCTCCGCACTCGTTCAGGTCCCGCCACCGCAGCCCCCCGCGTGGCATCGAGCAGCTCAGCAGAAGCACAACGTCTGGCAGAGCGCTGCCGATCACGTACAAGGACATCAGTCTCAGGTGGGAAAGAAGGATGAAGGAAAGGAGGAAGAGGGGGAATTCAGACTCAGCAGCAGTACCAGCAACAGCAATACACTCAACAACAACAGCAGCAACAGCAGTACCAGGTGGGGAACTTTACAACAAAGAAGGAAGGAAGCAAAGGAAAAGAAAGGGAATTCCATTTGAGGAACAATTCATTATTTTTCTCGTTTAGAAATTATGATGTACAGTAGAAGAGAGAGATAATAGATTAGAGGAAAAGAGAGAGAGAGAGAGAGAGAGAGAGAGAGAGAGAGAGAGAGAGAGAGAGAGAATGCAGAGCTGAAACGGCATTTGCGGAACACATCAGCCATTGCGAAAGCACCAAAGATCGAGGAAAGGAAGTAAGCGGCTATGAGATTTCGCAATTCGTTGGCCAGTTTACTGCATTGGTATTAATTGACGGCATTTTGAAAAATACCAATTAATTTAAGAGATCAAGAATTGGTCATTCTCAAATTTTGTGTTAATGTTTTCTAAGTCAAAATAAACGTATTCTGAAACTGTCATACTGGGGTCACCTTCGCGTCATCGAACACTTTTTTTCTTAACTGGGCTAGTTTTCAACCAAAATAAGTTTTCTAAAAAAACAAAATTGATTCTACCCTCAGAAACATCTTTTGTGTTAACACTAATTTTCAGCCTGCCCCACCCAAGCAGCACTACACTGAGACTCAGTCGACTGTTCAGTCTCAGCAGCACTACCAACCCCCTCCCACTTTTTACCAGGTCTTTTTTGACTATTCTCTCAACTGACCTCTATTTTCAGACCTCCGGAAACAACGCCATGAACGTTGCCAACACCGGATTCAACCAGAACCAGCGGGAGTACATGCAAAGCCATCTGAACAAGTACAACGCTGGCCAACCATACGCCGGTCAGATGGGAGACAGCTACTCTTCCACTTCTCGCTTTGGAGGATCATCCCAGCATCAGGTGGGTGCTTCGATTTGTTGTGTTGAGATCTCTTGAAGGAGCAGAAATTCTCCTCCGAGAGTGAGAGCCGTAAGGAAACGGTGAAGGAAACTCCAATCTTCAAGGTTCACAGAGCTTTGTTTTATAGATGAGATTCTGTTGCTTCGGTTTTGAGTTGTTCATAGATTCAGTTGCTCTTTGGTTGCTTACGGTATCAGTTGATAGGCAATGGTTGTTTATTCAGTTGAGCTTCGTCATGGAATTGGAATTGGACTTTGACTTTTATTTATAGCTAACATAAGAGAGAGGAAGATGCAGAGACATATACACAGAGAGAGAGAGAGAGAGAGAGAGAGAGAGAGAGAGAAGAGAGGAGAGATAGCCGATGGAGTCAAAATGATAGAGAGTCAGAGAGTCAGAACAGCAGCGACGCAGAATAGTACGCTTGAATAGCCATTGTTGCTTAACTTCATCGTGGACTACCCTACCGCTTCCTAGCCCACACTTTAACTAGACAACCTCCTTGGTTCCTTAGTTCCTCAGTTCCTCCTAGAAGCATTCTTCTTTGGTTCAACTTAGCCATCTTCTTCAGGACTTTAATATCAAGTACACTACCCGTACGACCGAAGAGATTATCGAACACGTCTCCGGAATTAGAGTAATTTGTTTTCGCTAACCCTATAGTGAATCTGAATTCTCAGGCCGGAACCTTCGCCAAGGTAGAATCCGATTCCAACTCGGTCACTAAGAAGGAGGTAGTTTAGATCCAAGTTAGATCACTTGGAGATTTTAGGAAAAGATGGAGAGAAAGGAGGAAACTGTTGTCCAAAATGGACATATTCAGGTTGTGCCTCCTGAAACTTTAGGCAAACAAAGTGGTTCAGAGTGGGGAACGCGTTCATGAAATCAAGAGAACCCCTTCTCCTTATTTCTCCCAGGTTCAACAATCCGAATGATTTCATGTAAATCTCTTCAGGAGTCGTTGAAGGCCACTAGCCAGGAGGAGATCACCCAGGCTGTGGTCCAACCTCAACCGGTTCAGACTCAATATCAGGTTCAAACTGAGTTCAATTCAGTTTTCTTTGGTTTCAATAAGATTTCCTTGGTTTTGGTTGTTGTTCGCTTCAAAATAGGTTTACCATGCAATCCTGAAGGCCATTCTAGCTTATTTGGTTTCGCTTGTAGTTTTCAAGGCTAGGAGAAGTTGATGTTCAGGAGAGCAGCTTCCACAAGTCGTCGAGCAGCCACGAGGAGCGCAGTGTCCCTGTGCAGCCAGTGCAGACCCAGTTCCAGGTTAATAAGCTACTTGTAAAATCTCTGTTATTGCAATCTTCCTTTCAACAATCTCTTCTAATCATTCGATACCCAGATCGTTCATACTTTGAACAATTGTTAATTGTCTTGGGTAATATTCTAGTTGGGTTTTAGGAGAGCAGTTACCGTAGATCGGAAACCCACTTGGAGCACCAACTGCCAGTCCTGCCCGTTCAAAACAACTTCCAGGTCTTTAAGGCTTACTTAAGTTCTTTAACTCCTGGTTTTGCCAAGCATGACCAGGTCTTTCGATATCCTCGGCCCGATCAACCAAAGCCGTCCCCAAAAAAGTCCGGCCCCCATTTTTGCCATGCTCGCCGCTGTTTATCTAACAAAACATTCTAAGTTTGGAAAACCTTAAGACCAAATCTCCAGACCAACTTTTCTTTAGGAGAGCAGTTACCGTAAATCGGCATCCTCGCACGAGGAGCGGCTGCTTCCAGTCCAGCCGATTCAAAGCAATTTCCAGGTCTTTTAGGCTTACTTAAGTTTCTTAACTCTTATGAGTGTTACAATAACTTTTAATGAGACAGAAAAAAATGTTTAAAAAATAACAATCCTACCGCTCACAATGCTCCGCTCTAAAAAGACCCTTCAGCTTTTAAGGTTTTTACGTAATCTGGCATCAATCAGATCATTACGTCAATAGAAGATTTCTTCCTCGATTTATTAGTTTTAAACCGCTCAGAAGAGCGTTCGACAAAAGCCAACCAAAAAGGCCGGCTCGCGGTCCTCAACGCCGAAGCGTTCTTCCCGCTCGCCGAACGCCCGTTACCCTTTCATCGCAGGATTACCGGTTGTCGGTTTGTTAGGGATTGCGAAATACAAACTACAGAAAAGATTCTGTGAAGTATGATTTCGTCGATTGAACCGCGGCGGCGGACTACCTCTGGCGAAGGCGCCGATCTCGTACGCGGGTGAGTCGCGGGAATTAGATGATAGGCGCTGGTCGCGTTTGTGACGTTATCTCCCATGCCCTCGTGTATAGAAACCACTTGGGACTCTTTTATCAGCTGATATGGTCCTATGACAACCATAGGTTACGATTTTGGTAAGTTAAAGTCATTATTCTGATGATGTTATACGAATTAACTGTTACAGCATAGCAAGTTGCAAATAGGTCTTTTTGGATATTCAGGAGTAAGAAGAGCTAATTACACACTTCTTATGATTACAATAAGCAACACTGTACAATTCGGTTGAATACTAGTAAAAATGTCCAATTCCAGTGAGCAAAAATGTTCGCTCCCGGGGGGGCTCGAACCACCAACCTTTCGGTTAACAGCCGAACGCGCTGCCTATTGCGCCACGGAAGCACTGCAGCTGGACTGCCTGGCGCCCTTGATATAGACGCGCCTATTCGTTCAATGCATAGAGGGGTCAATTGCGGCTATTTTTACCGTGCTTTCCCCCCCCCCCCTTTTGCCTAACAAACAACATTTTAATAGTTCCCACCAAGAAAACTATCTCCCCGTGCAGCCGGTTCAAAACACCTCCCAGGTCTATCGCTTGTTGATTTTTCTAAGCTCTCTACTTACCTTAATGCCTTAATTGTGAACTCACAACTTCCTTTAAGCAACCATTTAAGTTCTAAATTTCACCCTAAATCGATTCTTAAAGGGACAGTCAGGCGGCTTTTGCAACTTTGTCTCATAAGAAAGAGAAAATTCAGCTGTACAAAAAACTTTTTGGGACCTTATGTCGGAAATCCCTAGTTTTTGAGATATTCAACCTCAAAGTAGCCGATTTCGGGTTTCCATCCGCAGAAAGTGCGGATGGCCCGGACGGTCAATGTGTCCTGCGTTTAGTGGCATTCAAATTTGAATGAGACATTGAGGGAAATGAGGAGTGCGCGAGACAATTTCGCATTTTTGAATATGCAAAATGGGCGACCGTATCCTACCATAATAAAATGAAAAGGCGCCTGACTGTCCCTTTAAGGTCTGTACCTGTCAGAATTCGATCAATACGATCGATACTCACAGAGAACGTTCCATTCCTGTGATTCCCACCTATGACAATTACTATAAGGTCCGTTGGAGACTTCATTGCTATAAACTTCCGCTTTTTCTAATTTCTCAGAAATTTCTGGTGTTTCAGGGTGAAAATTACTTGAACACCAACAGCTATTCCCACCACGAACGAGCGGTTACCGTACCCCCTGCGGTTACTTTCCAGGTGCCCTTGTAACCCACCTTTTGTTCTGCTTCTTTTCAACTTTGTTTCTCAAACTCACATTTTGCAAACTCAAAAACGCTTTTTTCTCTTTTATGTTCGTAAAACTTTCACTCCCCTGTTTCCCAGGAGAACCACTACAAGTCCTCTAGCTCCATCCATGAGGAAAAGTCACTTCCCGTGGTCCAACCGGTTTTCAATAACTTCCAGGTTAATAATTGACTTTTAACTACAAGTTATGTTGAACTGACCAAATATAAGAGATCCATTTTCCAGGAAAGTCGCTTCAATAGTAGCTCAGTTCGTGAGGAGCGTTCTCTGCCGGTTCAACCGGTTCAGACACATTTCCAGGTTAATGTTTCGAACAATCGTTTTCTGAGGTCAATTTTTGAACTTTAGTTATTTGAATTAGAGGTTTATAAACCAATCAACATTTTAATATTAACCTTGTGCCTAGTCTGCACTGCGTTTACGAGCATTTAGTTTGCATAGATTTTGGCTATACCCCAGTCCTATCTGGCAAGGGGATCGGTGCCGGCCCAGCCACTTCTTATGCCTGGTTTGCACTGCGTTTAACGGTTATCCATTTGGCACATTCTAGCCACATCCTGCTCCTAGTCCACTGTCTATGTCTTTGAATGACTCCGACCCGTAAGATATCGATGATTCAAAGTCAAGCGTATCTTTTGTCTCGATCGGATATTTTGTCATATCAAGTCACTGGTTCAGCTATGCAGTTGTAGGCCAGCTTTCTCATAAACTCTTATTCCCTACGCTGAAACTCAAATTTTAGGAGAGCAGCTTCAAACAGACTAGCTCTACCCAGGAGGAGCGTTCGATTCCCGTACAGCCAGCTGTATCTCAATTCCAGGTCCTTAAGTACCTTCAGTTGTTAGAGTCTTAGTCTAGATCCTTAGTTAGCTTATTTTAGTTCCTAGCTGCTTAAGTTCTTCATTTTACCTCCTCTTGTTTAGCAAAGCTATCAAAAGAGCAGCACCACCCACGAGGAAAAGTCTGTTCCAGCCCCAGTGCAGCCTGTGCAGTCTTCTCAGTTCCAGGTTGTGTAGGGTTATGATTCTAAGCCGAGCTGGAAGCTGGAAGCTAAATTGTTTAAAGGGACAGTCAGGCGCCTTTTCATTTTATTATGGTAGGATACGGTCGCCCAATTTGCATATTCAAAAATGCGAAATTGTCTCGCGCACTCCTCATTTCCCTCAATGTCTCATTCAAATTTGAATGCCACTAAACGCAGGACACATTGACCGTCCGGGCCATCCGCACTTTCTGCGGATGGAAACCCGAAATCGGCTACTTTGAGGTTGAATATCTCAAAAACTAGGGATTTCCGACATAAGGTCCCAAAAAGTTTTTTGTACAGCTGAATTTTCTCTTTCTTATGAGACAAAGTTGCAAAAGCCGCCTGACTGTCCCTTTAAAGGGTTTGAAACAAAATGTACCTTAAAAAGACAACTTTATTTCTCTCAGAGTTAGAGATCCTTTTTAGGAGAGCTACCATAAGTCGAGCAGCTCGAGCCGCGAGGAACGTTCTATCCCGGTTCAGCCGGTGGCTACCCAGTTCCAGGTCAACTAATGTGCTTTGAAACTAGCATTAAGCTTTCTTTTTTAAGTTTACCTATCAATCAGTTTTCTAACTTTTTCACTAAGCAACTTTAGCAAAGCTACCAAAAGTCTAGCAGCACCCATGAAGAGAAGACAGTTCCTGTTCAGCCGGTGCAGTCGCAAATCCAGGTTCATCCATATTCCCTAAGATTAATAGCTTCTTAATGTCGTTAAGCATAACTATCTTAGTTTTTGATAAGCTGCTTAAGTTTAGTCCTTAGTTAAGGTCTTTAACTTATGATCTATTCAGCAAAGCTACCAGAAGTCCACTAGCTCCACGAGGGAAGAGAAGTCGGTTCCCGTGCAGCCGGTCCAGACTTCTCAGTACCAGGTCTTTGTTGTTGTAGTTTAAACTTTGTAGAACTACTATAATATCAGTTCCTTATAAAGGAAAAAGAGGTTTTTGCTTCAGGAGCGCAGCTACCACAAGTCTAGCAGCTCGAGTCGCGAAGAGCGCACGGTTCCGGTGAAGCCGGTTGTGTCCTCCATCCAGGTGCCACTGTACATAGATAGTGTTGATGCACATGTAGCCTTGCACTGTAGAATGCACCGATTGCATTTCGAAGACTCAAGAAATCTTGGAATTTAGGAGAACTACCAGAAGTCTAGCAGCTCGACCCAGGAGACCACCCGCGCCATTCCTGTACAGCCGGTGCAGCAGTCTCAGCAGTTCTCGGTAAGTAGAAGAATTAGAGAGAGAGAGAGAGAGAGAGAGAGAGAGAGAAATAGAAAAATAGAGAGAGAGAGACAGGGGCAAGAACCAGAGCTAGCACGAGAAAGAGAGATATGAGAAGGTGAGGAGATATAAGACGTGGAACCGTGAGGATGTGAGGACGTGTTGTCGTGAGGATTTGAACATATGCGAATTTAAGGATGTGTGGATGTGAGCAGATAGATATGTTAATGTGAGGATGATCATATGTGAGGACATATGTGTGAATGTGAAAATGCGAAGGTGTGAGGGTGTGCTAAAATGAGGATGTGGAGGCGTGAATAAGTGAGGATATGAATATGTACGAACGTGCAAAACGGAAGATGTGAGAATAGGATGACGTGACGAGTGTAGTCTTTTCAGAGCTACAAATCCAGCAGCTCTACCCAGGAGTCCCGTCCCGCTCCCGTCGTTCAGCAGCCCGTACAGACTCAATTCCAGGTTGGCTGCCTGATCAAATTTTCCATATTCCTCATTTCGAGTCTTACTTCCCAATTTCAGCAGAGCTACAAGAAGACCACCACCACTGAGGAGTCTACCGGTGGCGCCCCTCTGAGGCCTGTTCAGCCGATCCAGACCAACTTCCAGGAGAGCTTCCAGAAGAGCAGCAGCTCTCACGAAGCTGCCACTCAGCAGCCTCGTTTTGACGTGAGACCATTTTGTCACTTTTCGAACATATAAATTTTCAGAGCGGACTTCTCGCCACCCACGGAGGATCGGGTTACACCCAATCTATCCAGGTGAGACGAGTTGCTATATCAACAGACAAACTTTGGCACACCGTAATCAAAATTTCAGTCTCAGCAGATGCACTCTCCCGGCTCTTACAAGAGCTTCCACTCTTCTCACTACTCCAAGCAGGAGACCACTACCAGCTCCACCAAGGGTGGAGACACCTACCAGCCCCAGGTGACCACCACCCTTCCGGTTACGAAGAACACTTCCTACAGCTACTCTAGCGTAAGTGACTTAAAAACTAAGCAAAGAGTTCGATTAAGCAATCGGTTAACCAGCCTCAGCAGCCGACCCAGATCCAGCAGAGCAGCGTCACTTCGAGCAGGGAGACTCAGCAGCAGCGTCAACAGCAGGCTCAGCCTGTCTTCACTCAGCCTGCTGGGGTAAGTATGGATTTAGGAAAAAGAAAGGTTGAGTTTAGGGAAGCTACCGCGCGGAATCGCACCACTCTTACAAGAAGGAAGAGGTAAGTGAAATTAGAAGTAAATGAATGAGGAATTGGTTAGGAGGCGAGCAGCCGTCCTACGTCGCAGCTGTCTCACTACAGCCAGCACAGCTCCTACAACAAGAAGAGGGAGGAGCGAACTGAGACAAGGTCGGTGGAGAGAGAGACAGAGAGAGAGAGAGAGAGAGAGAAAGAAAGAGAGAGAGAGAGAGAATAAGAAAAAGAGAAAGAGAGAGACAGACACAGACATATATTATTTCAGGACGACCCCTGCCCAGCCCCTGGCTCCTCTCAGCAGCGTTGAGGGAGCTCAGAACGTTTACTCTAAGGTATGTAAGAGATCCTAACCCTCTTACAGAATCTTCTAGATCGAGATGAACGAGACCCTCCCCCTTGGCTCCTTGAGCAACACCCAGAGCCATACCCAGGGAGGCTACCGTGACAAAGAAGGCCACGATGTCTCTTACAAGAAGGACCTTCAGACTTCTGCCGACCCTGGCAAGGAATACTCTCTCCTCAAGGAAGAAGAGAAGCGAGTGGTGGAGACTCCCCTTGAGCCTGGAGTCATTTCTCGGTATATTTCTCAATTTCTCAATTTCTCATATTTATAATTTTTTTTCAGACACGTGACTACTAAGTATTACAAGAAGAAGACAGTGACTGACACTACTACCACTACTGCTCCTGAAGTTGCCCCTTGAAGTTATCGACGCCAACCGCTTTCAGCTTTTGTCTTGCCATTTTGCCTCGATAGGGATAATTAGTTGTTTAGACCACGGTACCATATTCAAATATCCATCAGTTTGCGATTTGATGCCATATTCAGCTAACAGTTATTGGGAAGTAAAGTTTGTGCATGCTGTATTTTATGAATGGAAGTTAGACAGAACGTGTGCGTCTCACACAAAACACACATATACAAACATACACACACACATACACACAACGTCCATTCTTTATTCATCACAGTCACAATCGATGATAATAACCCCAGACTAAAACAGAACCATCGTAATTGACAAAAATGGTCATTTCTGGGTTCTCGTGCTCCCTCTTGAAAATCCAGACATTGTTGTTTATGCTGTTTTCCGGAAGAACGCCTCCATACGCTCTTAAAACATTTCTCAAGTCAGAGCTTCTAAAGCGAGGATTTTTAAATGAAAAGGATTTGTGAACAAAATGATGATTCCCCTCTTTCCATTCCTGAAAATGCAATTTACTATTCTGATTTTTAAGCATACCCTAATGAATGGTATAAAATCCGGCACAGTTATGTTGTTTAAGTTGTGAACCGAAATATTGTCCACTTTCAAGGAGAAAATTTGATGAGGCCGGAGATTGACTGCGTTCCAAATTGTAAGCTTAAAAGATAAAAACTGGATTTTAATTTTTAAAAATTTACTTTCTTCAAGAAGGTGGTGATATAAGGGAAGCTGTCTTGGAAGTTGTCTTTGGCCAATGTTATAATTAGTTCTTTTACTTTAAATTTCTAAATTTCAATTTTGAAAATTTTCGTGAATTGATGGACTAACCTGCATAGACTGAACTAGCAGTCCAGTCTCGGATTCTTCTAAAGGTTCACATGCCACCATAGTTTCGGCATCAAGGACCTTTTTATAAAGAAATTCATAAAACATTTGAGTTGGATATGGCTAAAATTAAGAATTTAAAAAGGTTCCAAAACACCTCACTGACTCACGCACTCACTCACTCACTCACTCACTCACCGGCATTTGTAGGGACTGTAGTCGAAATATCACATTTGGAACATCATGGAATTCTAGAGGAGTCAGCCGAATCCAATTGTTCCTTTTTGTTTCCACATATAGTTCTCCCTCATGCAAAAACAACCGTTGAACTTCCATAGGAAAAATCGTCGTACGTTGAAAATAACAGAATTTTTGTGAATGATCACAACATTCTTGGAACCCCGCATATTGGAAATAGGTAAACTAAAAATTGAATAAACTTAAAAAAATAAAAATTTACCTTAAGAAAAATTGATTTTTGAAGACAGTCAGGCAGGCATTTAAATTTGATTGTCGTTTTTCTTCGGCCATCTAGGATAATTTTGTAAAGAACCATGGTTTGCTGTGAAAATGAAAGAAAAGCGAAAGGGTGGACCTTATCGAAAAAATCGCTTTTTATTGAGAAAAGCGAAATTTGAAATTATTGTATACAACAATCTGATTATGAAAAGTTAGAAAAGGCCCCTGCACCATCCTGTTTATGAAAAACTCGGACCTTTGGACAATCAACAGAAAAAGAATTTCTCTATGCGTAAAAGAGGTTTATATCTTTATTAGTATGGAGTAAACAAACAAAAGACTATAGTTTGCAAGATTTCCTCTATAAAACTCCCAAACAGGGCTACAACCATAATGTCGGTTGTGATCCATCTCGGCCGTTCTCCTTGTCTTCCAGCCTATTCTCTCAGATGGTTAGATTTAACTCCCCTTCAGACTGGAAACCTTTTTCAGATGAGGAAGGCGTCTGGGTGACGGAATGTGACTATGCCTGTGGAGCGGACGCTGACCCTAAGGACGTCGCTGGCTGCTGCGTCGAACTGAGCTACCTCACTGGGACATGCAAGGGTCCATGGGCTTTTTGTGACCATTACACTTTGGACATGATAAAAGAACGAACCTTTAAAATATTTTTTGAGGTTAAAAATGTCCCATGAGGTAAAAAAAGTCTTCGTATTTCATTCTCCCCGTCTGTCTAAATGTGAAATGATTGTTTAGAGAAAATGATGTTAGGATGAGAAGATGTGCAGGTGAGAGAGGAAAATTAGAGTAAGTGAGGAATTGAGGGCGTGAGGGTAGGAAAATATGACTATGTGAAAAAGTGATGATGTGCAGCTGTGAGGATGTGAGGATATCACTGTCTCTCTTTCTCATAAAATCTAATCTCTCGGTCACGCTCTCTCTATTTCTTTTTTTATCATAATCTGATCTCCGTGTCCAATCTTTCTTTTCTCTATTCGTTTCTTCTCTCTCTCTCTCTGTCTCGCTCTCTCCAAATTCCAAAACATCATACAGAAACATCAAATTTATTTACTTCACCTGGATATTCATATCAATAGAACTACTCGAAATACTTAAGTACATAAAAAGAGAATCCTTTCGCCTTTGGAAATGTATACAAATTCCACTTCGTACGTCCTTGTATCCTGTGATATATTTCAATTCCCTTTTTAAATGGTCAGGAGAGAAATTACGATCTTTGTGGTGGATTTTTTTGAATTTAAAATCGTGTAACCCATTCATCCATTCCTAAAAAGAAATAAATGTATTTCTATTCTTTTAAACCAACCTTAACATAATTCACTACAAGTTCACCAGAAATTCTCTCCAAACTTTTAACTCTGAGTCTGCTCACTTTTAACGAAAGTACATCTTCCAGGGAAAGTAAGTTCCCATTCATAATTTGCAACTGAAAAGGAAAATTCTAAATTTTTCGGAATTATTTTTTTAAACAAACCCATTTCAGCTGATTTGTGTAATATGAAAAGACATCTTGATTGTTTGCCAGTTCAATATGCAAATTCTCTACTTGAAGTTTCTGAAATAAACCTTGTTTTTAAATTTATTTGCAAATACACCTGAATCAGATGCAAAAGTTGACTTGAATGTTCCTTTACTTCAGTTACAGTCAGTGTTTCCGTTTTGTGGAGGGTTTTGTACAGAAAGTCGAATTTATTCGTCGACGGCTTCTGAAAAATACATTTAAAAATTGGAATATTATAGAATTAATTTTTTTCAAAATTAATTTAAAAGCTCACATAAATGCGAAGATCGCGTATTTGTAACCTAACGTTTGGAAAATATTCCATTGGCAACGGTGACAAACAAGGAGTGGCAGTTTCTTCTTGAACCGAAAGATAGCCCTGTTCAAAAAGTATCCTCACAGAATTCTTTTTACAAAAGAGGAAAGATGCCTTTGAACATTCTTCCAAACGTATGAAATTTTTATAAGGAGACTGAAAATGCTATTTTATTAATAAAAAATAAATTAAATACCTTTTCCACAATTGTGGTTTGAAGTGTGTTCGGAAGACGGGTGAAGGGGATTGTTTGAGCAAACGTCATTGAAGACAGCGACGAGTGACTCAAAACGAAATAAAAAAGCGAAAATATTCAGAATTTAATAGGTGAAAAAAGCAGATCTCAAAAAGCATTGTTGGTTGACTAATAAAAGCGCTAGGCACCAAGCGGTTTTTCCACAAGGAAGCCTAGCTGAAATTTGGTTATCAAATAATTTATGGGCAGAAAATTTTTAAAAAAAACACATTGAAAAAAATTTATTTCTAAGGCAGAAACGAGAAATAATTTTTGATTATCCAATTAGTTTTTTTTAAGTTTAGATTCAGAAGAGCAATGAACAATGGGTCTCGCCGCGATTGCCATAGCGGCGCACTCGATGGCGCACTTATAATTTGTGTTTTTACATCTGTCTTCGAGTTTGGTTTTCTTTTTTCGTTTGTTTTTAGATTATTCTGTTATAAATTTTTATATTTTAATTTGTAAATATACCCAATCTATTTTCAGAAGGGAGTGAGAGTTGGGTACAGTGAGTATCGGAAGCACCCACTTGATTAGCACCTGACGAGGAAGGTATGTACCACTTTAGGAGATTTCAGACTAGCAACAAAATTAATATTTAAAAAATATGGTAAGTATTCGTATGATTCATCTTTTTTATAGTATTTATTCCCATAAATTACGCCCCAAAACAGGAAAAATAAACTTCTTGTTTCACCTGACTCTGTTGCGCCTATGGCCTGAGGCGCAGACAAAAAGAAACCGTAGAATAATCTTCAAGTCGAATGTTTTCGGATTTTGCAATCTTTTTTTTACGGTACGAACCATGTTTGCGTTGTTTTTGTCTTATCAGATAAGGAGCCTAGTGTTAAAAAAAACAGTGTGAAACATAAGTTCGTCAAAATTAGATCGGTTCACAAAAAAGACGGAAAAAGGTCACACTCAAATATAGAATTATAACTTATAATTGTTTAATTGTACAATTCTACAATTGTAAAAAAATGTTTGCTTGAAATAGGATTTAAAATCAATCGCACACAAATTTTTTAAAAAACGTTGTAGACACCTACTGGCACATGTCATTAGCACAATGCCCAAAATTATTGTCATTAAATTGCTTGTGCTTGACAATTTTTACCGAGACCCGTTTTTGGCAAATGTAACCTGAGTACTTGATATCTTCAGAGGCATAGTTATATATTTATTTGGTTTATAAGATCTTGGTTGCTTGTGTTTACCACATCCAGCAAATAGTCGGGGAAAGCGTTCCTTTGAAGCGTGGCTGTTGGTTGAGAGTGCCCAGCTCGTAGCTATTAGTAGTAATTACCATGTCCGCTAAAACATTGTATGCCAAATCGATGTTTGTTTTTGAGTTTAACAAAAAATACAATTGAATTTTCGCTTACATCCGTCGAGAGCAGACACCAGACGTAGGCTTTGATTTGCGCCACACGTTTGAAGAAATGAACAATATCCAGCAGGCTGAAAAAAAGTCAACTGTGTTTTCTTACAAACCGACCCTTTGCTCTCTCCACCCGTGGTTAAGACGCCATTGTGCAGCATTTTTATCCACTGTCACGAACTGTGTTCCTAAACCGTTTTTTTGTGAGAGACAAAGAATAAAACCTACCAACAGGTGAATAAAACACGCGTAGTAGGACAAGGTCAGGGCATTCTCTCAGCAACACATCCGAGTGTCGATTGTACATGTCGTAATCTATCAAACTTCCACTTGCGCCTAAGTATTACTATATAGAGTTCAATACGTGTTCTACCTTCAAAATGGTATCCCTGTTCCATTAGTTGGCCTGCTCCCCACGCGTTAGCAACGTAACGGTGTTTAGCGTTTTTGTTGTTGTACATTCGCCACAGAGGGTACTGCGAGAATACTTGCTGAAGGCAAATTATGTTTAGCATTGTTGCAAATACTTACGGGATCCACGCCTGCTGGTGCTGGAGGAGCAGGGGGACCGGCAGATTTTGGAGCTTCTGTTGGCTTGGCTCCTCCCTTTGGAGGTGCTGTTGTTTCTCCGGCCTTAGTAGTTGCTGTTGTTTCTCCAGCCTTGGTGGTTGCTGTAGTTTCTCCTGCTTTAGTAGTTGCTGTTGTTTCTCCTGCCTTGGTTGTTGCTGTTGTTTCTCCAGCCTTGGTGGTTGCTGTTGTTTCTCCTGCCTTGGTTGTTGCTGTTGTTTCTCCAGCCTTGGTGGTTGCTGTTGTTTCTCCTGCCTTGGTTGTTGCTGTTGTTTCTCCTGCCTTGGTTGTTGCTGTTGTTTCTCCAGCCTTGGTGGTTGCTGTTGTTTCTCCTGCCTTGGTTGTTGCTGTTGTTTCTCCAGCCTTGGTGGTTGCTGTTGTTTCTCCTGCCTTGGTTGTTGCTGTTGTTTCTCCAGCCTTGGTGGTTGCTGTAGTATCTCCTGCTTTAGTTGTTGCAGTAGTGTCGCCTGCTTTGGTTGTGGCTGTGCTTGCAGTAGTAGCTTCTGTTTTTTCTTGTCTTTTTACTCTTTTGCCTAGCTCCACTTCTTGCGTACCGTATCCATTGATTTCCTGAAAATACTGGTTACATATAACTAAGTCCAGTATACCTTAGCCAAAGTTTCCTTGTTTTTCTTTGCATTTAGGTTTTCGCGGCTGTGTAGAATGTTGAAGAGGTTTGGCAAATCAATAAAAGAGTGGCCCAAGGCACAGACAGAAAGAAGCAAAAGAAACGTCTTCATGTCGAATAATTGAATATGTCAGGGTAATCCTTATATACGGTAAAATTGCACTTTATGCGTTTTTTGCCAGACAAGATAAGCAACATTAAAAAACAATACAGTCTAGCCATTTCACAATTTAAAAAGGTGGATTCATAATAGCACTTTAAAAAACAACAAGCAAGACATTTTCTTGGAATAAAAACAAAACAAAAAATTGTTTATCCTGTATACTGTATTTGGGATAATGAGCTTAAACTATTGTAAGTTGTCAAATTAACAATTTGATCACCGACATTCCCGCAATCTTTTAAAAGATACTCTTTTTTTTTAAAACAAATTTGATTAACTCGCATTTAAAGAAAAATCTTACACGACAGCGATCTTTTAAAAACCCGCAACTGTTAAAACACATAACAGCACAATTTACATAAATTTGATTTCACTCCATTCAAGAGTTATTTTTTCTCTGTATTTTTTCTTTTGTTGTTTGTTGAAGGAACAGTCAGGCGGTAATTTGGAAGGTTGTTTCACTGAGATCTTTCGGTCTGCATATTTTGTTTTTAAAATGTTTTGCTGAATGAATGAAAACGCCCCATTTATTATTGCTGGTTTCAGTACGTGTTTATTTTTATCACTTGTTTTGACGCATGAGCTTTTTTTTAAAATTTACTTTAGACTATTGTATTGACACCAATTAAGACTTGTTAGGCCTCACGGGCCTTTTAGTCCTATATTTTGTAAAAATAATTAATATTTTTCAAAATAATTAGCATTTATGAAAATAAACAATTTTTCATCAACAAATCAGTTTGATCCCCACGTTTCAATTTTTGGTTTTCAAACTATTAACATATTTACCAAAAAGATGACTGTCAAAACGACTGTAATAGAAATCAGATATCCACCCTGCTCCGACTAATTGCTTTCTTCTGTATTGTTGAAGGACCGTATGTGTTTCACTACTGATAAAGAAATTCGACGTGATCAAATATCGCGCTTCATAATAGCTTCGACAGCTCAGACATAACTAAGAATGTTGTACTTTCTTATAATCCCAAATGATCAATCAGCAAAAAACATCGGACAACGGATTATGTTTTTATCCAGTATCTTAGACATAAATATGTTTTGAATTACATAGTATGTATTTGAGACAAGGAATCTGCAGGTTGCGAATAGAAAAGAAAGCTCGGCCAAGATTAATTTCTGTTCCTACGGTTTAGTTATGGACGAAGCTCAATTTGATTGTAAAAGTTAAATTCAATTTTTTATGCCATAAAGAAAAATTCCAAAAAAAATTTTTTTTTTTGCTTTTTGTTTGCTGTAGGCCGTATGAAAATTTGTTTGTATGTTTGCAGTCCATTTTTAGACGGTGTTTAAATATGAAAGTTGTTGACATGGTTCAACTAGCCTTTTCCTGTTTGCTACTTTTAACATCAAAATATCTCCTAAATGCTCATCTGATGCTAACAACGTTTTGGTGCAGTCTGGATCATGGTAATTCTGATCCACCTCCGGCCGCCTTAAAGCCAAAAATTTTGCAGGCGGGTTGCCATCAGCTGTGGCAGCTTGCAGATATGTGTGAGTGTGTGACGTACAGTGAAAGTGTTTTGTTTTTGCTTTTATTTATTTCACTGATTGAAGTCAAGTGGTTATCGGTTATGATCATTTTGATTTTTTAGGCGAAACGGTAAGCAAAAGATATTCCCGAGGTGTCGACATTCTGCGCATCTAATAATAATAATAATAATAATAATAATAATAATAATAATAATAATAATAATAATCTGTTAAATGTAAGTCGAGTATTCTGCCCTGGTTCAATGGGCCTAGAAAAAACGCATTCACATTGGCTCAAAGCTGCTCACCAATGTTTGGTAACAATTAACTACATAGATCCATTAGCCGTTTCAAGTTTTTTCAAAGATTTATTTCTTTTTCGACTTGTAACTATGTTTTGTTACTTTTTTTATGAAACTGATGTATTTGCCATAAAAATGTTATTGGCACTAATGCAATAAGCCGAACCCGGTAAATTAACGTGACATGCGTAACTTTGATCGACGAGAAATTACGGCAATATTTAAGCGACATAAAAAAGTTAAATAGTTAATACGTCATTACGTTGCCAAAGTTCACTGATGATAAATCTTATTATTTTTGTGCTGATAAGCGTCGCGCATAAAACAATGAAACTTCATTATTTGACCTTAAGCTTAAACTTTTCAGATAACGGAGAACAAACAGAAGACGTAGCTCTGCAATTATAAACGTTTATGTTATGTTATTGATTTCCCAAAGTAATCGGGTTTAAAACAACGAAAATTGTTCTATTTTACATTTGGTTTCGTTTTTTTTGTTTTCTGTTTATTAGTATTTTTTGTTTTCTGTTTATTAACCATTTTTTAAGATTTGTTTTTGATTCTAAAACTTAGCCGAAAGGAGACAATTAGAGCCCCACAACATTTTTTTTAAACGAAATATAAGAATTTGAAAATTGGAAAGAGCTGATTTTAAATAAGCAAAATTTTTTAAAACTAGTATTCAGGTAGGCGGCGAAATCGGGTAGAACGTCCCAACTGGGTTAAGCCACGGTCACTTTCGGTGACAGCTGTCACGAGCTACGGGTTAAAATGTTAAATACAGGTCGGTAGAAACAATTTGTCAAACGTTTTTACTGCAATCTTCTTTTATAACACATAGTACATATGTTGGGCACATATTGAACATAAATTATACCAACAAAAAAAAATTCAAGAATATGTTAAAGTAAGTCATTGATTATAAAATAAAAGCTCTTCGTATGGCGAGTCTTTTTTTAACATGTCATTCAAACGTCGCCGTTGGTCAGGAATATGCTGACCTCATCGAGAAAGACCAAGTATGAAATCTCGTAACCTGAACTTAAATTATTACCATTTATTACCAATTATTACCATTGGTTGACCTGTTTACCTACGCCACTCGACGCTCATAATCTTTCACCAAATTTGTTAATATGCCCAATATTGACTATAGTGAATAGATGAAGAATGCGTTGGACAAGGAGATTATCGACATTCAAACCTGTTTAACATTGAAGACATTCTTGGTTGTAACAGATACATTTTTCAAAGGAGGTGCGAGGAAACAAGAACATTGTTGTCCAGTGTATACAACTTTAGGCAAGAATTCGGCATTATCACCTTTGCTGCAACGAAATATGGGATTCCAAAGCATGTTTTTAGCTTTTAGAGGTTGATACTCAGGTACCAGACAAACCTTAATATCAGCTCTTTGCTCCCCGTTTTGCCTTTTGCGTTTGATTAAGTAGTCAAATATGGTTGATAAAAATGATAGACTCAATTGAGCTATAGAAAGCTGGCAGTCATTATTTATTGCGTGGCATTTGCCCATTAGCACGTAGAAAAAACTGAACAAACTGTTTTGAAACAAAAGAAACTGAGTAACTGTTTTCAAGTAATGAATTCTAACAATATCAGCCGTTTTGTTAGTTGGGGTGCTAAAGGGGCTGAGAACTTTGCTGAAAACTAATTCAGTGTGATGAAAATAAAATTTGCACAGATTAGTAGCTCTTCATACTGTGTTCGGGTTATTCACCCAATCTCCATAATGGCCCTGCAAACTTTTCGTCAATAACACCAATCACTTCAGGTGGAACATATGAGAGCAACTCACAAACACTATGGCTAAAAAACCTTGCGCTTTTTTATGTGGAACCTGGCAATCTGGCAACCAGGGTTCGAATCTTATCTCAGCCAATCGTTTTTTTCCCCAAAAAAAGTGGGTGAATTTATTCCTCATCATATAAAAAACATTACAATTTTAAAACGCTATAAATTAAAAACAGTAGATTATTTCCCGGACAACTATTTTAGCCAACACCACCTCTGGTCAAAATATCGCTTAAGCTTACTCTTAGTTGACCAAAAAATGTCTCGTTGTGATCGTAACTTGTTGACCGATTTGTAATTAAACTAATTTATTTTTAAATTTTAACTATTTTACCAACCAGAGATTGTTTTGGTGTTCCGAAATGATGGTCCAGAAAATATTATTTTGTTGTTTTTATAACGTTTTACCATTTGTACTGTTCTCTTTTTAGACGTTGAGGAATATCCTTTTTGCGCAGTTTGCTTTTTCCAGCAAAACTATAAGGTATATCATCTAGGTGTGTTTGTTTGGGGTTTGGTTCTATTCAACCCTATTGAACGGGTGTGAGCGGCGGCGGGCTGATTTTCTCTGCCGGCGAGAACCAAATGAACCTAATTTAGTGAAACTTGCAAATTTCTACCCTAGAGAACCTTTTTTATAACGAAAATGTATTTACATTCTGAACAAACCAAGTGAAAAGAAATACAAAATTAACAAAAATACATAATGTACAATAAAGGTGGGAAATCTACAAAACTGGTGCAGCGGAAGACGGCGGCCGCAATCCAGACGCCCCAGCTCCTTAAAAACGATCAGTTAATGAAAATTGACTTTTTAAAAATTAGTTAAAAGTTGTTTTAAATTTATTTTCATGTTTTACGGAAAACAAAAGAACGCAGCGACTGCCAATCGTTTTTTGGGACGGCCTAGTGAAATTTGGAGATAAAGTGCCAGCTGAGCAGATCACTAGCGCCGACTCGCAATTATCTTAACAGTAAACAGGTAATGGAACATTTTAAAATTGTTTGTGATTTAAAGGCAAATAGGGAAGGAAATAGCTAGATATCACCTCCAACGCCCAATTAAATTTATCCGCGCCCAATTTTGGGATCATTTTACGCACGCCTCATTTATTAAACAAAGATGGCCCGAAATTACCGTTCGAGGAATTATTAGATCATAACATGTGATCAATATTTGTCGTAGACGTCATTTGACGGTGGAAATTGATTTGTGGGACGTGAATAAGTTTTCATGGACGTGGGAGATGACAAAACCTGATTGCGGGCCGAGACCGCCTTTTCGTGGAGTAACAGGGGAAACACAACGAATTTTTCGCGACAATTTCGTGGGAAGAGCGCAATTTAGGGTTCCAAATATTTTGTTTGCCTGAATCAAAACTGTTTTTTTTTAAATAATCCAACCGTCTGAAAGGCCGCCGTCCTCTCCTGCGTTTTCTTCCGCTGCTTCTCCTGTTACTCTAGCCCGCTGCCTTCGGTGGCGGCTCCTCTCTTCTGCCCTTCTCCTTTTAGTTTGGCCATGCAAAATTAATAATAATAAAATACAAAAAATATAAAGATAGAATGAACATTAAAGTCAATATACACCGTGCAGAAGCGTAGTTAATACATATTAAGGAGGTTTGCTAATAAAATAAAGCATTGGAGCGATGTTTTAAATTACAAAACACAAATATCTAAAATACAAAACTAGTAATACAAAAAGGAAGAATAAATATAAAAACCGAACAAGAAAGCAAATGAACATCCTGGCAAAAAGCCAGAAACCACTTTGAGCCTCGATTTCTGGCTAACGAGGTATTTTTAGCCCAAACAATTATATATTTTCTTGATCTACGTTTCACGGTTAACTAAAGAAACTTGTAAAAAAAAACCCTGACTGTCCCTTAAAGTAATAGGAAAAAATGTCGTTTCAGTGTTTTTGTTTCGTTTCGTTTGTTTAAAAAAAAGTTGGTATTTTTTTGCCACTCGGTCTAAATTATCATGTTTGGCGATACTTGATCAGCTCGGCAGTCAGACAATAGCATGTGTAAAACCAAATAAATTTATTCCCATGTTTTAAAAAAATGCTTGAATTACCAAAACTCCGTTGTTTGCCTGCAGAGCATGGGTTCACCACATCCAGCAAATAATCGGGAAGATTCTTTTAAAGATGGCTGACAAGGGAACAGTCAGAACCTGCCCGTGGGATTAAATTATGTGGTACGCATAATTCTGTAGCTTATATAGTAGGAAACCAATAGCCGATCTCCAAATCTGCTAAACGACCTCCGGCTTGGAGTAATGCGCGTTCAAAGATTGGAAGCATCCGCCGCCGCGGGCGCACCTCGCCTTATCAAGGCCGCCGCCGCCATTAGCCGCCGTGGCAAAGTGGCGCAGCGGCAGTGTGCCTGACTGGCAAGCGGAAGGTCACGGGTTCGACTCCCCACCGCTGCAGTTATTTTGCTTTTTGTTTATGTAGCTTCCAATTTCGTAATGTTTCGCGTATTGCATATGTTTTCGTATTGTTTCGCGAGGAATTCGCAAACACCGACCTTCACGGAATTCGGTTGGTCAGCTGTCATTCATCGGAATGGCGAAGCTGTCTCAACGCATCGTCGCCAATTTGGCCTTCGAGTTTCTCCACATTGGAGCCCCTGTAGCTTGTGAGGAAGCGAAGAAGATTGCCAACGCTATCAAGGACATTCTACTCGACGCAGTACTGCTACGCAGTACGGTTCAGTACTGCTTTGACGTTAGCCAGCACCCGGATTGCGAAGAATTATCTTGCAGTCGCATTTCATTCGTCCGTTGTGCCTACTGTGGCAAGTATCTGTGTTTTGAGGATTTTATTGTTCAGTACCACCGCGACCACTGTTAAATCTTGAATAAAACCTTTGTTTGTTTGTTTCGTTTAATAGTTTAATAATCGCATACCGAAGCTTAAAGGAAACAAAAAGCAAAATAACTGCAGCGGTGGGGAGTCGAACCCGTGACCTTCCGCTTGCCAGTCAGGCACACTGCCGCTGCGCCACTTTGCCACGGCGGCTAATGGCGGCGGCGGCCTTGATAAGGCGAGGTGCGCCCGCGGCGGCGGATGCTTCCAATCTTTGAACGCGCATTACTCCAAGCCGGAGGTCGTTTAGCAGATTTGGAGATCGGCTATTGGTTTCCTACTATATAAGCTACAGAATTATGCGTACCACATAATTTAATCCCACGGGCAGGTTCTGACTGTTCCCTTGTGAGTATGCCCAGCTTGTAGCTATCGACTGTAATGACCATGTTCGCTAAACATTTTTCATGCCAATCAATGTTGAAACTTTTTTTTATACATACGTCGGAATTTTAATTTACAACTTTTTTTGACTTTATACCATATCTCAGCTCTATCAGAAGCCATCAATTTCTTTATTTAGTATGTTCATCTGGACAAACGGATGCCATAGGTAAAAAATCAGGATTGTGTCTCAAGCAAATTGATAGTTGTAATAAAATCAATGTAAAATCAATAATATAAATTATTTTCTTTATTTTAGGATTCTTGTATAATTCAATGTTGTAAAATGCTTTTCAAAAAGTCAGTTTTAGCAAATAGGCAATCGATGATCAATCAGCATAAATTTGTTCGAATAATCAATTGTTTGCCTGCAAATCTTTTGAAGGCGGCTGCTGCTTTAATTTTTAGTTTTTAGTTTTGTTTGAACATGAAAACAAATAATGAGCATCTTAAAAACAGTTGTAAACCTGTATCGTTATTGTGTTATAAAAAAATCATGTTTGGCGATACCTTCGAAGACCGAGCATTTTTGAGGCATGGTTATATATTTATTTGGTTATATGCATGTTATCGTTTGACTACAGAGCTCGTGATCACCACATCCAGCAAATAGTCGGGGAGAGCGATCCTTTGAAACGTGGCTCTTGGTTGAGTGTGCCCAGTTCGTAGCTGCTAGTAGTAATTACCATGTCCGCTAAACGTATATAGCGAAGTTTTGTCAATAGTCGTTTTAAAAGTTTGATGTTTTACTTACATCCATCGAGAGCCGACACCAGACGTAGGTTTTGATTTGCGCCGCACATTTGTAGAAATGAGCAATATCCGGCAGGCTGAATTAAAAATTAGGTATTGTGGTTTTTAATCCTCTAACCCTCTGCTCTCTCCACCCGTGGTTAATACGCCATTGTGCAGCATTATTATCCACTGTCACGAACTCGGTGCCTTAACCATTATTTGTCAAAATAAAAGACATAAAACCTTACCGACAGGTGAGTAGAAAACGCGAAGTAGGACAAGGTCAGGACACTCTTTCAGAAGAACATCCGAATGTCGGTTGTACATGTCATAATCTACCAAACTGCCACTTGCGCCTAAATTACAGTTTATTAAGTAACAAAAAGTTACCGTACCTTCAAAGTGATATCCTTGTTTGAGCAGCTCACCTGCACCCCATGCATTAGCAACAAAACGGTGTTTAGCGTTTTTGTTGTTGTACATTCGCCACAGGGGGTACTGCGAATAGACCAGCTAAAGGCAAATTTTTTTTTTTTGGCATTTTAGCACCTTACCGGATCTACGCCTGATGCAGCAGCTGGAGGAGGAGGAGGAGGACATTTTGGCGCTTCTGTAGGTTTTTCTCCTGGCTTTGTAGCTGCTGTAGTTTCTCCAGCCTTTGTAGTTTCTCCCGCTTTCGTAGTTTCTCCAGCCTTTGTAGTTTCTCCCGCTTTCGTAGTTTCTCCAGCCTTTGTAGTTTCTCCCGCTTTCGTAGTTTCTCCAGCCTTTGTAGTTTCTCCCGCTTTCGTAGTTTCTCCTGCCTTTGTAGTTTCTCCCGCTTTCGTAGTTTCTCCTGCCTTTGTAGTTTCTCCCGCTTTCGTAGTTTCTCCTGCCTTTGTAGTTTCTCCCGCTTTCGTAGTTTCTCCAGCCGCTGTAGTTTCTCCAGCCTTCGTAGTTTCTCCTGCCTTTGTAGTGTCACCCGCTTTCGTAGTTTCTGCTGCTTTCGTAGTTTCTCCTGCTTTCGTAGTTTCTGCTGCCTTCGTAGTTTCTCCTGCTGCTGTAGTCTCTGCTTGTCTCTTCACTCGTTTGCCTGGCTTCGCTTCTTGTAAGTCATTTTGAATATTTTCCTGAAAATAAAAATTACACTTCTACAAGTATGCATTTGTTACCTTTCCTGTATTCTCTTGAGTGTTAGTTGCAACTGGGGGTTTGCTGTTGTGTCCTCTGATGAAGAAGTTCTCCAACTCAAAAAACGTTGAGCCCACGGCACAGAGAGACAGAAGCAGTAGAAACGTCTTCATGTCGAATGAATGAACATCCCAGAGTTCTCCTTTTATACGGTATAGCTATACATTTTGATTCTGTCGCTGACCAGATAAGCCGCTTAAAACAATACAAGCTAGTACACCTTAACAATAACTATGTTATGAATACATTCACGCACTTTGAAAGAACAACGAACAAACTATGGTATCTGAAAAAGCAAACTAAGCGACTACGGTCGCTCACCTGGTATACTGTATCTCGAAAGTTGGATGCTGCATTTTTCTGGTATTGTCTGCTAAAATCAAATCCATATTCTCTCTGAATTTGAAACAAATGTGAGCTGCGAAGGGACACTTTAATTTGCCAGTAGATCTATTAAATGTTCCTCAATGATTTTAAAATATTTGTATCCCAATTTTTGAATTGTTCTATCCATCATCATTGCAACGAATAAATCAAACACCATCGCTAGATCTACACATCAACGAAACTTGGAAAAATACTTTAGAAACGGTACACTATTTGATTTTTTATAAACTTGAAACAGTTTTTTCTTTACATTTTGCACTCCGTCTATTTTTATCCCACCTCTTTTTTCTTCCGCTTTTTTCTGCCTCTCTCTCTCTCTTTCTCTGTTTCTCTCCTTTTCTTTCTCTCTCTTTTTTATTTCTTTCTTTATTCCATTGTTTTTATATTTGTCAGTTATTATCATAGTTGCAGTGGGTTCAAAGAAATTGAATTTGAAGTTAAGAATTATTCAACAATTAGTTTTCTCTACTTGTTGGTAAAAGCCAGACACAGATTACGTGTTTTTCAATTAAATTTTTTTTTGTGTAGAACCTGCAATACAGCTTTTCCAAGCAGTTGCAGATAAAACGTCTTTTTCACCGAAGTCAGATCAATCCAAACATGTAGAATTATTTTAAGGGACTTTAACTATTTTTTAAAAATTACAAATGCTCTTGGTGCAAACCCTCGTTAATTTTTTTTCAGATTACGGTTTGTTTCATTGCTCTGAGTGTACTTTGCAAAGATTGTATGTGTTTGGGCACTGATAGGTACAAATGCGGCCTGCTGATCAAATAACGCTTTTGACAAACATACAGAGAATAAAGGAAGTTTTTGCACATTCGGAACATATTAGGCAACGAATTACTAAGAAACCCGAAACTATTTTTATCGTGTTCATTAAAAGAAAATTTATTACGTAAGGTTAGCCTACAGTTCTGACCCGGTAAAACACCCTTAAGCTTTCAGGTAACAAGCAAAAGAAGTAAATTAAAGTTTTGTCTTAACATTGACGAAAATAAAGTTTTTTGTTTTCTCAAAAATCACAATACAATTAAGTGACCTGTCAAATGTTAGAAACACAGTTCACCGGATAAAGTGATTGTCACCTTTTTATATAACAAATATTTAATGTCACAATGACCGTTAGAGATTCAAGATGACCATTTGTTAAACAACTGCAAGTAAGTGTGTGTTCCTTACTATTAAAACATTGTACGTGTTTTTAGCACTGATAGACTTAAATTTGAGCTGATGAAAAAACAAAAAGGTAAACAGCACTTTAAGTTTTTGGTACTTTTTGATTACTGCACTGAAAACACTAAGACTTTGTTGTTTCTAAAGTACTTTAGCTTTAAAAAATACACTATACTTTGGTACGCGTGGGAAACTTCCTTAACAAATATAAACAAACAACAATAAAAATGAACAAATAACTGAGGTTTTATCGTGCTGGAAAATTTTACATACAGCCTTAACAATACATGAATATCCTCGATAATTGGGACTTATGTTTTACATGTAACTAATTTAGCTTGTGATAGCTGATCCATAACTTTAGGCCCCTTCGTATTTATTTGATCTTTACGTTTAAAAAACTATTTGCGCAGTCTCCTATGTTTCAGTAGATTTTGTCAATAGTAATGGTTCGCCTTTTTTAAAATCAAACTTTGAAAAATCGGATTTTTTTCACATAAAGTGTGGATATAAAAGCGTTCTTTTTCTTGAATAGGCGTTTCATTCCTTAAACTTGATTTGGCCCCAAAATTGAGACAGCCTTTCGTTTGTCGGTTGTACACATCGCCATGCTCTTTTCGGCCAGCCTGTTGCACTTTAATGTTTTAGATTTGCAGTTTCATACTTCCTTGCGTCACCGTCTATGTTCAGTTCAATCTTTTCCCATCAGCATTTAACGTACGTTTTGACTCAGTCACTTTTATTGATGTAACATATTTTGGTCAGAATTGTTTTAATTATCGTATGTGGCCCGAAACGCACATTGCACAACTACACGCATGGAAAAAGCTAGCAAATCCAAGGTGCAGGTTTTTTTTACATTTGTGATAGTATACTTTGAAGGAGATTAGTGTTGTCGGGGCCAACATCGTACGTGTTTTGTACTAATATAAGCTTCACTCTTAAAAAATAGGAACAACGTTCTGTGGTACTTTGTTTTTTTATGCTTTAAGTGTGCATTGCTTGCACTTAAGTTTGCATTTTGCAGCGAACTCAAAACAATCGTGACGGAAAATATTGAGGTTCCGAGGTGCATAAACGGGTTTGTAGGCGCCCGTATTTTTCCGGCGTTTATTAATTGTAGTCAAGAATTTCTCTGGGTTGACCCGGCCTCTTTTCCCAAAAACACCACGACCCGCCCCGAGAGATTTACCAGACCATCATCGAGGGTTCAGGTCCACCCTGAGTAAAAGCATTTTGCGTGTATTATAAACAATTAAATTTGTTCTACAGTAATATAAACACCATTTTAATTTTTTACAAGTGTTCAGTAAGAGGGAAAATGTTTGCCCCAAGGTGGATCCGAACCATCGATACTTGCCTTGTAAGCGGACACGCTAATTTCCCAGAATACTCTGGGCAGGGCCGCATTTTGGCTATGCTTGGTTTTGGTCAATGACAGAAGTAGCTAAAATGCGAGCCGGTTAGACCGGGGTGATAAAATTTGAGGGGCCGGTCCGGCCCAAATCCTCTTTTGGTGAAAGGTAGCAAAAACGCGTGCCGAACAACGCCGTGGATTCTTAGCAACTGGCCCGGCTCTCTTATTAGACAAACATGGGAGGTACAACGATTTTTTCTTTTTGAATGCGTATAAAATAAAATAATAATGCATAATAATGTATATGTTTTTCTTAACAATTACATTTATTTAAAACGGTGTCAGTGCGAGTAGAGAAAAGAACATGTTGCTCTCTGAAGATTCGAATTTTTAATATTTGTCTCGTAAAAGGGCCGGGCCGAAGTTTTTTTTTGGGCAACGGGCCTGCCACCCTTGGTGTAAGAGTGACTTAGGTCGCCCTATTTATCAGAAAAAAGTCGAAAGTTCGGTTCTGCCGCAAATAAAAACCCTCAAACTATCCATTTTAAATATTTTTATAATACTAAAAAAACATTTTAAGTTTGTCCCGAGGTGGATTCGAACCCTCTACGACTGATAAGGGACCGGGGTTGTATCCCACGCATACGGCGGAAATTTGAACATTTCCTATTTTTATTTTTCAATATTATTACTTTTTTATATTAAAACAATCATTATTTTATTTAATCTGTATGAAAATGTTATTTTTTATCAGATAAATGCCTCTTTTTCCACTTAGAGGCAAAAAAACTCACTTTCCTGAGTTTTCATCTTTCTTGGGAACTCGCTGGCTTCGGATTGTCTCTCTGAAATGAAAAAATTACTATTATCAATCTGCTAAAACAACATTTCCGCACAAATAATATTAAAAAAAACACCAAACATAAAAATTAGGTAAAATAATTTGTAAAGTGCAGAAATTTGAAAATCGTCAATTCCCGCGGCTGGCGCAAATAGCGTAACCCACCGGGAGTTGGGCGGTTACACACGCAGATCTCGATAATGTTATTTATTTCCCAATATAAGCGGACAATGGTTTACGAATATCTATAATAATCAAATTCGTATTTACAAAAATAGTTCCAAAATGAAGACTTTCAGATCTCTTCATTATAAACGAAAATTCCGTCGGTTGGCGTTTTCTTCCATGAATTATGCAATTTCCAAGAGATTTTAACGCCGCTTTCAGCTCAGGAAGCTTAAAATCGGAATCCCAAAAATGAATATATTTCAGTTTGAAATCTAATTTTCCCTCTAACCAATCCTGAAAGTACAATTTAGAAAGGTCATCGCGGCAATTTTACCTGTACACATTTAACAAGGGGTTCCACCTTCATTTTCCGCAAAGAAGAGACTTCCAGAGAATCAATTTTTATAGAAAGGACTTTTTCTAGAGAAAGTGAGGACGCGTTCCAAATGTCTATCTAAAAATATCTATCGAACGTGTACATGTGAAAACGTGATCTTATAGACAAACAAACCTTTCTCATCCATGTTGTAAGGGAATTCCGATTGATTTCTTCCTAATTTAATTTCCAAGTTTTGAACTTTCAACTTCTAAACACTTATTATTTTATTAAATGTTGTAAACCAACCTTGATCAATTGTTGAAGAAGATGTGAATGTTGAATTGATTCGTTTACATACAATTCTTTACATTTGTTTATGTGGTTCAACGCAAACTCAAGTTGTTTCAACGTCACCGTCGACCAACGCTGAAAATTAATATTTATTTAAAAATCAATAATGAAAAATCACAACTTTACATGTAAATTTTTAATTTACATCTGATTTTAAAGTATTAACTTACTTCCAGGCGTAGGTAACCGACATGAAAAGTTACATTTGGGCAGTCATAGAATGGAAAATTTGTTTTATATGGGATTATCCAAAATAAAATCATTTCCTGCTCCAAGTGTAAAGAGGTGACTTTCTGTGGGAATTTGATTGAACTGTTACTTTGGCACAGTTTGTGACCGGCAGAAGAACATTCTTCGAAGACCGCAAATTGTTCAAAGGTAAACTGAAACGGTGGTATTTTTTAAAATTTGATGGAATTACCTTTTCAAAAATTGCAAATTTCAGAGGATTGGGAAGCAAAGTAAATTGTACAGTTGAAATTTCCATTTGAAGTATTGGGTGAGCTACCAATTATGAACCGCATTGAACAAAGCGTTATCAACGCCAAATCGATTTTTTTTCAAATGATGCTTTTTATAATAGAAGGCCGCTTTCCCGCTTTTCTCTGAAACACGTTAATCGTAGTGTGCAGTTTTTATGCATTGCACTTTGAATATATAATTTATAATAAATCCGGAAGAAAACGCGCTCTACGGCTAACGCGGAAAATCAAAATTTTCAAAAGCCCTCGGCTGTTTTAGTTGTTTTTAATCAAAATATGCTATTTTTGTCACCTTTCTTTTGTATTTTGTTGATATTCCGGAAATTCCAATGTAAAAAATAACTTTAAAATTAAAGCGATTTCCATTGAGATGTACAAGTTGCGTCCCTATTCTATAAAAATGTGCGGCAAATGGCAGCCTGGCCCCGCCCAACGAAGAAAACAAAATTAATGTCACTAAAATGGAAAGAACTCCTTTCAATTTCAACCAATTTTAAAAATTCAAAAAACTGACTTGCTCATAACAAAATATCAGGCGATCAAAAAATAAAAATCACAAAACTCCGATTTTATATTTGCCTGCGAACCCTATTTTCGCTCTATTCTGTTTCAATAACTTTAACACAAGTTAGTTAAAGGGACAGTCAGGCGGCTTTTGCAACTTTGTCTCATATGAAAGAGAAAATTCAGCTGTACAAAAAACTTTTTGGGACCTTATGTCGAAAATCCCTAGTTTTTGAGATATTCAGCCTCCAAGTAGCCGATTTCGGGTTTTCATCCGCAGAAAGTGCGGATGGCCCGGACGGTCAATGTGTCCTGCGTTTAGTGGCATTCAAATTTGAATGAGACATTGAGGGAAATGAGGAGTGCGCGAGACAATTTAGCATTTTTGAATATGCAAAATGGACGACCGTATCCTATCATAATGAAATGAAAAGGCCCCTGACTGTCCCTTTAATAACAGAAGCAACCATTTATTGATTAACATATTCAGAGAAATCCATTAGCATATCAAAAACAACCGAAAATCTCCTGGTCACAGTGATGGTTCTGAAAGGGCGACCAGTTGATCTCTTTGTAAAAGAGAAGGCTGGGTGGCGCATTGGCACCGGAATCATACAGTCACCGAGTGATTCCAACTTCTCTTTGAGTTCGGCACGCTGGGCTTCAGTCATTTTAACAAAATCGACTGTTTTGAGCTCGAAATCCGCGTTTCCACTAAGCCATTCCTAAAATTCCCATTATAAAAAGTTTAAATATGTAGTTCAACCTTTGTGAATTTTACAATGGTTTCAATGGATGTTGTTTCCAAGCTGCCAACGTGCAAATGTTTAACCTTGAGGAAGAGCACATCTTCCACTAAGAGCGAGGCGGCATTTCGAATTGTCAGCTAAATTTTTACTTTGCGAACGTGTTGGATGTTAGCAAGTGAACACGTGTTTTGCGATACTAACCCTTTTCATCGATTCTGAATAATAGGGGAATTTAGATTGGCCTTCTGCCAAAGATATGACAAAATTTTGTATCTTGGCCTTCTGAAAAGTGATTTTTTTGTTTTGCTTTAAAAAAATACCAGGTAAACTCACTTTTATGAATTTTTGAAGTTGGTTGGAACATTCCAGTGATTCAGTAACCACCATATGGTAAACGGTGGCTACGTTTTGATTTAAAAAATCGCATTGCTTTAAAGTCAAAGGATCCTAAAAGGGGATTCACAGTCTGAAAAATTTGTAAAGCACCTACATTTGAACGAATCGAATTCACATGATAAATCACATTTGGTCCATTCTCAAAAGAAAAGTTATAATGGGGATCGGAAATTAATCCGTCGTTTTTAACGCACAAAAACTTTATTTTCAACGGAAATTTCAAAGTAAAATTCAATTTGTAAAACAAATGAGTAGCATTTGAGCATTCCTCGAAAACCGCGAATTGTTTATAGGTAAACTGAAAATGTAAATATTGAAATAATTAAAAATGCACTACCTTTTCGAAAATTGCAGTTTTCAAAGGGTTCGGAAGCAAAATGAATGGTACAGTTGACATTTCCTTTTGAATGCAAATGAGGGCTCCACAGTATCGTTGAATGAAAGAAAGCGTTAACGAAATAAAGCGCGACTTTTATTGATTTTTTTGTATTTCAAATTGGCTTTTTTTCTTCTTCAAAATTTCGCTTTGAACATGAGGACACAAAAAAGGCCAGCTTTTTTTCATTTTCATTCAAGGTGGCCAAATGAAGAGAATTTCCTTCTCTATAATCTCCCCAAGACTTTACAGAAAGCTATTTTAATAAGGTTTTTCTCTTTTTTTATCCAAACCCTTTTAAGTTCAATTATAATCAATTTGCCTTAAACGCAGGCCCCACGTCGGAAACAACATTAATAAAAAAGCGTTTTCGAAATAAAGCGCGACGATTATTGAGTTTTTTTGCTTTAAAAATTAATTTTAACCTAAATTTTGCGTCGGGTGTTTGATCAAAAAGCACGACAAAAGTGACAAAGCGCTGGCGATATTTTATTTGATTGGTTTAAAAGCAATAAAAACAATTCGCAGATTGATTTTTTCTAGCGATCAGAATGCTTGACCGTAACCCGACCGTCAAACCGAAAATGTCTCGTACGCAAAATCAACTGTAATCTAAATTCAAAATTGTCATTTTGAAAACTTTGGAACTCTCTAAAAAATGTTTTGGGGCCGTTTCTGCAAAACTCGATTAAATTAGATCAAAATTTAGATTTTGTTTACCTTTACAGCGCTTTTTAACCAAATTTTGCGTAATACATTCGAATGTGTAAAAATAAATTCTTTGATCATTCAAAAATGATATTCGGAGGCAAAAATAAGACTTTACACTAAATGTTTTAAAAAAATAAAACGAATTATTCCAATTTTGATTTATCTCTGACACGAGCCAACAAAAAAAAACAATTTTTATTCACCAACATAATCAGACAACGGCTTGGTCTTATCAGTTAAAATTGCATTTCTTGTAACGGAAATGGTTGCAAACGGAAACGGCCGAATTGATCTCTTCAAAACGAACGAAAAAATCGAGGAATCGCTTTCTCGTTTAGGAATCACATAATCACCCAGAGATTCCAATTCCTTTTTCAGTTCTTGAAACAGGGCATCAGGGACAGCCTCAAACTCAATTTGTTGGAACAGAAACTTTTGTTTTCCATTTAGCCAATCTTGAAATTTAAATTATCAGAAAGTTTAAAAAAGTATTCAACCTTAACGCAATTCACAATTGCTTTAACCGAAAATCTGTTTAATTTGGATACCCGCAAAAATGGAATATTGAGGACGAGCACTGCGTCCAAAGAAAGTGAGACAGCGTTTTCAATGGTTAGCTAAAATTCAAAAATAATAATAAATAGTGTGAAAAATTAAACGAAATGAAAATGCAGTTTCATAAACGAACCACTTTCAGAGAAGGTGAATAATACGGAAATTTTGATTGATCTTTGTCCAAATATATAACAAGGGATTCTATCTGGGCCTTCTGAAAAGAGCTTTTTTTTTTAAATAATATGTAAACTTACATTTACAAATTCCTGTAGTTGGGTGGAACACTCCAGTGATTCAACAATCATGCCACTTTTTGGATTAAAAAATCGCATTGTTTTGAAGTCAAAGGGCTCTAAATAGGGGGTGAAAGTCGGAAAAAAAACTAAAACTGACTAAAGAAAAAAGCGAATTCAGGTGATAATTGACATTTTCTCCATTCTCAAAAGAGAAGTTATTATATTTTACGTTGGAGTCGTCTAAGGAACATATTCCTTCCTCTTGAACATACGAGGAATCTATTTTCAATGGAAATTTCATGGTAGATTTCCATATATAAAACAGATTGGTAGTGACAGAGCATTCTTCAAAAGCGGCGAATTTTTCATATGTAAACTGAAAATTTTATTATTGAAAAACATAAAAATGCACTATCTTTTCAAAAATTGCAGTTTTCACAGGGTTGGGAAGCAAAGCAAATGGTACAGTTGACATTTCCTTTTAAATTGAAAGGTGGGCTCCAGGTCAGAAAAATCTACAGAAGGAAAAAAAGCGTTTTCGAAATAAAACGCGACAATTATTGATTTTTTTTCGTTTTAAATATTAATTTTAAACTCACCGACTCCCAACACCTGACCGTAACCCGGCCGTTAACCCGAAAATGTCTCATACGCAAAAACCAAAAAAATGTCATTAAAAAAAATAAAAATTCTCTAAAAATGTTTTTGACGACCGTTTCCGCGTAAACTCAATTAATTACCTCAAAATTTTGAAAAACAGCGTTTTCGAAATAAAACGCGACAATTATTGATTTTTTTTCGTTTTAAATATTAATTTTAAACTCACCGACTCCCAACACCTGACCGTAACCCGGCCGTTAACCCGAAAATGTCTCATACGCAAAAACCAAAAAAATGTCATTAAAAAAAATAAAAATTCTCTAAAAATGTTTTTGACGACCGTTTCCGCGTAAACTCAATTAATTACCTCAAAATTTTGAAAAACAGCTCAATTATATGAGGCATGATAATTTGTTTGTGATTTATTTTGCGGTTTTGCGACTTTTTTCGAAAAAGCGCATTCCCGTACCCTACAGGTTTCACCTACTTTTTCATTTTGTTTCATAATTTAGGCATTCGGCAACAATTTGATATTGTCAAAGAAATCCTGACAAACAATAAATTCAAACTTTACGACAAAATCCAAAATCCTTATACGCGCGGGCTACACATCCGGTGCCCGCTTCTGCAATACCCACATATATTTAAACAAACTGGTTAATATAATCGGATGCAACCCTTTATTCACGAAGATCTTCGTACTCGCCCATATGAAATAAAATTGAATAATTCGTAACAAAAATGGTTCCAAACGGACGAGGAGGAATTGATCTCTTCAAATTATACGAAAAATAGGTTGGACCCCGTTTTTCTCCGGGATTTACAGAGTCTCCAATAGAAGCCAACTCCTTTTTCAGTTCTTGAAGCAGGGCATCAGGGACAGGATCAAACTCGATTTATATGAACCAAAAATTCAGTTTTCCATTTAGCCAATCCTGAAATTTAAATTATTAGAAAGTATAAAAAAGGATTTAACCTTTACGCAATTCACGATGCTTTTAACTGAAATGCTGTGTAATTTGAATACCCGCATAATGGGAACATTGAGGAAGAGCACTTCGTCCAGGGAAAGTGAGACGGCATTTTGAATGGTTAGCTAAATTTCAAAAATATCAATATATAATCAGAAACTAACCACTAACACAGAAGGTGAATAATACGGAAACTTTGATTGATCCTTATCCAAATATATACGAAATTGTTGTATCCGGGTGTTCTGAAAAAGAATTTTTATAAAATTATTATGTTAACTCACTTTTACAAAATGTTGAAGTTGGGTGGAACAGTCCAGTGATTCAACAACCATGGCAAATTGAGCGATGGCCACCTTTTGGATTAAAAAATCGCATTTCTCTGAATTCATTGGGCTCTAAAAAGGGGTTTAAAGTCTTTAATAACTACTAACTTACTGAAGAAATAAGCGAATTCAGGTGATAATTGACATTTTCTCCATTCTCAAAAGAGAAGTTGTTATATTTTACGTTGGAGTCGCCGTAGGAACAGACTCCGTTGCTTTGAACATGCAAGGAATCGATTTTCAATGGAAATTTCATGGTAGACTTCCATTTTGAAAACCAGTGGGTAGTAATGGAGCATTCTTCGAAAGCAGCGAATTGATCATAGGTGAACTAAAAAAATGTAATAATAAAATAATTAAAATTGCACTACCTTTTCAAAAATTGCAGTTTTCACAGGGTTGGGAAGCAAAATGAATGGTATAGTCGACATTTCCTTTTGAAGTGAAAGGGGGGTCCACTTGAAAAATATAATGAAAGAAAAAGCGGCCTGAAAGTAAAGCGCTAAATTGATTGATTTGTGTTTCAAATTGGCTTTTTAACCAACTCGCTTTGTTTAACTTTAAATTTTTAAATTTATGTTTAAATTTAATGTTTAAACTTTAAATTGCGCTTTGAACGGTGTGCTTTAGTGTGTGTGTGTGTGTGTGTGTGTTTTTGGTTTGTCTTTTTTATCCAAAGCGGCCAAATGGAAACAGTTTCCTTCTCTACTCTTCCCAAACCTTTACAAAAGGCTGTTTTTAACAAGGTATTTCTCCTTTTTTTTGATTTTTATCAAAATCCTTTTAAGTATAAGGAATTTGGGTTTAAATTATATAAGGAAGTAAGGTTTTTTTTATATATTTTCAGCAGTCAACCAGTTTGGAAGACTATTCTTTTATTAATGAAAACTTGGAGGTAAACTAACTTACTTTTTAACTATCCATAATAACAATTGGGTAATCGTGTCCTCTGGGTTTGTTCGCCCCTGCCCGCCCAAGGCCCGCCTTCATTTTCAGTTAAGAGAGGGGTGGTCCGGTGGGTTAAGCGAGGGCGCTCACCTACTTATGCTAATTTAGATAGGGCCGCGAAGCGGCCCCGATACGGCCGAAGGCCGCCCAAACCAGAATGAAAAGACCCGCGAAGCGGGGCTTTGAATTCTGGTTTAGCATATCAGGATTTAATGACATTTTCTTGGTAGTTTTATACGTGGTTAAAACACAAACTAGTGACCTTGGTAAGTTATTTACTTTATTTAATAATTTGAATTTGGAATAATAATAAAATTCAAAAGTAATGTATTCAGGCGCGTCATGGAAACTTCTTTTGCGTTTGTTATTATCATGCATCAGGGTGAACTTAGTATTTCACGATCTTTTAAATCTGATGATAACAATTAATCGCTTTTCAGCTGTTTATTTTTCTTTTAATCACGAAATGGTATTTTACGAGTTTTTGTCTTTCTTCAAATGCCAACCTCAAATGTTTGATAGTGCTATATATTGAGATATACCCTTCTTTTATTTCTCTCTCTCTCGCTCTCTCTCTTTCCCATTCTCTTTCTCTTTATGTATCTAACCCTTCACATCACTTTCCACTTGTTATTCACCTATGTTCACCTGTATTTCCCATTTCCTCCGTCATTATACCCTCTTTTTCAAACCCACGGCACTTTCTATTACCATGAAAGCACGCCAACCATCTAAAACGCCATATTGTCACGCTCCCCTCCCCGGTCACAAACCTTCCGTCCTCTTGGAGCACTGTTGAGCGATGGAATTCTTCGATCTTCACCTCTTCATAGAAATCATCGGACTGGCCATCTATACCTATGTCATTTATGCCCTCATGACATCCAAGAAAACCATGTTTCGATCCTCTTTCTACATCATTTTTGTAGTTGGCGGTATTCTAGTCCCTCTTTTAACTTGAACTTACCGAAATTTAGGCTTTAACGACGTTATTTTGGCTTTAGCCAATGTTTTTCTAAGGATGAACAAGAAAATCGGTCTTTGTAAGCCAACTACGGCAAGAACCAAATATATAAAACATACTTTAGGCGAACCCTGGGAGTTTGTGATCCGCGTGGCTGCCAATATAACTGGGTTGAACTTTATTTTCCATGTTCTTCTCAATATGATGATGACCGTCAACAGATTCACGGCTGTTCATTTTCCAACTAAGCATGAACAGGTTTCTGAAATACATTTAAATACAACGCTAGGAATTCAGATGTGGGATAGAAAAAGGTATATTGGGGCAATTGTGATATCTGGGGTTTTCGCAGTTGGGAGCACTTTTATTGGATTTATGAAGCCGTTTAAATTTGAAAGACGCGATGACGGAGCATGTCGACTGGAAGGGAGAGAAGTTGATGTAGAGAGAGAGAGACAGAGAGAGAGAAAGAGAGAGAAAGAGAGAGAGAGAGAGATAAAATATAAAGAGAATCTGAACCCTTTTTCAGTCAATTCGTTACGTCACTTTGTTTGTGGTTCTATCCTTTGAAGTCTGTTGTTTGATCCTTAGTCCTCTGACTTTGCGCACTATGCTAAAACTAAGGAAAGAATACAATAGAAGCTCCAACGAAACGGTAATAAATTTATAAAACCAATTGGGTTATGTTTTCCAGAGCCTTGCGTTCTTCTCCCTCATAAAATGTGTGGTCTTCAGTTTTGAACTCCTGTATGAACTCGTCAAGATTTTCAGTATTTCAGTGGAAGGACATTGGCTTCTTGAAATGATTGAGAAACAGGTAGCACTCACTTACTCACGCTCACACACTCAAATAATCACACATACACAGATACACACTTACACGCCCACTCACCCACTAACACTCATATTCCATCGCTCACTTACTGAATCACTCACTCACACTCACTCTCACACACTCACATTCTCACATTCACAATCTTACACACTCACTAACTCACTGACTCACTCCCACCACCAACTTACGCACTCACATTCAGTCACACTCACACTGATTCACTCCCTCACGCAATCAGCCACTGATAATCACAACCACACTTATAATCACACTCATACTCTAACATACTCCTTCACTTACAATCGCTTTCAGTTCTCCTTGTATTTCTTCTTCCTGGTGATTCATAACGGCTTCGCTCTCATCATCCTCAGCCCAACTCTTCGAAAGGAGATCATCTCCCGTTGGGCAGCGCCTGCCCTAACCCCCGTCGTCTCCCTCCCTTCCAGCCCCAACTTCAACACCAACCCCACTCCAATGTTTCAATTGACCGCTGCTGGCAAACGTAAACAAGTTTCGAAATAAATCGTACATTTAAACGCTGTATAGATCGAAAGAACCAAATACAAATGCCCCTGTTTCTTAGGAAGTGGGAATGTAGCGGCGGAATCAGCCCATTGCAATTAGACGATGGGCGCTCAATGGAGACACTTCCTCGACCCGCAGCTCTTTTTCGAAGTCATCTTGGTCGTTCTCTACATCTACACCTTACATGTTCTCATTTGGTCCAAGAATACGATATTTCGATCGCCTTTCTACGTCATTTTTGTCATTGGAGGTACAACAAACGTTTAGATTCCTTAGTTTTAGCCACATTTTCTATTTTTTTTCCTCTCTCTCTACGTATGTATGTAAAAGAGAGAGAGAGAGAAAGAGAGAAAGAGAGAGAGAGAGAGAGAGAGAGAGAGAGAGAGAGAGAGAGATTCGCCAAAGATAGCTAGCTATCCGAAGTTCGACATTTTTGCGCTGTTTGACTTTTTCTGGTGTTATTGAAGGGAATCTCACGTAATTCAAAGAACATTCTGCAGCAACTCATCTCAATGAATCTTCGCATATGTAACTAAATTGCAACCATTGAATGAAGTTGACGGAATTAGTCTATTTTTCAAAGGTTCTGATTATTGTTTTTGGATCTCTTTTTCCCACGCAGTTATCGTTAAAACAGTTTGACGTTGCAAAACAACTTATAGGGAAATTCAATGTTTTCTAACGTGAATATTTAGCTGCTTGCGCTTGGCTGTGGATTGTCTTTATAAGCACAATCGAGAATTCACGTTGACTATTTACTATTCAGATTGTCAACTGAAATTTCATAGCGAATTCCCAAATAAAATTCCAAATTCGAACTGTCTAGTCATTTCTTTGCACTTCCTGGTTGCTTGAAAACTTTTGAAACTGCTGTGTGTACTAGAGTTTATGGATGTTTCAATGACTTCTCTAATTGTGTCTGCCGAGGCATGCCATTATAAATGGGAAATTGCACATCATATCAGCATTTAGAAAAGTTTGGCTGTAATGGCACCACAGAAAACGTCTGAATCCAAAGCTTGAAAATTTAATGAGACAAATAAATAGCCGGTTTCAGCCTAGATTTTACTTTACGGGTTACGTGCCCGGCGTTTACAGGAAAATAGGTTAGGAATAAATCATTAAGGTAATATGACTCAAATAATAGCATTTTTTATGATTCAAATATGTAAATAATTGCAAACATTTTACTAGGGGCGAATCCGAATTCTCGATGTTTGCTTGGTAGAAGGCCCGGTGCCGTGATTGGGTTTCACGTGAATTATATATGTTTGGCTGAGTATCGTTTCAACTTCCGAAAGTGGATGTTTCCATATAGTTTGTGCCAGATTCATTGATGTCTGCACTTTCTGTCAGTCATGCGTGCAACAGTAAATAAGAAATCTCAAATGTTGCGAGCATTCAACAAAGTTTAGCAAAAAGTACCACAGAAAACGTCTAAAAATAATTTCTAAAATTCGAATTTAAAGGGAGACAAATCAAAAATTCAATTTACAACTCTATCTACAGTATCCAATGCAAAAAAAAGAAAAACATACTTTTATAGTCGTTTCAGATCTCACATTTCTCTAATTCAGGTCTCTTCGACATTTCAATGGCAATGGCTTGTATTTTCCTCCGACTCAATGAATCGATCGGCTTCTGTAAGTATTTTTTGCCGCACAAAAGGAAAATCAATTCAGGTGGTTCCTGGGAACCAGTCCTTCGCTTGGCGAGCACCTGTACCGGTTTGAACTTCATGGTCCACATCTTCCTTAACCTACTAATGACACTGAACCGCTTCACAGCCGTATGCTGGCCAATTGACCACAAAAGAGTAATTCTGATGACACTTCTGAAAATTCTTGAAATTTTGATTTCAGATCTGGAATTCTCGAATTTACTGCCCTTTGGTGATAGCTTTGATTGTCATCTCAGTTGCAATGTTTGGAGTTCTTTTCTTCGTTCCTTTGAAACTTCAGCTGAAAGAGGAAGATTTTTGTATGATCACGGGAAGACTTGGGAATGAGGGAAAGGTAACTTCTAATTTTGTCAAAATATTTGTAAATAGTTAGTAATTAAGTATGCCCATTTGGCCACTGGGGTGGCAGTCGTCGTATTCGAAGCTCTCACTTTGATTCTCAGCCCGGTCACCATCTTTAAAATGGTGCAACTCAAAGGAAAGTTAAGGCAAGGGAGCTCGAAACAAGAAGCCGTAAGTTTTTTTCTAGGAGAATCGGATAATTTGAAAATTTTCAGAGTCTAGCCTTCTTTTCT
The DNA here is from genome assembly GCA_022343465.1 of Oscheius sp. G VE-2021. Lineage (NCBI taxonomy): Eukaryota > Metazoa > Nematoda > Chromadorea > Rhabditida > Rhabditidae > Oscheius > Oscheius sp. G VE-2021. The sequence goes on along the minus strand of JAJQXH010000019.1, from coordinate 686,925 downwards.
CTTATCAAGTGTGTCTGTTTTAGTATTGAACTGGTTTATGAAGTGGTGAAGATGCTGGGATTGGATTCTACGGATAGTTGGGTGATGACGTTTATTCTTGAGCAGGTAAGAAAGAGAGAGAGAGAGAGAGAGAGAAATACATAGAAACAAACATTGATTGATTTCAGTTCACAACCTACTTCTTCTTCCTGGTCGTTTTCAATGGCCCTACTCTCTTCCTCCTAAGCCCAACCCTCCGCCGAGACACCATCTCCAGATGGCGCAAATCCGCATTACCTCCGAACATTTCCACTCATTCAACTCCTTCTGTCAACACCCAAAACAAAACCACGGTCCATCATTTGGCCGTTGCCCCAGCCCATGTAAGATAGAAATTTATCAAAACTGTGGATCTCATTATCTCTACTGTACACAACGGTTCTATCACAAAAATAAAGATTTCTGTACACATAGTCTTTGGGATGATTGAATCATCGCCTGCAGAGGCAGCAGGCACGGAAAGAGAGCAGGAGGGCGCAGCCGGCATAGACGGCTCCGGCGACCCAGGCGTTGTAGGCGTTCTGGTTGAATTGCCTATAATCAAAATGTTTCAGTTTTTATCACACACGTTTACACACGTTCACACGCTGTCACACACGTACACGAGTGCATGTTTTGACGTTCTCACTATCACACACTCTAGTCATATCCAATCTTGTCAGGTTTGGCATTCAATGGCACGTCAGTTCCCTACGCATAGTTTTTCATAGGCACGCAAAATCATATTCCGAAAACACACAAGTGCGTGCACAAGTAGGCAGTTCCTTGTTCACACGTTTCTATTACGACACCACTTGCACAAACAGACAAAAAGTCTGTTCTTTGTGGAGTTCTGGCATTTTACGCTTGAATAAATAGCAATGAAAGTCACAAGAGTCCAATTGAACGGGGAGGACATGGGGGTCCATGTTTTATGTTCTCTCCGCCAAAGTTACGACTGATTTGACTGATAATGTTGGCTGAGTATTGAATGTATCAACATAAAACTATTGAAATATGAAATACCGAAAATTCAATAGTGGAGTGATGTGGCAAAACGCACCATGTAAATTTGACGACGACTAAGCGAACGGTTTCTAAGGTCCGACCCGACAAAGGTTAGAAAAATGTATTGGTTATAAAAATTATTAAAAAAAAAGTATGTTTGATACTATTAATGTAAGGAAAACCATTTAAATAAAGTTTATAAGAATGGGGATCGAACTGGGGTAGTTAAATGTAAGATTACCAGTCGGACCTCTCAGCCACTTGGCCATGATGAACCACAAAAATATATATGGTAATTCGAATCGTGCTTAACAATATAACTTTTTCATCTTTAGAAATGTTTTAACAAAAATAATGATAGATACCTTTTAAGTTTTAAATGAGTTGAAAATCGGCTTTTCACAAAATCTGGGCCTTGTCCTTCCCAGAATTTTCTTGGCTTTTTGGTCCCTTGGAGAGAGGCCTACGCGCACACGTTCACCTTCGCCATAAACGATTTTGCGTTGTTTTGCATATTGCAGCAACCTTATTTCCCATTTTTCAGGAACACTAAAAGACCAATTAAGGCAATTTGACTAATAATTCCATTCCAGTAAGTTTTATATTTAGAAACACAATGAATCATCACAATTTCTGCATGTGTGTGCTTTGTCACGCACTTTAGGCCATCTGTCACGTTTTTCCACCCAATTGTAGCCCGTGCCCGCATTTCCTCCTAGATTGGAGGCTGACACGCACCCAAGCAAGGTGGAAACTTTTGAAAACAGCCGAGGGATTGCGAAAACTTTGAAATATTGCATTTCTAATTTTATTTCGCGCTTTTAAACTTAAATTTACAACAAAATGAAAAAATAGTGTGAAAACTCACTTGACAATCTCCTCTTTTCTTTTCTCCCAGGGCCTCTCTCCCCAGCCGGCGGACTCGTCAGGGAGGTCCTCCAGAAGACCAACCGACTGGTTGTAGTAGAGTCCTCCCAGCACGGCCTTTAGAAAAAGATTTTAAAATAAAGGAAATAAAAAACTGACCATAAAAATGGTTCCCCAGAGGGACATGAAGAGCAGGAAACCTGTGCAGCCGGGACCCAACATCTGAAATAGGAGGTTTCAGTATAAGTTTCAAAACGGTAGTTTCAACTATGAAAAAGAAAAACTAATAATAGTTGTTTATTAATTGTATTTTTACACTTAATTTTAATTTCTTTAACAATTTTTTTGTTGTAGAAAATTCCAATTTTCAGGCAAAAATTCACAACTAAATTGTTGTAATTTAATTGGCTAGAAATTCAAATTTCAAACAAAATTTCTTAAATTATTTATTTTTTTATTAAAGAACTTTGTTTAAAAAACAATTTTTAAAAATACACTATATTTTAAAATTTAAATATTGTTAATTGATTTTCTGGCCAAAACGCGCTGCGGCCCCCACACCAAACAAACATCGAGGGTTCGAATCCGGCCAGGGCAATTTTTTTTGTTTGCATTATAAGTTTTTTATTTTTATACTGTAATAAAATAAGAAAATAAGGCAGGTTACTAGACATTCCAATTTTTAAACATTTTTTCGATTTATTATGGCCAAATCAAAAAACATTAAATAAAAAATCAATTCATACAAAAGAAAAAAAGTAAATTTTTAACCCTAATCTTAGGAAAGTTTATTTTTGAGGAAAAATCGACTAAATACCCAGAAAACTACAACTTCAAAAAAGTTTCTAAAAGGATACATTTAACTTTACAAAGCTATTTTAAATTCAAATTTTAAAAATTGACTAAAATTAGTAAGATTTTCAAACTTTGCAGTTTTGCTAGTTAATTGGATCAGAAACACGATGTTTTCTCTAAAGTTAGATCAAAAAGTGAAATAATCCTATTTCCTTAATTATAACCCTATTCAAGGCCAAATTTTACAAAACAATGTATTAATACATATTAAATTGGGGATAATGACGCAGAAGCTCTAAAAAGTAAAGTCGGTCGTTGCGTCCATCGGGTAGTCTTTTATCTTTCGCCCTGCGGCTGCTCGCCTTATCAGAGGAAAAGGGTCCCACCACGAAAAGAAAGAGCAATCAGCGACGGCCAATTTATTACTCCCATTTACAAACAAGCAGAGGGCTAATCGAGGGGGTTTAAGTAGCGATTCGACGGTTCGATGAAGCTTCTCTTTTAAAGGACTGGCTTCTTCTTAAAGGACTAGCAGCAGAGGCCTAGAAGTAGAAGCGACCGGTCATCTTGTACATTCGGCGGAGGGCCATCTTGTCGTAGAAGGAGACGGGGGTTCCGGTGGCCACGGGGATGCACACCTAAGAATTAAACACCTTATTTTGTTTAATTAAGTAGTTTACCCCCTGGTCGTACATGAAGTGGCGGTTGAAGGCGTGGTCTTGGGGCTTCCTCCATTCGTAAGCGGAGTAGGCGAAACGGTTCGCGAAGTCATCGGCCTAAAAACATTTTTTTTTGGTTTAAATAAAATTGATTTTTGTTTGAATAAAGACATTTAATGCAAGATTTTAACAAAATTTTCCTTTTATTCAATTTGAAAACATTTTGATAGACTTAGCCATTACACCACGCCGCCTTTTTTCTACCGGCGCCCGCAGTCTGTCTCACAGGGAAATGATTAAAACGGATACGTTTTAGTTGTGCACTAAATAAACGAATTAAAATATTTTAAAGTAAATTTTCTGTAAAACTTAGTTCAAAGTTGAAAAAAGATGATCAACTGTTTTACAAAGTAAACATTTTTATAAACATGCAGTCTTTTGAGAGTGGCAAATTCTAAGCCAAATATCCTGTTTAGTTTTGCTCCAAGATAATTTTGTGCACTTTTTAAACACAAAAATTTTATTGGATAATAAAAATTTCTATACTTTACAATTTCTTTTACTTTAAAAAAATAATTTCTATACTCGGCGTACTTTGTTTAGACACAAAGTTATTGAAGCAGATTTTGAGTTGAAAAAAACGAATCGTCAGCTCTCGAAGGATGTTTTTAGACCCGTATTCGAGCATCTGGTGCGCACCACATTATGCAACGCCATTAAGAAAATAACGGACGTACTCAACCAAAAATGTCTGCGGCAGTTAAAAATAAGTTGAAGATTGTTGTATGTATTGTACAAAACAATATGTATGCTTTGGAAATGCATATATAGTCAGGAATTGAAAATTACCTTCAGGCGAGAATTGACGTAGCGGTCGAGGTACTTCTGGGACGAGCGCAGGTAAGACTTGTTGTTGTTCATCTTCTGAAACGTTTGAAATTATAGAAGCTGTTTAGATAGACAAGGAAAGAAAGAGAAAGAGAGAGAGAGAGAGAGAGAGAGAGAGAGAAACCTACCTCATCAAAGAAGATGCGTTTCGTCTGGAAGGTGTAGTAAGGCACGTGGCTCGAAGCGGGGTTGACATAGTCGACAGCAGGCTTGTATGGCTTGTTGATGGTGTCGTGGGTGTCCTAAACAGAATATTTGTTTGAATGATGCCTTTGACTTTCCTAGTAAGTCTTTATTGATCTGTTACAACGCTAACCTTGTACCTGGCGACGGAGTAGCTCTTGTTGTACCACTCGGAGACAGATGGTTTGTACACGGGGACGGTGTGGACGATGCGCTGGGCCTCTCTGAAAGGCGTTTTGTTATCTATATTCTCTTTTTTCTCTCTGTACTTTCAGCATCTTTCTTCCTCTCTGTCTCCCTTTTCTTTTACCTGCAGTACTGAGGAAGGGCCAAAGAAGGAGCCAGAGTGGAGACAGAATCAGAGCGATGGATAGGGTAGTCCATATCCTTGTCCTAAATCATCAAACATTGTCACTTTTATCCATTATCTTCTCTTTCTGTTTTTTTTCTTGTATTTGGCTATAGTAGCAAATTACTGTAAAGAATTAGCTAACCTCAATATTGCCTAAGCCACCTTAAACTGTAAACAGATAGCTAACCTTGATGTAAGTCATGTTGGTGAAGGAAGCACTGCGTGCCAGACGCTTCGGCTTGCTCCAGACGTCCGTCATGTAGTTGTCGAACATGTTCTGCGCACGAGCTCTCTCCACATACTTTCTAAAGAAAATATTCACTAAGAAACATGAAAAAGCGATAAGGACCATTATAGACTGTATCTTTCTTAGGTTTTTAGTGATTTCGTAATTTTAAAAAAACCAAAGTGCCTTACGTCCTCGGGTAGTCTCCCCACCACTTGGTCTCCTGATCCACATCGTCGCGTGCATAGCGACCGGCCGTCAGGGGAGACATGGTTAAACCTGTAATTACAAATCAATCGGGAACAAAAGAGACCGGAAGGGAAAGAGCAATCGATCCAGCTGCTCAGGTGGGCGTCACAGGCTTAGTATTTTCATTCGTTACACTGCCGCCGAGCGGATGCAATGGCACCTCGGGAACACGCGGGACTCTTTGTCGTACAACAGCATTCGAGGGAAGGAAATGGGAAGGAAAGAACTCTCTCTCTCTCTCTCTCTCTCTCTCTCTCTTACATTTCATGAAACAGTTTATTTCCAACAACAATGCCTTGTTCGCAAATAATTCACAGTTTTGTACGAATCTCTATATTAAAACGAAATTGATTGACATCTATATGTAAGTAGGAAGAATCGTCAAAATTGTAAAAACAATAAATGTGTGTTGGACTATCTATCTTGTGGCTAACTCCCAATGAAGTTAAGTTCAAACGAAGTGCCACAAGATCGAATGACGGGTCATCAAAGTAGATAGTCTTCCATATAAAGTCACGTCGTCCATTAATCACTTCCTGAAACATAGTGTTTATCTAAGATTTAAATAATGTAGACCTTAATGTAGTTAATAAAATCCACCAGAGAAGCGTTCTTTATATCGTAGGGAACATGCACATCGTTCGCATCAATGGAAAGAACAGAATGGAGGGAAAGCGACACTGCCTTCCCAACGAACACCTAAAATTTAAATAAAGTTTTAACTTAAAACAAGATAATTCAAAAGAAACCTTTTCGATTCTGTTTAGCTGTGGAAAGGATTCTTGACTTTCATCCAGGAAAATGTTTAAGTGTTTTAATTGAAGTGTCTGAAATCAAATGTATCTTCTCTCTCTCTCTGTCGCGCTCTCAGTTTCTCTCTCTCTCTCTCTCTCTCTCTCTCTTTCTCTTCCTGAACCTACTCTAATCCATTTTTCTTGACGACTGCGCTGTTCCAAAGTGTGAAAGATCACCAATGTCTCAACTATCCGAACATGTCCATAAACAAAGTCGTAGTCCTCGGAAGTTGCAGATTCCTAAAAGTGAAAACAAATTAAATTTTTTTAAATAACTCACCTCTACGGTGAGAGTCGGTGTTTCAAAGAGAACATTAACAAATGTCTCCTTTGAAAAGCAAGCGGACGATGTCTCTGTGGAAACTAATATATGGGAAGGACAAACCACAATGCAGTCCATTTTGTGCGGAAATTTAGTAGAAGAATTGCATTGACAGAAGGATTGCGAGAATTTCGAACAACCTTCGAATTCTGCGAACTGATCGTAAGAAAACTGAAATAAACAATTTATAAACCTATTTTTTAAAATAGTTTATACCTTTTCGTAAATACTCTTTTGCAGTGGGCGGGGGAGATCGGAAAATGGGAACATTTTCATTTGAGTGGCGAACTGAACGATGCGGACAGAAACAGCTTTTTTTTTAAAGCGGAGGCAAAACAAGCTTTTCTTAAAGTATTAATTTTGCTTTTTAATGATTTTTTAAAAGTGTTCTGTTTAAGAACACTTTTAAAAATCATTAAAAAAAGTTTTTTTGAAGTTGAAAGTCAATAAAACATATTTTAATAAAAAAGGAATAAAAAGTTTAATAATAAAAATACAATTAAATGCTCCTGAATACTGCAAATTTTACAAAGAAAAAGCGAACATTAAAGGTCGTTTCTGGGAATAAAAAAGCATTGTCGCTTTTTTACGCTTTTTCTTTCTTTCATTTCAAATTGATAGTCCGTCAAATCCGAAAAGAGCACTATGGATTTCAAACTCCCCACTCTATTACAACAATTTATTTATCAAAAGGTAATTTTTTATTTATTTTTTTTATATTTTGAATGTTTTAAAACAAAGAAAAACAATTCCAGTTCACATACCAGCATTTTGCTGCATTTCAAGAATGTTCTGAATTTTCCAACTTATTCTGCCATTCCAACTCAAAAATAAAATATCAATTAAACGTTGGGAAACTTTGCATCCGCCAGAATGAAATTCTGTTTGGAAAATAAAACAGTTGCCGATATTATTATAAAAGATTTCCTAATGAAGAAATTGATAATGTTCTATTTAACACTTCCTGTCTCTTAATTGAGGTAAAATTGTTTTTTTTAACTTTCAAATCTTCGTTTTTTAGTCAAACGCTACTTTAGAAGGATATGATCTTGTTCAAAAACATGTACTTAAAATTGAGAGTATGGAAATTGTAGAAATTGCCGAACATATTTTTCATCAAGAGGGAATTATAAGAGTAAGTTTATCTTTGAAATTAATATTTGGTCGAATGCTTACCATATTTGCGGATTCACGCAGCCTTGGCGTTTATGGTAGATCTAGTAGAGACGTTATCGTATTCGAATCATGGGAATCTTCGATTTAATACATATTTAAAGGCATTTCAGATATAGTGTTATTTAAAATCGTTTTAAACAGTTTAGGTAAATTAAATTAAATCATTTTTGCGCTCAATTGCGAAATTCAACTTTAACAACAAGATGAAACGGTCATTTAAGCGTTTCTTTTTGTTGCTTTCGATTTTTCATCTAATTTATGTCTACACAAAGATTGTTTTCGCAGTTTTCATCCTTAGAAACCTCGTGTTACTGGCGCGCGCAAGTCCGCGGCTTTGCATAGGTGGCGCAGTGGTAAACACCTCGCTTTATAAAAAAGAGGTCTCAGGTTCAACTCCCCACGGCTGCAAATGTTTGAGTTTTAGTTTTTTTAATATGTTTAATGTTTGAAAAGTGAAATATCAACAAAATCGCATTTTTCCGTTAAAAATGACAAAAACAACAAAAACCGCAAAATTTGGTGTGAGCTAGAAAATAGTGTACGCAATGAAGACAGGAATTGTCATTTTAATCAAAGAACTTTTGGCGAGTGTATTAAATTTCAACTTTTAAAAGTTTCAAATAAAAAAATTGGCCATTTCACTGAATAGAGATCAAACTCGTTTTCCCTACAGCCTGAATGGAATTGAACAGGTAATAAAATAAAATAGACCACATTTTAATAATTTTGTTTAGCTAAACATTTATAATTCTCTTTCCTTGCAATCTGTGCTTTCTATTGAAACAGCAGAGTTGTACGTCAGTTGTTTGGGAGAAAGAACTACTGAGGCGTTTGTAGACTTTGTTAAGGTAAGCTACTTTTTAATGAAAGATTTTCAACCTTTCAGGAATGGAAGAATAGTGGGTGTAACTTTAAAAAGAAGCAGATTTTCCTTCACGACTCCAATAATGTGGCTAACGTTTTCTTGGATCACCAGGCACTGAGTTTAGCCGTAATACCATACGGATACTCTAAGACGAAAGACTTTGAAACCAGCATGAGTGTCCATCGGTCGAAAGATAAGAATTGTTTGATCGTAGTGGAGAGATTGAGAGAGAGAGAGAGAACAGAGATGTATAGAAACTGTGTGCATGTGTCTGTGCGTGTATGAAGGAATGACTGTGTTTATGTGAGCGAGTGATTGAATGTGTGTGGGTGTGGGTGTGTGTGTTGTATGTCATTCTTTAACTTTTATTTTTTTTAAACAATTTTCAATGTTTTTAATTAGAATGACGCTTTTAAAAATAAAATCAATGAAATTGATCCCGCTTTTTTTCAAATGGAACCAACTATAACGTTCATCAAGGTCGGTTAAATCATCAACATACACGCACACATACTTACACACTCACACATATACACACCAGAAGTTAAAGCTTTGGAGATTTTGATGTTTTATTACAGTGAAACCTTGGCCTTTTGATGTGACTCCCTCCCTCCCTATCTTTCTCTCTCTCTCTCTCTCTTTCTCTCTCTCTCTCTCTCTCTCTCTCTCTCTCTCTCTTTCCCTCTCTCTTTCTCCTTCTCTCTCTCTCTCTCTCTCTCTCTCTCTCTCTCTCTCTCTCTCTTTCCCTCTCTCTTTCTCCTTCTCTCTCTCTCTCTCTCTCTCTCTCTCTCTCTCTCTCTTACAAAATGATTATATACCCCGTAGTCTCTGCAGTAATCTCTGCAGCCCACCCTTTATTGCAGGCGACCGTCCGCAGGGGTTCTATTACCACAACCAAAAACTCCCCGGTCAGTGCCAGACGGCGAGTGCCCTTTTAGAGACGGAGAGTACAGGGCGCACAACAGCTGCGATTTCGCCATCTAATCCAAGGGGGCGCTAAACGCCATGATTCCCTTTTCCATTCTGCCGAACCATTTGAAAAGGAGCGTTGTTAAAAAGGTTGCTCATTTTAAATAACCATTGATTAAAAAAACAAATTTTCAGCTCACTTACGAAGAAGTTGCAAAATTTGAAGAAACCTCTAAACTTGCCCACACATTCTGTGAAGCTAATTCATCTCTCAAATTTCCTTTTCAACTGCCGAATCTTAGAGTTCGTGCTGGAAACATTCAAATGTATATAAACTCGGAATGCCGTTACCCAAAAGAAAAGTTCACCAATGTCTTCTTCCAAACGAAATACCTACACATTGAAGTAAGTTTTATTACTTTCAAGTCAACGTTTCAACCTGTTTACAGGAATCTGCGACTTCAGATGATTATGACTTTCTGCAACGTCACGTGCTTCAAGCGGATCGAATGAAAATCTTCACTGCCTCACAGCATCACACTTCCCACGAGAATCTCATTTCAGTTTGTTTTGGCTTTTATTTATTCACAAAATACTGATTTTTAGAAACTTCACCCAAAGGGTCTAATAATTTCGTTGCACGAAAGTGAAGAAATCGTGCCTTTTGATCTACCCAAAATGACTGGGATGAAACAGGTTCCAAGGACTTTTTTAAACTAATTTTCATTATTTTTTTTAGCTTGTCATTTTGAATGCAAAGGCACTCTACTTGCCTTCTGTGCTTTCTGTGGATGTGGAAATATTGCAAATCGAGAACCTAGAAAAAGTGCCTTTGGAACCAACTATGGCGTTCATCAAGGTCGGTTAAATCATAAACATACGTACACTCACACACATACACATATATGCACGCACACACACTCATACATACACACATATACAAAAAAACACACGCATACGCTCACACACTTACACCATCACACATCTCATATACTTACACATACAGACACAGACGCACATGCACATATACATATACACATATACGTGTACACAAACATACCCCCACTCACACACTCACACGCCTCACACTAAATCAGTCACACAGATTTACACTCACACACTCACATGTTTACTCACATACACACATACCCACATACATGCACACATGCACACGTACACGTAAACACAGATAAAATGATGATCAAAATGGATTTCAGGAGTGGATTAATGGAAAGCACAATTTCCGGAAGAAGGAAATTTGGTACATAGATCCAGATTTTGATAAGGAAGTGCGACGATCTTTGGAATCGCTGGGTTTCACTTGGGATCTGCGGAAAAGAACGGACTTATTTACATACACTTTCAAGAGGCCTCACGATTCTCAAAGTGTATACGTTGCTACCAGCCCCGGAATTGGTGACGAGCCCGGCTCATTGGATCTGTTTATTTGGTGATGGCTAAAAAAGCCACCTTCTCTGATAAGAGGCAGTTGCCATCCAACAATAAAGACACATTGTCCCTTATTTGTTCTGTGAATTGGTGGGATAACTCCCCGCAATGAGTGGTGTAGATCAGAATTGTTAGGCACATGTCCTAGATGATTAAAACCGCCGTTTGTTCATAAGATCAGGTTGGCCAAATACACTTAGATGCCCAATGCACAATTGCAACCGCAGACTAAACCTCCCCTCTCTTGCGCAAATCTTCGATATTTCCATCTATTTTCATTTCTCTATCTTTTTTTCTGCATTGCAAGCTTTCTCACTATCATGTGCAAAATAAGTCCGTCTAACATCATCCCTTGTAACGTTTTCCGTCACCCGATCGCTTCAGGAGCCACAAAAACCAATCATAATTTATTGACTACCCGTCGCATTTCCATCTGAAGACTTCCATGCTGAAGACCCGCCAAACCTGCCTAATATTCCAATGGGTTCAATTCCCTTTTCGACTCTTCCAAACCCCTTGCCAAAAGTTGATTCCTGTGGCCCTTTTGAAAAATGTCGTTGATGCCTGTGGCCACTAGGGCGGAAAGTAGTTGATTCCGGTGGCCAATATGGGCCACAGGAATCAACGACGTTTTTCAGATGGGCCACAGGAAGATTCCGGTGGCCAATATGGGCCACAGGAATCAACGACGTTTTTCAGATGGGCCACAGGAATCAACTACTTTCCGCACTAGTGGCCACATGAATCGACGACTTTCCTGGAATAGGCCACGGGTGCGACAGCTAGCTGGCCGCTGCTTAAAAAGCACCTCGGGCTCCTAAACTAAGCTTTGTTGACGGGGTTTCGAAAAACTCTGAAAGAAAACTACCCCTAAAATTCAACGGGGAATCTGGTGGTCATGTTTGTTTTTTGGTACAATTTAATTGAAGGCCGAAAGGCGCATTGGCAGCTTTAACGTTGATATTTTACGAAATAAACTGCACCGCTAGATTGAACATAAAAAAAATTAGCCCTAGTTTCTTATTACGGATTTTTCCCATTTTTAAAATGAGGCTTAGAACCGTCATACAAAGTTAAAATAATATGGGCCACAGGAATCAACGACATTTTTCAGATGGGCCACAGGAATCAACTACTTTCCGCACTCTCTCTTCTCTCTCTCTCTCTCTCTCTCTCTTTCTCTCTCTCTCTTTCTCTCTCTCTTTCTTTCTTACAAAGTTATATCGTTCAGTATTTTTATCCCGTAGTCTCCGCAGTAATCTCTGCAGCCCACCCTTTATTGCAGGCGACCGTCCGCAGGGGTTCTATTACCACAACCAAAAACTCCCCGGTCAGTGCCAGACGGCGAGTGACCTTTTAGAGACGGAGAGTACAGGGCGCACAACAGCTGCGATTTCGCCATTAACACCACATCGCCATCTAATCCAAGGGGGCGCTAAACGCCATGATTCCCTTTTCCATTCTGCCGAACCATTTGAAAAGGAGCGTTGTTAAAAAGGTTAGTTAAACATGTAAGTATATATTGTCCGAAAACACACATTTTCAGCTCACTTACGAAGAAGTTGCAAAATTTGAAGAATCCTCTAAATCTGCCCACACATTCTGTGAAGCTAATAAATCTATCAAATTTCCGTTTCAACTGCGGACTTTCACAGTTCGTTTTGGACACGTTGAACCTTGGCTGAAATTGCGCCGCTGTTACCCAAAAGAAAAGTTTGCCAACGTTTTCTTCCAAGCGTCACACCTACTCATTGAAGTAAGTTTAATTACTATCAAATGAACGCTTTAACTTACTTTTTTCAGGAATTTGCAACAACTGAAGAATATGATTTCATAAATCATCACGTGATTCAAGCTCACAATCAGCTATTGAAAATCCCCTCTTCCTCAGAGCATCGTAATTATCAAGAGAGCATTATTACAGTTCGGTTTAAATCTTACAATAACAATGTATTTATTCAGAGGCTTCAGCTGAAAACAGTAATTATAACATTAAACGAAAGCGACGAATTCTTTTCTTATAATATAGACAACAGAATGGAAGAGGTTAAGCGAGATACAATTTTTTCATAATAAATTTTAGCTTATCATTTTTAATGCCAAGGCACTTTACTTACCTTCCTTGCTTTCTGTGGGTGTGGAAAAATTGCGTGTCGAAGACCTAGGAAAAGTGCCATTGGAACCAACTATGGCCTTCATCAAGGTACATACACACGCACACACGCACACACATATGCACACCTGTATACACGTGCACACATAGACTCTTTTTTAATAAAAATGTGATCAACATGGTTTCAGGAGTGGATGGACGGAAGGCGAAATTTCCAGAGAAAGGACATTCGGTATGCAGATCCCGATTTTGATAAAGAAGTGGGACCATCGTTGGCATCGCTGGGGTTTGGTTCTGTGCCGCCCCAGAGACCGAACGCATTTTGTTACGTCTTCAAGAGGCTTCATGATTCCAGAAAGGTCTACATTGCTCACCTCCCCGGCATGCATAACTGCCCCAGCTCAGTGTACATGTATATGTTAACTAACTCATAAATACAATTTGATAACGTTGATTTTGTTTTTGTTTTACCACATTGAATGAATTAGAAATAACTTTGTACACACTTTATCTGCGCAAAAAATGGAAATAATTCTTCTTGCCACTGTTTTTAGGCGACATAAAACCGCGCCCCATTACAAAATGCTACCGTACTCTCAAACGCTTTTATTTTTGAAAAAGGCACGCTTATCTTTCTAAAGCGCGGAAGGCTTTCGTTACTTTGTTTAAGTACGATGATGCGCGTGGGCAGTTTTAACTATTTCTCAAGACCCCCAGGACTCAAGCCCCGCTACCTCCATGCTAAAGAGCCGCCAAACCTGCCTAATATTCCAATGGGTTCAATTCCCTTTTTGAGTCTTCCAACCCCCTTGCAAAAGGCAATTTTTGCAAAGGTATTTTTGTATTTTTATATATTTTTAACTTAATTTTTTCAGTTCACTTACTTTCAATTCGCCAAATTCGACGAATGCTCCAAGGCGTCTAATTCTTTCTGTCAAATCAATAATGTAGTTAAATTCAAATTAAAAGTGTGGCGGATTAGTGTTCTCTCTGAAAAAGTGTCAGTGACCTTGTTCGGAAAGAAGGGCAAGAAAACACTAACTTTTCCTGAAGAAAAGTATGCTAATGTTTTGTTTCAAACCGTAACGCTTGGAATTTATGTAAGTTACACTTTGGTAAAGTTTTTTAAACTTCAACTTTTTCAGTCATCTGCAACTTCAGAAGAATATGATTTTGTACTTCAGCATGTGTGTCGAGCTGAAAAGTTGCTTCTTGACCAATCTTTGGAACATCGAATTTCACAGGAGAATCTCATTAAAGTTTGTAATTTACAAAAATATTTAAACTACACTAAATCAAATTTTACAGTCGAAAAAGATTTTTACTTGAATTAAATTTTGGCGTTTCCCAAACCAGCAGAAAAATGAAACGGAATAATAAAGTGTGTTTAAATTTTAAAAACCAAAATTGACAAATATCAAGTTTTTTAAAATTTAGTTTTTTTTTTTAATTTCAAACAATTTTTTTTCAAGACTTTCATTTTTTGTAAAAAAAAAAATTAAAGTCTTGAAAATAAAAAAAATTACGATTCGCTTTTATTAAAAACGAAAATTCTCTCTACAAAGCTTAATTTGTTGGCAAACGCGATTTCAAAAATAAGTCTATAAAAAATGTTAAAGACAAAAAACTTCGCCAATGTTCCTATCTATTAAAAAACTAAGTAAAAAACATTAGAGAAAAATTGTCTCACTATTTAATTTTTTTAAAATTCAGCAATATTTAATTTTTTTTTAACCGATTCATTCAGACGCTCCATCAGACATCGTTGGATGTCACCGTAGACAAAAACGAACAGCACTTCCCATTCAACCTGGGCAATAATCACGGGATAAAAGATGTATGTGGATTCTTTAATTTAAATTATCTTTTATTTAGATCTCTATCTCAAATGCCGTGTCCCTGTGTTTGTATTCCGCATTTTCCCTAAATGTGGATAGTTTAAAAATCGACGGAGTAGAAAACATTTGCATTGATTCAATTGTAGATTTCACAAAGGTAGGTCAAATTTTAAATTCTGAAAGCGTTCATAGTAATCAGGGATAAAAGATTTAAATCCAATGAAATAATTTCAGGAATGGATCGAAGGACGGCATAATTTCAAGAGGAGGCACATTGACTTTTACGATCCCCCTTTTAATCCTCTGGATCTGTTTTCAGCCTTGGAACCATTTGGTTTCACTCGTGATGGTGGCTATGTACCACCTGATTATAAATTCATTGCCACTAGACAGTGCGATTCCTTTAGTTTATCGATCAATATTCAGCCTCGTTTCTTGCTCATTTTCCCATCTGGGCCACCTAGATATGAAATTGGCTTGCCTTATATTGTTTGACCCCTTCCCCATAGGTTGTAAGCAATATTAAGTTCATTCACACCTATTTTAATATGTAAAAAAAACAATAATAAAGCCAGCGCTGGTGGCCAGCCACACATGTACACACTTCTCCTTTCCTCCTCCCAAAGCCTACATGATTCCCACAGTTTAAAAATGATGATAGTGCTCGTTCAAGAATAAAATGAGATATTTGATTATTCATGTTAATAATTTAGGTGCTTTTATCTATGGCCTTTTGATGTGACTGCAGTGCCCCACAGCAGAAAATTTAGTTAAATGACGCAAATTACCGGCTACGTCAATTAAGTAAATGACGAAGAGGAGACGGAATTGGTTAAATTTGGATGCCGAGCCTGCTTCGGTGATCGCTCACACTTCTTCGATCTTCTCTCTCTCTCTCTCTCTCTCTCTCTCTCTCTCTCTCTCTTTTTCTTTCAATCTTTCTTTCTCGCTCTATCTCTCGCTTCCCCTCTCCCTTATCTCTCTATTTTTCTCTATTTTTCTCTTCTCTTCATCTTTAAATCTATTTCACCCTTTCTCATGATTTCTTTAGTTTTTCTCTCTCTCGTGTGCTTCACCCAAAATTGTAGCACCAACGCACGAATAAACCACGAAACCCCCTCTCCTGGCGTAATTCTCCCACTTCCTATATTTGTTTACCCAGTATGTCGATTTCATAATGTTTTTAAAACCTCCTCCCCCAAAGAAGACGTCAGCTTACTTTCTTCCGTGTGAGTAATATTCCTTTGTTTGTTTTCGCAATGATTTGAAACAAACTGGATACAATTTTACATCTGCAGATAGACAGGTGAAATTTTGTTGAAAAAGGCGTTTGTCTTTGTTTTTGGAGAAGGAAATCGTATTCCCTCCCTCATGTTGAGAAAACAGTGCTCTTGTGATAGATTTAATACAAAAAGTAATATTTGGTTATAGAAAATGAAAGTATTCGTTGTTTGTAGTTGTTCCACACTTGTTATTCACTTTCGTTTCCCTTTGTCACACTTGCTTGTTCCACTCGGTCACTTTTATTTTTGGTTTCAAGTTTATTGGAATATTTAAATGTATGTTTAATATGTATTTTACCCCTTTTAAGTGGCTTTAATAGCCCTCCAATTGTGGTTAACCTCCCTTGTTATCTATAATTTGCCCTCACTTGAGACTAAATATGGATATACAGCGGAAGTGATAAACATTTTACCCCTTTTACTCAAGTGAATATTTAAGTAATGTACCGCTTTTTAACAATGTGACGAGAGAGAAACAGAAAGAGAGAGAGAGAGAAACAGAGAGAGAGAGAGAGAGAGAGAGAGATCTCCCTAATTCTGAGTATACTTTGGCTCTCGGAAGTGTTTTCCAATTTTAGTCAACCCATGACTAATGAGAATTCGAGATTAATCCTCAACTGCGGAAGAATTGAAATTTCTTAGTAGGCCACATGTGAGGAGAGCTAACGAAATATTGTTGAATCGGACAATATTGTTATTTCATATTTCAAGAAGAGATAGATAACGAGATAAAGACATAAAGAAAGAACAAAGAACAAAATGGAGAATGTGTGGGTATGTGTTTGTGAGAGCGTGTGTGTATGTGTGTAAGTGTGTGAGTGTGCGCGTGTATTTGTATGTGAGTCTGTGTGAATATGTGCGTAAGCAAATTCTAGATTTGCAAAGCTGCGGTGAAAACATGAAATTTCCCCTCAAAACATGCCTTTTCCACTATTCACACATACTAAAAATACCCCTTCTGCAGTAACGTCACATCTATTTTTATTCCGCTAAAGAACTTTCTGTTTGTGCAATTGAAAATTTGTTTTGAAACAATTGGGAGAGGAAATTAAGATCATTCGTCAATTTTCCGGTTTCCCCGGGAACGGGGAACTCTTCCTACCAAAATTCAAGACGAATACTTTTCAAATGTTCCTCTTTCTCAAAAGTTTGTTGTTTATACTATTTCTACCTGAAGATTTCATTTCATTAGCTCGCTCACTCACTCACTCACTTACTCACACCCCAGCTCTTGACGTTCAAATTTAATTTAAATTTAAGTTTAAATACAATTTAAGTACGTTTTTCAAATTTTTCAACGTAAAATTCCCACGTGACATTCCACAAAAACGGATATGTTGTTACAGACTGATGTTTGAATTATCCCTTCCTTTTATTTCCTCAATTAAGCCAAATTTCAATTTCAGCCCTCAAAGAAACACCCGTTCATCCGGTGTACTTTCAGTGAGCTCTCTTTCGGCACTTCTTCCCATGGATCATAAAGACTCACCTCTTTTTTCCTGCTCTCGCTCTGAATTTTCACTGAATGAATAGGAGAGATCAACTATTAGGCCAGAAATCCTTTTCAAAACGACTTCAACAAAAATTTTTCTTTGTTTAATACAATTTTATTTTTTGATCCTTTTTATTCTTCAATTAAAAACGAGTTCTTTAACCAAACTTGAAGTTAAAAATATGTTTATGCTCCTAATTTGTATCTTCCGTTGGCAGCAGCTACATTTGCGTTTTTTGAAGGAGTGTCTGAGTTCCCACTTTTTCTCTTTAGTTGCGTAATTCTCTAATTTCTTTTTGTTTATTTTGCTTTGTTTTTATGGTTTGTTTTTCTACATGTGCTTCTCGCGCTGTCTATTTCTCTCTTCTCTCTCTCTCTCTCTCTCTCTCTCTCTCTCTCTCTCTCTCTCTCTACAATCTGGCGCCCTATCGCTTCGATACCTTTTTGAAAACCATTATTGTCGATTGATTACATGATGTCAGCATTCTCTATTGATTTTAAAGTTTTACGAATCAACATGTTATTTTCCAAAGTTCTCATATGCCATCTCTTCGGGACCCTTTAAAATTGATCTATATTGATCGCCCTCTTTTTCATACAAAGTGACAAACGTTCTCTTTTTTTCTTTCTCTCTCTTTCTTTTCTATTTCTCAATTTTCTCTTTTCACTAGCTCGTTTTCTCTCTTTCTCTCTTTCCTTTTCACCCTCACTCTCTCTCTTTCTCTTTTTCCTGCTTATCTGTTTCTGTGTTTCTCTCTCCCTCTAAACCTATGTTTTGCCCTATACATTCTCACCAAACACTAATTTACCGCTTTTTCAATCATTTCCACAAGTACCTCTCCCTAAAGTAATCTTCTATTCCACCCTTCTCCCTCTTCCCTACCTCTCTCTTCCTTTAAAACTAGTCCAAGTGCCCTTTTCCAGCAGCCGTCATTATTCACCTGCCCCCTCCCTCCAACCTCACTTGGGCAGTTCCGCCCCCTGCGATGAGCACCGAAGCGGAGCGCATCTACGGCGACGTGGCTCCCGACGTCTTCGTCCGCACATGTGTTTTACTGGTCATCGCAGTGGTATCACTCTTTCCTTCTATTTTAAGCCAATTTCCCTTCTCAGACATGCGTAACCGGAATATTTACCCTCTCTATAACTCTGATTGTTATGAGAAGAGTGGATGTTTTCCACACTCCCTTCGGGGTTCTAATGCAAGGTCGTTGTGTCCACAGTATTCTTCTTCTCCTCATTTTTCTACTATGGGTGGTCCCAAATGGAGTACTGTAAGTTTCAATTTTTAATTTTTTTTTTAAATTTTAAATCTTTTTTTTTAATTTGTAAGCATTTCAAATTGAAACTTTGTTTACATTTAATGTTTCAAGCAATTTTTGGAAATTGATGTTTCGGTGAACTTAAGTTTGAAAAGGAAAACAACTTTTTCCATCTCTTGTGGTCAATTATTCCGAGAATTCGTATTGTTCCCACCGATTAGGTTGAGCAATCCTTTAAAAAGTTGACGTTTGGTACTCCAAATAGAAAAAGAGGAGTGTCTTTGTCATTATTTTCTAAAGTTAGCAAGATACTTCGAAGAAACTTGTAATTGCGCTGAAAGAACCATGTAATTTCAGTAGACCTGTGAAATTAACTCCTCAGGACAGGATTCATTTTCGAAATTTTTAGTTTAAAAAGTTAAAACCTGGCAATCAGATCCATGAATCAAATATGAAAGGTTGCTCAGATTGTGTGAAATTGTGTCTGACGAAACTTTCACAAACTGAGACATGGGGAAGGGGAAACATAGATATATAGTTTTAAAAAATAAAATGAGAGAGAAACAGAGACAGAGACAGATACCTTCTGCTCTAATACCATCTCTTACTCTTTCTCTTCAGAACCTTAGGAGTAGATGCCTCTTTCCTAAACACTCACTTCAGCCGCTGGGATAAGCATGTGCCTGTATTCAACAACTGGGTCGGTCTAATGTCTCTCTTCTTCAATACCGGAGTCTTTCTCTCAACCGCCGGTCTCTCCTTCCTCCGCTTCCTCAACGTCACAGTCCCTTCTTCCGGGGAAAAGACCAAGTGCAAGTTCTCACATTTGGCCAACTTCCTCATTCTAATTATAAGCGGAATCTATGCATTTCCGTTTTCGTTGGGCGAGTTCCATTGATTTAGAGAGAAAAAGAGAGAAAGAGAAATAGAAAGAGAGAGAGAGAGAGACAGAGAGAGAGAGAGAGAGAGAGAAAGAAAGGGAATGAGAGTGAGAGAGAAAGAGATAAAGAAGACGTGTTTTCAGAAGGGTGTCATTTCTACTACGACTCAGACGTGGTTCTCTTCTATTTCTCTAAAACTCCATGTGGAGATGCTCTCTCACTCTACGGTGACTGCTTCTTCAGCTTGGCTTTGTTTACAGTAGCCATGTTTTTCGATGGCTTCACGGTTTATAAACTGAGACATGCTAGAAAGGTAAGCGTGTGAGTGACTGAGTCAATGTGAGATGAACATGTACGTGTAACGTTTGTAATTGACCTTTTCAGAAGATCGCCGGCAGTTTGACCAACATCCAAATGCAAAAACGCTACAAAAGAGAGTTCGCCCTCTCCTGGCAGGTCAGATCTTCCAGAAGAAACCTCTAACTTCCATTTCTTTAGACAGGAACCAACGTCTTAATGTGTTTTTCCATGACCCTCTCTTACCACTTTCTTTCCGATGTCTTCAGTTTGCCCTACATTGGTGTCTTCATCTCTTCCCGCTATCTTTGGTGTTTTGTGATTGCCGGCGGAGGGTGAGATTTTGGGATTACGGTAGTCAACGCAAATTTCAGATACGCATCGGTTCTGTTTAACAGGGAAGTGCGACAATTTATCCGAGCTAAGATTTTCTGCTGTTCTTCACTGAAAGTGGTGCAGATTTCGAATGCGAATAACGGAAGTAATCGGCCTTTGTGACTCAGGAATTTTATCACATGATAGGAATGAATAAACGGTTTTTAAGCAAGAGATTGAGAGAGAGAGAGAGAAATCTGCTGTTCTTTGCCTCCTTTCCTGTGATAGCACCCAATTCGGTAGAACTAGGAAATGAAGACCGGCCCTCTTCTTTTGTTAATTTGCATTTCGACCGTTCCAGAATTTTCGATCGGCCGTAAAGTCTCCTTTGCCTACGTCACGTACTTTACGCCTAAACTACCGTAAGGAGTTATTCTGAAGAAAAGGTCATTTCCTGCCTTCTCTCTCCAGCGATGGGTGTCGAAGTGTCCCTCGATCCTCCTACCTGCCCCATCTCCGCCGCTGGAGGCGTCTCCAAGCACAAGATAGTCAACCACTGCGACCAGATGCTAGCCTTCAAGGTACTCTCTCTCTCTCTCTCTCTCTCTCTTTCTCTCTCTCTCTTTCTCTCTTTCTCTCTCTCTCTCTCTCTCTCTCTCTCTCTCCCTAACTCCTCTCTTCCAGATCCGTTCCTCCAACAACTCGAACTACAGCGTGAACGTGGTCTACGGGCTGATCCAGATCGGCTACACGGCCGACCTCGTCATCACCCGCATCAAGGGAAAGCCCCAGGCCGACCATCTGACCATCCAGTACGCGTCGGTCGGACAGGACGCCACCGACCCCAAGAAGTCCTTCGAGACCGGCAAGCCCGTGGGAGAGATCACCGGAGAGACGGCCATCAAGCTCTCCGCCGCCGAGTGATCAAATGAAGCTAATACTGTACAAAAACGTGTTGTCATATGTTTGAATTATTTTCTCGCACGTGTGGATAGAGCTGCGCAGACAGGACAACAGCAGTGCCTCATTGGCTCAGTGGCAGAGCGTCTGTCTAGTAAACAGAAGGTCGCTGGTTCGATTCCAGCATGAGGCAGAAACGTTTTGCTAAAAGTTTTCACTTTGAAGAATAAAATTTTCAACCGTTTTTTTTTCAGTTTTCATTTATAATTCACAATTTTTATTTTGTTCAGAGCCTTTGTTTAGGCGACAGTGTTGGGTTTTCGTAAATGACATGACATAATTCGCGCTCCAACTCACGCGAGCGTCAGCAACTGCCCGCGCCCGGCGCAATTTGAAAATTCGAAAAAGATTAAACTTTAATCCTTTTTTCAATTTAAAACCTTTGCATTCCTTAAAATTCGTGATTTTTCTATTTATTTAAACTATTTTCAATCGATATTTGCCAGATTGCATGAAATTCCGCCGCTCCTCGGGGTCCTCGGACGCGGCCGAGCCGCCTCTGAAAGTGCGAGTGGCGGACAAGGGGAATCAGATCCGACAGGGATGCGTGCTGGAGTGGAGGCAAGACTACAACGGAAATAAGGAATACTACATCCATTACGATGGATTCGACAGGAGGTTCGACGAGTGGGTCGGAGCCTCTCGCATCAAAAGGAAGGTGGGACGCGTATTTTTTGTTATTTGCTTTTTTTTCTTTGGTAGAATTTACATAATTATGATTTGCAATTATTTAAATTAGTTTAATCCAGCTTTTTTAATGATTGGATGTTTAAAAACGTGGAATTCAACCTTGAAAATGGAATTTCTGGTAAAAAGGACCTTTGTCTCGTTTTTTTTCTCTCAAGGGTTTTCTATTTTAAACTAAAAACTGTTTAAGATTGACTAAAATGTCAAGGAAAAGGAAAGAATTTTTGAATAGTAAAGGAAAAGCAGTTCGAAATCCGTTGAACGCGCCAAATTCTGAGATCTGTCAATTTTCTAGTGCAAACTGCAACCTCCTCTGTTTTCAACGTTTTCAACTACGTTTTCGTCTTTTTTCAAAAATAAAACTCAATCAATAGATACAAAATACTTTGGAACATTATTTTACTCAAAATAATCTTCATCTTTTCAGATCCCAGACCGTAAGGAGCTGAAACCGCTGAATGGGAAGAGAGAGAGGAGGCCTTCGAGGAAATTTGTGCCCTCGCCCGAGCCGATGGATTACCAGGAATTCCTCCACAAACAACACGAAGAAGTGAGCTTTTTCTTCGTATTTTATTAAATTTCTAGCTTTTTTTTTTTTGCATATTTTGTAAACTAATTTTCTTTGTTCAGGTCACAAAGGTGAAGTACATCGAGACGGTCCGCTTCGGAAACCACGAATTGGGCACTTGGTAGGTCTTTGCAATATGCTAATGCTATTGACGACTTTAGGTACTTTTCTCCGTATCCCGACGAATACGGCAAAACGAGGCATCTCTACGTATGCGACAGATGTCTCAGTTTCTCAAAGGACGAAATAAGCTACAGAGAGCATTTGGTTCGTTGTTGGGATGCATTATTCACTTTTACAGTAATTAAACATGTCAAAAATGAAAAGGAACAACTCGTCCGCCCAGTGTTTACAGCCTGTCCGCTGTTTACACCGAGTTGTCCCTCAAAATAATTTTTTGACTTGTCAGATAATTAGTATTCTGCGAATTTTATAAAAATATTTTTAAAGCTGAATAAAAATAATTGTTTTAAAATATTTTACTTCCAGGGCGAATGCCAGGTGAGATGCCCTCCCGGACCGGAAATCTACGTGGGACCGGATTTCTCTGTCTATGAAGTCGATGGAAAGGAGGAGAGTGTAAGTTTGAATATTTAAAAAAAAACTATTTTAATTAAAAAAACACATTTTTTAAATTATAAAAAAACAATAATTTTTCAGTTTTTCTGCCAATGCCTCTGCCTGTTCGGCAAACTCTTCCTGGACGACAAGACTATTCTTTTTCATACGGCCGAATTCATGTTTTACGTCCTCTGCGTTAAGAAAAATGGTAATTTTTGATTTATTTTATTAACTAACTGTTTTTCAATTTTTTTTAATAGAGCAAATTAATTTTTTTGTAAAAAAAAAATAAGATTATTAAAAAAACTTTAAAAAAATTGTTTTGTCTATTTGTATTGTTTTAATTTATATTTTTGCAAAAAGAACTTTTTTAAAATAATGAATGAAATACATTTTAGGTGTCTCCACGGTGGCCGGATTCTTTTCGAAGGAGCGACAGAAAGACGGCCGCAATCTGAACTGCATCCTCGTCCTTCCCCAGTTCCAGCGCCGAGGATTCGGGAAATTCCTCATTCAACTTAGTTAGTTTTTCTCTTATTTTCCCTATCAGTTTGGATGAGAAACCATTCAACCGATTTTGATAGTTTCCAAATTGGTGGTTTAGGCTACGAGATATCCATCCGCGAAGGAGTGATCGGTTCCCCGGAGCAACCGCTGTCGGACATGGGCCGGGCCAGTTATCTCTCCTACTGGGCCTACGTACTGGTCTCCCATCTGCAGATGAATATGGACAGAGAGGCCCTCCATCTCAAGGAACTGTCCGCCTTGACTCGTAAGTCGCAGAATTTGTTTTCGAGACCGAAAAAGCATCGACGGAGGATGATGCTGCTAAAAAATCACTAACCGTACTCAAAAAATGCAAACAGCTACGGATTTAACCCAGGAGATAACTAGCTGAGAAACTACTTTGAATTTTGACTCCACTTGGCTTTGAATTTGCGAAAAAGTAAAGAATGATTGAAAGTGTCGAAATCATCAAGATTATTTTTAAGCAATTTAAATTTACTTAGGCATAATTTGAATTAAAATTGAAGGGAGATAAATTTACAATGTAAAATTTGAATTTGAGCGTTGGTACCTAGCAACAATGATAAATGTGCAAAACAAAGCATATACATTCTTGAAATTTGAATTTGAGCAATGAGGTCGCTCTGGCGCCGAGTGGTAAACGTCATCAGGATCAAAGTGCAGCCTACAATAACTGAACGAGGGTACAAAGGTTAAGAACCAAACAACTTGAATTTGAGCTTGTAAACGCCATCAAACCATTCCCGATGGCGGTGATGGTGCAATTTTGTGTTAGCATCAACGATTGCTATCCAAAAATCACCTCGCCATTCAAAAATGGGATTCTAGTTTGAATCACTAGATTTATAATGGATTAATCCGAACGTAAAATCATCACAAATAACGCATTTAAAACATAATTTGGTAATAATGAAGCAGAGATGAATATAGAGAACCTGAAAAAACAGCGAATGCCGCAAATGGCTAAATTTGGAAATGAGAAATGGTGTCGTTTAATGGCTCACAGAATGGCGCCCGCGGACAGTGTCTGTCATGGATGGCGTCCAAACTACGAACTACAATATGCTAATCGAGTCTCCCTTCGCGGCGTTTTAAGCACTGTTTGACACAATCCGGTTTCAATGGAAAATAACACCCCAAATTTGCATATAGCACCCCAAAAAGCACTGTTTTGCGTCGTTGTAAGCCCTATAGCGCCTCCCACGGCGGTTTCGAACCGTACTTGTCAAGCATTGGTTTTAAGCTTTAAAAAACTATTTATTTTGTAAAGTAACATAAATTCTCACTGTTTTATCCGTTCTAATTTGAAAAGAAAATTTGCATATAGCACCCCAAAAAGCAAAACCAAAAACGTTTAAAATTTTGCCGTGGGAAGTGGCTATGGAGCTTAAAATGACACTAAAAAGGAGATTTTTAAGTGGCTATATGCAAATTTGGGTGAACTACGCAAATTATGGGTGCTATATGCAAATGAGACCGGCTCGTATCAAACAGTGCACCTGATCCTTCGCTTTTTTACCTTTTCGTTGCAGATATTGCCTACCGAGACCTCGTGGCTGCCACCGACTACCTGGGTCTGCGGGATGCGTGCCAGCAGGAGTTCGTGGACGAGATCCACACGACCTTCGCCCATCTGAAAGAACTCTCGAAGACTCTGGCGAAGCCGCCGTCTCTGTTGCTGAACAAACGCCTTCTCCGCTGGAAGGGCGCCTCTTGAGATACTATTTGTCATTTTGCAGCACAGATTTGTTTTATACACGCAGACAGAGAGATGTATATACCCCCTACTCGGTAGGGCCTACCGGTAACCAATGAATCGGGTTTTATTCTCTTTTTTTCTTGAAGATTGTTTTGACAACCTGTACCTCAAATTGTGTGTGCTTCATGCTAATTGGAAGGGGTTCAGGGAATGGAGACGTCCGAATCAGAGACACCTATTAATACTGTGGAGGAGGCAGAGGTCGAGGTTTGTATTTAATTAAAAGAATTGGAATATAAAAAATAAGCTTAAAATTCAATTTTTAAAAATTTAATCATACGTGGGCGACATATCCGCCAGAACCCAAAAATGCACAAGGTGTTTTTTCACATTAGGGTCCCCCCTTACCCTAGGGTCAAAATTTTTTTTCTACAAGGTCTTTTTTCTGTACTTTTTTCTAAAACAAGAAATAGGAAAAGTCGCCTTTTTTATCATTATTTGACACGACCTGGTCTCTGTTGAAATTAGCACTACGCATTTGCATATAGCACACTTAAAAGTGCATTTTAGTGTTATTTTAATTTACCTAGCACAAATTGTTTCATAGTTTTAATTGTTTTTTAAACTATCTAACTTTCGAATTGTAAAAGAAGCGAATGAATATTGTGAAATAAAAAGTAATCGAATTTAGTCTTTAAAAAGTTGACCAGTCTTCATCCGTTGAAAATTATTAATATTTTTAATTCGATTTTCAATTTTTTTTAAATATCTACTTTTTACAAACCACACGATCCCATTCAGTTCATTTGTTTTTTGTCTGACTCCAATTTAGTAATTATAATCATAAACGTAGGAATTTGACACAATTTGAAATTCTGGTGAATTCTAATTTTAAAATTTTTTCGTGTGGTTGGGTTTCCAGATTAACAAAGTGTGATTCTGTCTTATTCCTATTCTTATTCCTTTTTTACGTTAATTTTAGTTTAGAAATAGTTGAAAATTATCCATATTGATAATCGGTGCCGCTACTTCTGCTTCAAGCGACTGCGTTTGCCTGAAGCCGAACGCGTCTCCTGCGGACACGAACGGAATCTGCCCGATTTTCTGCTTCAGCTTTTTTCGCGCACCATGCAAAAGCCAAAATTACAACCTTCAGTCGCCTCAAAAAAACGCTTCTTATCCCCTATTTTGATTCCTCTCCTATTTAAATTTAAATTTTTAACCAAACAAACGCTTCTTTCCTTCCTCTATTTTCCTTTTTTTATTAGGTTACGTCATTTTCTTCTTTTTCAGATGACCGTCAACGGAAAGGAAGGATCCAGCAACGGCGAAATTGAGGAAACCATGGAAATCCAGGAGATGAAGGAAGAAGTGGCCGTGGTGAATGAGGCGGATGGGCGCAGTTTCTCCGTGAAGAACCTCAGGCATCCGGGAGGATGGAAGACCAACGTTGAGGTTTGTTTCTCTCTCTCTCTCTCTCTCTCTCTCTCTCTCTGTCTCTCTCTAATTCCCTCATTTTCAGCTCCTCAAAGTCTTCGATGCGTGTGAATCCTTCAACATCGAGTTCTCCAGGCACAACAACACGGTATTTATATTTTCATCAAGTTGCAATATTCAAATTTCAGAAACTGAAAACCGGAAGTGTGCATTTCATCTTCTCCAGTGTGAAGGAGGCCCAAGCCGCCTATAAGGCCCTGGAACCGGCGAAACTCGACGGAGCTACCGTGGAAATTGCGGTCGCCGAGAGTTTTGGTGAGTAATTTGAATACAGCGCGTTGAAAATGGGTAGTTTAAAGGTCTAAAAGTGGCTTAAAGGTCTAAAATCCTATTTTCCAGGCTGAAAATCAGGAAAATTTGAATTTTGTCGTTAAATTTCTTTGTTTGAAGGTCTAAAATCCATTTTTTTCAGTGATTCCTAGTGACTTCTTCACCATTCCGAAGGACGATGACCTGAGGGCCCGCACCCTCTACGCCATGAACATGGCTTCTGCCAGCAAAGACGTCCTCGACAGCCTTCTGGGTGAGTGTTTCTACATTTTCCCTCTTTTTATAGTAATAAAACAAATGTGTATAAAAACAGAAATATTTATAAAATTTACCATTTTAGGCTCGGAATCCATCGAGTCGGTCTCCTTCCTGCCGCAGGACGACGATAAACAGCACGCCCAGGTTGTGATGACGTCGACGGAGGAGGCGGAGAGTGCGAAACAGGACGCCAATGTTTTCGACGATGAGGACCCTTCGAGCGTGATTAAGTGAGTCACGCTTCCACATGTGCTCACATTTATACACGTATTCACATTCACTCACACACTTTCAGATTGGTGACGCCCGACGAATACCTGAAGTTTGTCAAAGATCTCAAAGAGAAGAAGACCCAGGCTATTTCGAATCCTGTGCCGGCGAAGAAGGAGTCTTTGCCTCCTAAGGTGAGTATTTGAAGCAGGCTGAGCCTGTCAAATTGGCTCAAAAGCGGCCTAAGGTTGTGACTTCCGCGGCCTGAGGCTTCCCCTATAGCTTCTTCTTTTTTTTTATATATTCTGATTTCCAGATCGAGGAACCCATCGCCTTGGCTCCTGAAATCGACGAAGAAGACGTCATTGCCGCCATCAATCGGGTCAGTTTCATCCGCAATATTCTTTGAAATCTGTTTAATATTTAAAAACTCTTTTCCCACTAAAACCTTCTATTTCAGTACATGGAGAGCCAGAAGCTGAACTGGGCTGAGCTGAACGAGTGTGATGAGTTGTACCAGATCTGCGACGCCATCTCCTCCGAATTCGGAGGTCTCCCGGACAGTATTCTAAAGCCGTCCATGTTGAGTACCCTGCAGAGACATCTCACCGCCACGGAGAGCCACTGGCTCAAAGACCATCTACAGTCCCTCATTCAGTGGGTTTTAATCGATTCGTTTAATTTTTTAAAATTTACGTTTTGTACTTTTAATTTTTTTTATTAATCCCCTTCCTTCAGGTACTGGAAACACGAGGTGAACAGCGAGCAGTCGTTCGCCCGTGAATCCCAAGTCGTAATGAGGGCTCCCGACTACCAGCCACCCACTCTCGTCAGGAAGAAGAAGAAAGAGAAGGACACGAAGGCTGCGCGAGTGATGATGGGTGTGGGAGCCCTTCTGCAGATGACCAGGAATACGTAAGGCTTCTTTCTGAAATTAGAATATTGCGAGGGGTTTCAGGTTCAAAACGGAGAATGGCGATGTGGAGATCGATGAGGACGAGTTTGGAAACACCATGCTGAATGGAGAGGCGCTGAGCTTCGATTCTTGGGCCAAGTGAGTCTCTCTCTCTCTCTCTCTCTCTCTCTCTCTCTCTCTCTCTCTCTCTCTTTCTCTCTCTCTCTCTCTCTCTCTCTCTCTCTCTCTAAATCCCTCCCTTTCCAGAGTGACCAGAACCAACCAACCGGACGTCGTTTCGATCAACCAGGCCGGCCCGCCGAAGGCCAAAAAGCAGAAGATGAAGCCCGAATTCACCGACTACAAGGCCTATAAGTATGTTTTTATCTCCTTTTCTTCTTCTTTTTTATTTAAAAATTAAATTATTACATTAAAACTCCCATTTTAGGGCGTACAAGAAGGAGCAGTTCGAGATCAGACAGGGAAATAGGAAGATGAAGGTCATGCAGCAGGCCAGGGAGGAGATGGAGGCCTTGGAGAAGGAGGAGAGGGCGGCCGGAGGCTCTGAGCCGCCGGTGGTTGCTCCGGTTGTGAAGCCACCGAAGGAGGTGAGAGAGATTAGAGAGAGAGAGAAGATCCAATTAACAATATATTTTCAGTTGGACGAGGGAGAAATCGACAGCGAGGAAGAGCGACAGGAGGAGAGGAACAGGAAGAGGAAGCACTCATCCAGCAGGTATGGTCTTACTCTGCGTCTCTAGCCATCTAATTCTTTCTCTAACCGTCTAATCCTCTCACACACTCTGTCGCTACCTTTCTGTTTCTCTCATGTCTCTAACCATTCGACTCTAACTATCTTCCTAAAACTCGAACAGTCTGCCTCTATCATCTAATTATCTCACCTTATGAATCTTCTATCTAATTAGCATATAGCCAACCATTTATAATCATTTCCTTTCTTTCAGCAGTAGCAGCAGTTCCTCTGAGGAAAGCGATGGCGGCGTCGGCGATGCGAGCAACGCCCGTTTGCGCCGTTCTCAGAAGAGGAAATTGAAGCAGAAGAAGCAGATGGTAGGTTTTTATCTTTCTTTTTTTCGTTTTCAAAAACTTAAAAAGACCTTAGAATTCAAAGTCTTACCCACAATTTCCAGGCGAATCCGCAGAACAACCCCGCCCTGATGAAGATGTTCGACTACCGCCACCAGATCATCATGCAGCTGCCGCCCGACCAGAAGGCCCTCTTCCTCAACGTGTTGCGCGAGGTAATCCCCAGTGTCGGCTGCTGGCACAGGCAGATTTATGACGTGCGTGGTGGCCAGATGCCATCGCTGTCTGTTGGGTCAACCAGGCCGCCATTGTCTAAGCTCTGGGCACAGATGGCTTCCGCTAGATGCTAAATAAGACATGCCGCCTGCGAGAGATTTTGGAAAAGAAAGATGAAGAGAGATAGATAAACAGAATTTATGTTTCTGAGAGAGACATAGAAAAATAGATAAACTAACCCTGTTCTTTCAGAAAATGGAGACGAAGGCCGTTGCGACGGCTGAGCAGAGTCCCCTCTACCGCCAGTTCTCGGCCGACTGTGTCCGTCTCTCCCGTTGATTCCCTTGTTGACTCCTTCGTTGTTGTATCTTCCTACCGGTACACCCTCCCCTTTGTCCCCCAGAAGCCGTTATCGTAGCCACCTGTGCATTTTGTTAGTTTCGTTGTTATCCTAATAAAATCTTCTTCATATTTTTTTGCTGTGGATGCTGTTGGGCTAAAAATTCCACTAAAAAACACTTTTAGGGTTGCTACATGCAAATTTATGGTTGCTCATTTCCAATGAGACCGGATCATCAAACAGTGGTTGACAGCATAAATCTTAAAAACCGGCCAGAGCCGACAATTTTGTCGGCCCGGTTACTTGTCTAATTAATTGATTTTTCATTATTTTACTAGTTTATTTATTTTAAAACTATTTTAATATTGGTGTTTTAGTAGAAGGAGGGGAAACGGCCAAAAAATCGAAAGCCAAATTGGTGAAAATCGGGCTGGGAAAAATCAGGAGAACCGGGCCTGGGTTTGTATGAAAAATCAAAACTTTTTACTCATTTTTATTTAATATTTTCGAATCTTACTATAAACAAAGTTATAAATATTCGAGAAAAAACTAGTGTATTGTTTAAAAAAATAATTTTATGTTGTTTTTCATGACCAAGTGTCTAAGGAGTCGGACTAGTAATCTAACCAACCCCAGTTCGATTCGACAAAGCAAAAAAAAACTGCCCAGGGGTGGATCCAAACCGAGTGACCCTCGATGGGTATTCGATCTGTCTCTCTCCATCTCTCTCCAATTTTCACTCTCTCTCCTATTTATTCTCTCTCTCTCTCTCTCTCTCTCTCTCTCTCTCTCCTTGTCTATCTTTCTATGTCAACCAGTTGCACAAGACCAGACAATACCCATTCTTCTTGTATCCACCTGGGTCACTCACTCTGCTCGCAGATTGCGGGTAAACACATTCGCATGACCCTATGCAAGGTGACATGGCGTGAAGGCTCCCTCTGGCGCAACACACTCAAAGAGGATGCGGGTAGCGCAACTGCGCACGGGGTCAGCCATTCACAGCGGGACACTCGGCGTCTGGATGACATTTGTCATGTTGCGCGCGTTGATCTCGAGAGATATCGCAACCCGTAATTGGCACCCAATTGGGACGTCTGAGAAGAAGAAGGAGAGAATGGGACAGGGGATTAGATCATGTCAATGGGATAGAGAGATATAAAGATAGAGACAGACTGACATACATACAGAGATAGGGAGAGATGAGAGAGAGGGAGAGAAAAAGAGAGAGATAGTTGATTCTGAGGAAAGGTCGGCCCCTTGCCTCCCCCCAACTTTTCCCATAGATGACCCCAGAGCTCCAAGGCAATATAAACAGGCTGGGCTCCAGCTGGGTGGTCGGCTTCAGCCCTTCAAATGTGGCGGAGCATATCCGGTTACCCGTTTGGTGTATACAGATGTGGTGGACATCTGTTTCCTCGTATACAATAGGGCAGTGTGATGGATAGGCGCTCAACGCAAGAAGATCTCAGACAAACAATGGGATGGAGTTTAGAATTTGAATTTCTGAGAACCGTAAGTGTCAGAGAGAGAGAGAGAGAGAGAGAGAGAGAGAGAGAGAGAGAGAGCGTTTGACAGGGAAAGACAGAGACGTATGCGGTGAGAGAGGGAGGTAGAGAGTGAGTGAGTTAGTGAATTAGTGAGTTAGTGAGTGAGGGAGTGAGTGAGTGAATGAGTATCACAGTTTCACGTTCTTTTGTTCCTGGCCAAAACCAGCTCTTCTCATCTGTCCTAACTTATGTCCTCCGTGAGTAGTCCATAAAACGGCAACAGCCTCATTCCCTTTGCAAGGCCGAGCCGTTTTTGCGCCGAAATAGCGCGACCGGCGGGGAGACGACAGACGGCTAACGGTAATTACAGAGGCGTTGTTAATTACGGTGGCACTCGCAGGTCACATTTGAATGCCGCACACGGGGGCAGCACAACAGCCGCGCAGCACACGGGGTCAACCGACGAAAGCGGCCGAAAACAATGACGGAGCAGGATTACGATGGGCGATCAGCCGACGCGAGAGAAGTGACACCAGGGGTACGGTAGACTGTCTCTTCTCTCTCTCTCTCTCTCTCTCTCTCTCTCTCTCTCTCTCTCTATGTTTATCTTTCTTTCCTCCTGTCTCTACCTACCTCTCTCACTCTCTGTCTCCCTTCTTTGTCTCTGTATCTGTCTCCTTCTCTGCCTCAATCTCTCTCTCTCTCTCTCTCTCTCTCTCTCCATCTCTCTCAATTTCTATCCGGCCTATCCATTAACGTCGTATCATGCCAATGTTTCCATGTTTCTCTCTAAAGTGGGCTTTGGAAAACTCTCCTAAGGAAACCAAACAGGAAACGCGATAATGGAAGTTGTTCCCCAAAGGTGAAGTATCAATCGAGCATGTTAGCGATGTTAGCTGATCATTCCACTATTTTAACGCTAGCAAACTGGGCGCAACTTTAGCATCACAAGTTCCTGATGATCACTCCACTGTTTTAACTCCCAGGCCACTTGGGTCCTAACTTTACTACCCCAAGTTCTTGGTTGTTCAACTTAGAGAAACTGTGAAAGTAAGTCTTTATTATGAGGATCATCGGTAGAGAACAGATCAGTAGAAGGTCTTCTTCGCTTTATTCCCTTAGCAGACGCAGGGGTCAGTTGGCTGAGAGTTGATTCCGTACTTGCGGATGGTGAAGGAGGAGAAGAGCAGACCCAGGGCGGAGGCAACGGGGTCAACCACGGCGTGGACGAGGAAGTTCCAGGTCTGGAAATTAGCGTTTTAGAAAGATTTAAGGGTCCGAAAACTATTGATTTCAATTTTTTGTACTCATTCCCGTGTTAAATATGCATTCATGGGCTAATTGTTGACATTGGCTAGGCGAGAGGGAGCCGGTAAACAGAGGTTATTTTAAGAGTCAGGTACGAATATTGCACCTGCTAATGTTGGTCGAGAACTCTCTCTCTCTCTCTCTCTCACACACACTTCCTCTCTCTCTCTCTCTTACCTTAGACAACCAGGTGGCGGGAATGACGAGGAGCTTTCCGAAGGGCATGCAGATGAAGGTGTTGATGACAGTGACGATTCCGAAGAGAAGACCGAAGATGATGGCGGCGGGGAGGCCGAGGAGGACACCGAGGAGACGGTAGATGAAGAGACGGGTCCAGCTGAAAAGAGAGGGTTTTTAGATGGAAATTGGACATTAAGCTTTAAGTGAGTTAGATTACTATTTATAACATAGGGTCTTAAGTACTTTAACAATTCATCTACCTTAGCACTAAGGTGATCGATTGGATGAGTAAGGAAAGTTTGCCTTAGTTAAGTGCCTGTAAGACCTTAGGACCTAAAGTACCCTAGAGACCCTAAGAGAGTTTCTATCTCTAAATTTTGCCTAAGGTTAACAAAGCCATTTACATAACACTCTAAGTAGTTGTAATTGGAATAAAGCGGTTAAAAAGCAAAATTGGACAATGAAAGCGAAATTTGAATTTAGAAAAGGTTAAAAATCGATGAATAGTTAGAAAATGATGTTGTTAAAGTAAATGTTTCAAAACTAACGTGAAGGTCTTGAAGAGCAAACGCCAGACGCAGTCCCAGGAGTGGGCGGTGTCGGCCTCTCCGAAGATGTCGTGGAAGTCGAGCTTGACGTGGTCGTTGACGGTCTTCTCATCCCTGTCGACGAGGTTGATTCCGATGGAGATCTGCTCGGCCTTCTGCTCGTTCTCGCTCTTCTCCCTGTTCCACCAGCACTTCTTCTTCGGCTTCTCCTCGGCCTTGCCCTCCTCGCAGCACTCCTTCTTCTCCTCTCCCTCGACCTCGGTCTCGGCAGCGGCAGCGGGCTTCTTGTTCTGAAAGCGGGGAATTAGCAATTGAAATAGGATAGAGGTAGCTTAGAACGAAAAAAACAGTAAGTGACTTAAGGCCTTAAGGAACTTACCCTCTTCCACCAGGACTTCTTGGGCTCGGCGGGAGCCTCGGCGACGGCCTCTCCGGCGGGAGTCTCAGCCTCGGTGGCGGGGGCGTCGGTGTCGCTCTTAAGGGGGACCTGCTCCATCTCAACCTTCTCCTGTTCAGTGGACATGATTACTGTGTTCTGAAAGAGATACCTTAGAGAGAGAGAGTGAGAGAGAGAGAGAGAGAGAGAGAGAGAGAGAGAGAGAGATAGGGGTCTAGACAGGAGGATAGAGGATAGAGAGGTAGAGAAACAACATAAAATATGCATATCAGTCAAGGATTGAGAAATGGGCTGTCCGCAGTATGCAAATGAGGTGTTGTGGTGACCAGATGGCGCCCCTCCTGGGTCACAGGCCCCGCCCCTCCCTGGCTGCGCGCCAAATCCCATCCGCCCGCCTCCTATTCAAGAACTCTTTGGGTGCTCTGGCCTCTCCGCAATTTACACACTATCTAGGGTGGCAAACAATCAAAACGGGCGACTTATGTACGTATCACGAATGAATGGAGACTGTCAACAGGGAACATGAGCTCGGGTGAAGAGAGGCAGTGAAACAAGGACAGAGTGAAAATAGAGATATAGAGGAAAGAATAGAGAGGGAGAGAGAGAGAAAGGGAGAGAACGAGAGAGAGAGAGAGACTGAGATGCGAAATTCAAAGAGGAGCTGTTTCGAAATGTGTTGTGCAAAAATGGAAAGGAAATTATTACATCGCGGTTTCCCAGGGAACCGAGGGTCTTCCTTCTAAACCGAATTTGCCACTTTATTGAAGGAAAGGGGGACGAAGAGTGTGCGTGAGTGAGTGAGTGAGTGAGTGAGTGAGTGAGTGAGTGCGTGATTGAGTGAATGAGTGAGTGAATGAGATAGATGTTTGAATGTGGCGCTACATAATCAAGGAAACGTTTTCATGGTTCATTGGGATTTGGGTGGAAAATAGACTCCTAGCAAAACATTAACGTCACAGTTTCTATTCTGATTCTAACCTCAATTTACAATTTTCGTCTAAAGCCGCGGACCAGCCCGGACAATCCTACTTGCCCTTGAATCTGGCCAAATCCAGAGATCCATCCCGGCGTGGTTCCATTTCCTCTCCCAGGTGAGGTCTCTCTCCTTCCATTTCCGGATGGTTGCTGGGTTGCTAATGACGGATTGGGATTAGCACCAGCCGCACCTGCGTTTTCCGCTTGAATGATAGATAATTACAGCCGAAAAAGCTCCCAGGGATGCCCGTTGTTGCCAAAAAGACCAGCTGTCGTCCATAAATCTCCGGCACCTCTCCTTTGGATAATACACCGGGAGAAAAAGAACACCTCTGCCTCTCTCTCTCTCTCTCTCTCTCTCTCTCTCTCTCTCTCTCTCTAATCGCGCTCTCTCTCTCTCTCTGTCTGTCTCTGTCTCTCTCTCTCCTGTCAACTCCTTTTCCCAGCAGAAAATAGCTGCAGTCCTTTTCCATCGTATTGTTTGTGTGTGCGGGAACGAGCAAAGGCCATTGTGGTCGCAAATTAACACTGGGATGGCTCTTGTGGTCGTTAATTTCGGTGGGTCATGCCAACAGCCAACTACTGCCTTTCCCCTCAGCCGCGGAGGGTGCCATCGGCGACACCTGGTGTGACAAGGGCCGAGGTGAGAAGAGTCGCTTGGGAAAGTGGCGAGGGCGAGCAATAGGCCCACCAATGGCTGGAATAACGGGCGGAATTGGAAATTGGGTGGCGATTGTAACGGTTTCAGTAAACAGAGGGGAGATAATTGTGTTTGAAAATGCGTAGCAACATGAATGAGAGGGAATGAGGGAGAGTATAAGAAAAGAAAGAGATCATATGGATATGTGCCGGCCGGCAAGATTGCGTGCTTCCGTGGCGCAATAGGCAGCGCGTTCGGCTGTTAAGCGAAAGGTTGGTGGTTCGAGCCCACCCGAGATCGAAACTTTTGCAGAAGTTGTTTAACGCGTGTCATCTGAAACGTTTTATAATCACACAATTTTTTAGGGCTTCTGAAACCGTGTGATGTTAAATGCATGTTCGGAGTAAGGAACTCTTCATTGGCTATGCCACGAGTCTTCTTATCACGCAATCCTAAAAGGTCTATTCAGAAATCGGAAGTAATTCATGCATTATTCGTCCAAACCGAAGTTTAAAATAACACATTCAAATTTACATTATAATTACCCCACAAAAAAATAAAATTTATTTCGATTTGTTACCTAAACAGGTACGAAAACTGAAATTTATTTCGATTTGTTACCTAAACAGGTACGAAAACTGAAATTTATTTCGATTTGTTACCTAAACAGGTACGAAAAATGAAATTTATTTCGATTTGTTACCTAAACAGGTACGAAAACTGAAATTTATTTCGATTTGTTACCTAAACAGGTACGAAAAATGAAATTTATTTCGATTTGTTACAGGTACAAAAAATGAAATTTATTTCGATTTGTTACCTAAACAGGTACGAAAAATGAAATTTATTTCGATTTGTTACAGGTACGAAAAATGAAATTTATTTCGATTTGTTACCTAATCAGGTACGAAAACTGAAATTTATTTCGATTTGTTACCTAAACAGGTACGAAAAATGAAATTTATTTCGATTTGTTACCTAATCAGGTACGAAAACTGAAATTTATTTCGATTTGTTACCTAAACAGGTACGAAAAATGAAATTTATTTCGATTTGTTACAGGTACAAAAAATGAAATTTATTTCGATTTGTTACCTAAACAGGTACGAAAAATGAAATTTATTTCGATTTGTTACAGGTACGAAAAATGAAATTTATTTCGATTTGTTACCTAAACAGGTACGAAAAATGAAATTTATTTCGATTTGTTACCTAATCAGGTACGAAAACTGAAATTTATTTCGATTTGTTACCTAAACAGGTACGAAAACTGAAATTTATTTCGATTTGTTACCTAAACAGGTACGAAAACTGAAATTTATTTCGATTTGTTACAGGTACGAAAAATGAAATTTATTTCGATTTGTTACCTAAACAGGTACGAAAAATGAAATTTATTTCGATTTGTTACCTAAACAGGTACGAAAACTGAAATTTATTTCGATTTGTTACCTAAACAGGTACGAAAAATGAAATTTATTTCGATTTGTTACAGGTACGAAAAATGAAATTTATTTCGATTTGTTACAGGTACGAAAAATGAAATTTATTTCGATTTGTTACCTAAACAGGTACGAAAAATGAAATTTATTTCGATTTGTTACCTAAACAGGTACGAAAAATGAAATTTATTTCGATTTGTTACAGGTACAAAAAATGAAATTTATTTCGATTTGTTACCTAAACAGGTACGAAAACTGAAATTTATTTCGATTTGTTACCTAAACAGGTACGAAAAATGAAATTTATTTCGATTTGTTACCTAATCAGGTACGAAAACTGAAATTTATTTCGATTTGTTACCTAAACAGGTACGAAAAATGAAATTTATTTCGATTTGTTACCTAAACAGGTACGAAAACTGAAATTTATTTCGATTTGTTACCTAAACAGGTACGAAAAATGAAATTTATTTCGATTTGTTACAGGTACAAAAAATGAAATTTATTTCGATTTGTTACCTAAACAGGTACGAAAAATGAAATTTATTTCGATTTGTTACCTAAACAGGTACGAAAAATGAAATTTATTTCGATTTGTTACCTAAACAGGTACGAAAACTGAAATTTATTTCGATTTGTTACCTAAACAGGTACGAAAAATGAAATTTATTTCGATTTGTTACCTAAACAGGTACGAAAACTGAAATTTATTTCGATTTGTTACCTAAACAGGTACGAAAAATGAAATTTATTTCGATTTGTTACCTAAACAGGTACGAAAAATGAAATTTATTTCGATTTGTTACCTAATCAGGTACGAAAACTGAAATTTATTTCGATTTGTTACCTAAACAGGTACGAAAACTGAAATTTATTTCGATTTGTTACCTAAACAGGTACGAAAACTGAAATTTATTTCGATTTGTTACCTAAACAGGTACGAAAAATGAAATTTATTTCGATTTGTTACAGGTACGAAAAATGAAATTTATTTCGATTTGTTACCTAAACAGGTACGAAAAATGAAATTTATTTCGATTTGTTACCTAAACAGGTACGAAAAATGAAATTTATTTCGATTTGTTACAGGTACGAAAAATGAAATTTATTTCGATTTGTTACCTAAACAGGTACGAAAAATGAAATTTATTTCGATTTGTTACCTAAACAGGTACGAAAACTGAAATTTATTTCGATTTGTTACCTAATCAGGTACGAAAACTGAAATTTATTTCGATTTGTTACCTAAACAGGTACGAAAAATGAAATTTATTTCGATTTGTTACCTAAACAGGTACGAAAACTGAAATTTATTTCGATTTGTTACCTAAACAGGTACGAAAACTGAAATTTATTTCGATTTGTTACCTAAACAGGTACGAAAAATGAAATTTATTTCGATTTGTTACCTAAACAGGTACGAAAACTGAAATTTATTTCGATTTGTTACCTAAACAGGTACGAAAACTGAAATTTATTTCGATTTGTTACCTAAACAGGTACGAAAAATGAAATTTATTTCGATTTGTTACAGGTACGAAAAATGAAATTTATTTCGATTTGTTACAGGTACGAAAAATGAAATTTATTTCGATTTGTTACAGGTACGAAAAATGAAATTTATTTCGATTTGTTACCTAAACAGGTACGAAAACTGAAATTTATTTCGATTTGTTACCTAAACAGGTACGAAAAATGAAATTTATTTCGATTTGTTACAGGTACGAAAAATGAAATTTATTTCGATTTGTTACCTAAACAGGTACGAAAAATGAAATTTATTTCGATTTGTTACCTAAACAGGTACGAAAAATGAAATTTATTTCGATTTGTTACAGGTACGAAAAATGAAATTTATTTCGATTTGTTACAGGTACGAAAAATGAAATTTATTTCGATTTGTTACAGGTACGAAAAATGAAATTTATTTCGATTTGTTACAGGTACGAAAAATGAAATTTATTTCGATTTGTTACAGGTACGAAAAATGAAATTTATTTCGATTTGTTACAGGTACGAAAAATGAAATTTATTTTGATTTGTTACCTAAACAGGTACGAAAAATGAAATTTATTTCGATTTGTTACAGGTACGAAAAATGAAATTTATTTCGATTTGTTACCTAAACAGGTACGAAAAATGAAATTTATTTCGATTTGTTACAGGTACGAAAATGAAATTTATTTCGATTTGTTACAGGTACGAAAAATGAAATTTATTTCGATTTGTTACAGGTACGAAAAATGAAATTTATTTCGATTTGTTACAGGTACGAAAAATGAAATTTATTTCGATTTGTTACCTAAACAGGTACGAAAACTGAAATTTATTTCGATTTGTTACAGGTACGAAAAATGAAATTTATTTCGATTTGTTACCTAAACAGGTACGAAAAATGAAATTTATTTCGATTTGTTACAGGTACGAAAAATGAAATTTATTTCGATTTGTTACAGGTACGAAAAATGAAATTTATTTCGATTTGTTACCTAAACAGGTACGAAAAATGAAATTTATTTCGATTTGTTACAGGTACGAAAATGAAATTTATTTCGATTTGTTACAGGTACGAAAAATGAAATTTATTTCGATTTGTTACAGGTACGAAAAATGAAATTTATTTCGATTTGTTACAGGTACGAAAAATGAAATTTATTTCGATTTGTTACCTAAACAGGTACGAAAACTGAAATTTATTTCGATTTGTTACAGGTACGAAAAATGAAATTTATTTCGATTTGTTACAGGTACGAAAAATGAAATTTATTTCGATTTGTTACCTAAACAGGTACGAAAACTGAAATTTATTTCGATTTGTTACCTAAACAGGTACGAAAAATGAAATTTATTTCGATTTGTTACAGGTACGAAAAATGAAATTTATTTCGATTTGTTACAGGTACGAAAAATGAAATTTATTTCGATTTGTTACAGGTACGAAAAATGAAATTTATTTCGATTTGTTACCTAAACAGGTACGAAAAATGAAATTTATTTCGATTTGTTACAGGTACGAAAAATGAAATTTATTTCGATTTGTTACCTAAACAGGTACGAAAACTGAAATTTATTTCGATTTGTTACCTAAACAGGTACGAAAAATGAAATTTATTTCGATTTGTTACAGGTACGAAAAATGAAATTTATTTCGATTTGTTACAGGTACGAAAAATGAAATTTATTTCGATTTGTTACAGGTACGAAAAATGAAATTTATTTCGATTTGTTACAGGTACGAAAAATGAAATTTATTTCGATTTGTTACAGGTACGAAAAATGAAATTTATTTCGATTTGTTACAGGTACGAAAAATGAAATTTATTTCGATTTGTTACAGGTACGAAAAATGAAATTTATTTCGATTTGTTACAGGTACGAAAAATGAAATTTATTTCGATTTGTTACAGGTACGAAAAATGAAATTTATTTCGATTTGTTACAGGTACGAAAATGAAATTTATTTCGATTTGTTACCTAAACAGGTACGAAAAATGAAATTTATTTCGATTTGTTACAGGTACGAAAAATGAAATTTATTTCGATTTGTTACCTAAACAGGTACGAAAAATGAAATTTATTTCGATTTGTTACAGGTACGAAAAATGAAATTTATTTCGATTTGTTACAGGTACGAAAAATGAAATTTATTTCGATTTGTTACCTAAACAGGTACGAAAAATGAAATTTATTTCGATTTGTTACAGGTACGAAAAATGAAATTTATTTCGATTTGTTACAGGTACGAAAAATGAAATTTATTTCGATTTGTTACAGGTACGAAAATGAAATTTATTTCGATTTGTTACAGGTACGAAAAATGAAATTTATTTCGATTTGTTACCTAAACAGGTACGAAAAATGAAGTTTATTTCGATTTGTTACCTAAACAGGTACGAAAAATGAAATTTATTTCGATTTGTTACAGGTACGAAAAATGAAATTTATTTCGATTTGTTACCTAAACAGGTACGAAAAATGAAGTTTATTTCGATTTGTTACCTAAACAGGTACGAAAAATGAAATTTATTTCGATTTGTTACAGGTACGAAAAATGAAATTTATTTCGATTTGTTACCTAAACAGGTACGAAAAATGAAATTTATTTCGATTTGTTACAGGTACGAAAAATGAAATTTATTTCGATTTTGTTACAGGTACGAAAAATGAAGTTTATTTCGATTTGTTACCTAAACAGGTACGAAAAATGAAATTTATTTCGATTTGTTACAGGTACGAAAAATGAAATTTATTTCGATTTTGTTACCTAAACAGGTACGAAAAATGAAATTTATTTCGATTTGTTACAGGTACGAAAAATGAAATTTATTTCGATTTTGTTACCTAAACAGGTACGAAAAATGAAATTTATTTCGATTTGTTACCTAAACAGGTACGAAAAATGAAATTTATTTCGATTTGTTACAGGTACGAAAAATGAAATTTATTTCGATTTGTTACCTAAACAGGTACGAAAAATGAAATTTATTTCGATTTGTTACCTAAACAGGTACGAAAAATGAAATTTATTTCGATTTGTTACCTAAACAGGTACGAAAAATGAAATTTATTTCGATTTGTTACAGGTACGAAAAATGAAATTTATTTCGATTTTGTTACCTAAACAGGTACGAAAAATGAAATTTATTTCGATTTGTTACAGGTACGAAAAATGAAATTTATTTCGATTTTGTTACCTAAACAGGTACGAAAAATGAAATTTATTTCGATTTGTTACCTAACCAGGTACGAAAAATGAAATTTATTTCGATTTGTTACCTAAACAGGTACGAAAAATGAAATTTATTTCGATTTGTTACAGGTACGAAAAATGAAATTTATTTCGATTTGTTACCTAAACAGGTACGAAAAATGAAATTTATTTCGATTTGTTACCTAAACAGGTACGAAAAATGAAATTTATTTCGATTTGTTACCTAAACAGGTACGAAAAATGAAATTTATTTCGATTTGTTACAGGTACGAAAAATGAAATTTATTTCGATTTTGTTACCTAAACAGGTACGAAAAATGAAATTTATTTCGATTTGTTACAGGTACGAAAAATGAAACAACCAGGATTCGAACCCCTGCTCAAGCCTTAGTTTTGTTTTTTCTTTTCTATCACTTTTGGAACTTGTTTTATGTTTTAAAAATAAAGAAAACAATAACATTTTTTAATCGTTTTTTTATAAACTATAATTTTAATTAATTTTTCTGAACTTTTCGATACCACGGTTTACAATTTTAATTTTAATTGTAAAGCAAAATAAAATACACGAATAAAAATTAGTCAAGCAAACTTCTTTCTAAAAAGTTCTAAGCTGTATGAACACTTTAAATGTGCTAAACATTTAGATATGAACACCTGAACACACGTGTGGGTATAAATAGACCCGTATTGGAAGAAACGCGCCCTCCAAGAAAAAAACATAAACGCATTAATGTATACGAACGGTGACACCGCATGTGTAAACGCGCACGACAGCATTCCCACAGGGACATTGCAAACAAACACGTCCATGGAACACGTTCACACGCCTGCCAGCATATCATCACACGAACACACGGAATTCACATACACACACACACACGGAAGGACGCATGATAGCTAACAAATACATACGCGCATGGAAATCAGAAACATAGTCGCATAAATCACAGACACACATACGCGTTTCACACAGGTACCCGCGCTCACACCATGCAGACTCGAATATGCACACAACAAACAAACCCTAAAAACGCATAACAACGACGAGTATAACACCACCATGATGCTTGCCAGCACATAAGGACACGAACCCCCCCTCAAATACGAACGGGCAAAAGCAACACACATTCGGCCAAATATCACAAACCAGAATTCAAAACCCCGCTTCGCGGGTTTTTTCATTCTGGGTTGGGCGGCCTTCGGCCGCCTCGGGACCCTACGTAATTAGCGTAAGTGCGTGAACGTGAGTGAGCGCTCGGGTCGGGTACCAAAGTGCGGCCGACCGCTCCGGCGCTTCGCGCCTCCACGGATGGCGGCCGCACTTTGGTACCCTCCCCTCGCTTATCCGACCGCACTACCTCTCTGGGAAATGGGTAGGGGCCCCGGAGGGCCAAGTGCGAACCAAGAGAGACGATTACCCAATTGTATATATGGACCAGGAGTTACGGCCCGCCTTCGGCGGTCCTACACTCCTGGCATGTGTGGAATCAGCACATCAGTAGCTTCTGTTTCATAGTAAACTTGCTGGAAACTATAACTTCAAGCAGGCGGCTTATGGCGGTCTGTTCGCGGCCTTCGGCCGCTCAGTACGCAGCCTACGGCCGCGACACGGTGCCTGCGGCACCGCCAGCCGCATTTGCTCACCAACCGCGAGGAAATGACCGGCCACAAAAATAGGCTAATTCCAAGACAACCATCGAGAGAGGGCGAGAGACGACGAAAGATAGGGGGAAATGAGAGAGCGCAGGCTATGCTAATTCCTACAAACCTTGCCACACACACCGTTCCTCAAATGTATTAAGGAGGATGGCGCCGATGCGTACACGCGGTGCCCGACGGGTCCAAATGAGCAAAACTGACACAACAACCCCAACACCGGATATTTTAGGTGCTGGGCAGGAAAACATTGATCTTTTGAAAATTGAAGATGGATGGCCGGTTCTCAGTATTGGGCTTAGTTCGATCTTGGAATGTCGGCGGAGATGGGACGGCAGCTATTTGTGGTTGAAGTGATGGAAGAGGGGAGCCTGCGCAGAAGACATCTGAAAACACTGTAGATGGATACAAAATGCAATTTTGATATTTAGTCATTTCCTGTATGCCTTTTCCTGTAAAAGGACCCAAAAAAAAGCAGTGGCAGACAGGATTGGAACCGTCAATTTCACCAGAATTGCTTTCTGCGAATTTTAGTGAACTCAGGCCGCTTTTCGCTTTTCTGGCAACCTCAGGCCGCTTTCCGCTTTTTTGGTGACCTCAGGCCGCTTTCCGCTTTTTTGGTGGCCTCAGGCCGCTTCCGCTATTTTGGTGACCTCAGGCCGCTTTCCGCTTTTTCTGGTGACCTTAAGCCGCTTTTTCTGGGCACATTTTTTTATCATCAGGCCCTTTTCGAATGCAATGAAGAGCGGGGCCACAACGGAACAATCGATAGCCACAGCCGAAGGATTCGAGGCCACAGCCGAAGGGTCGATGACCAAAGTCGAAGGGTTCAAGACCACAGCCGAACAATCGATGACCACAGCAGAAGGATTCGAGGAAACAGCAGAAGGG
This sequence comes from Oscheius sp. G VE-2021, assembly GCA_022343465.1. NCBI lineage: Eukaryota > Metazoa > Nematoda > Chromadorea > Rhabditida > Rhabditidae > Oscheius > Oscheius sp. G VE-2021. The sequence goes on along the minus strand of JAJQXH010000019.1, from coordinate 642,710 downwards.
TTTGAAACCACAACAGAACAATCGATTACCACAGTCGAATGGTTCAAGGCCACAGCCGAACAATCGATGACCACAGCAGAAGGGTTCCAGGCAACAGCCGATGACAACAGCAGAAGGCTTTGAGGGCACAGCCGAACAACCTATTGCCACAGCCAAATAATCGACGACCAAGGTATAAGAGTTCGAGGCAACAGGCGAACAACAATTCCTTAGATTTGTTCTCAGAGTTAGACTAGAATCCTTAGACATGGCAATTCCCCAGATTTATGAAGACGAAAGTACCAACCGGTTTGAGATCCTGAAAGAAGAGATTAGTATTGGAAGACACACACAAATTACCTGGCGAAGCTGAGGTTTAGGCGCTTCGTCATGGTTCCCTTGGCAGACGTGGCTCTCACGGCGAATCGTCAAAGTTGTTGTTTCTACAAAAAGGAGCATTTCGCCTGGAAATAGGTCAACGAATATTTAAAAAAGGGGTACTATTCCACAAGTGTAGCCCTAAAATCCGAAAAAAAATTTCACCCCATTTAAAAAAAACTTGTCCTTTGCTTTGTAGAATCCTTCAGGTCCGCCACTGGGCTCAGGCTGCCTCGTACACGATTTTGCGATTCCGAAGAGTGACGTCTAACGAGCGCATTTAGAGCTTTCATGCCATGTACACGCGGGTGCTCCGCCCGAAGGCTTGGTAACCCCTTTTCATCCCGAAGGCTTCATCTACAGGAAGCATGGGGCCAATACGATAGGATATAGGCCATCCTTTCATAACCCACCAGGGGTATCGCTGCACAGCGGCATTTGGCATTTTGCTATGGAGACGACGGGGCTGGAGGCCTCCCCTTTTAAACCTTCGAGAGGTGACGCCTTCATCATGAGCAAAATAAGCGGTGAGGCTGCAATATGGGCACTCTGGTTATAACCCCGAAGGGCGGCGTCCAACAGAGCAGGTCGCTTTTCATCAGGGCGGACCACGGCTACACGAGACATCGGTGGAGAGAGGGAGAAGGGCAGATGGAGGGTAGGCGACTGAAATAAATAAGATTTCTAGAGTTTTTAATTAAAATAATTCAAAGAAAAAGAAAGGAGAAGAAACAACCGACCGAGAGCGGCAGGGCACCGCCCAGAGTGAACAAATTGAGGGCGCCAAGCGATGGAAAACCAAATTTCTATGATAATTAAATAAATTCAAAGAAACCTAATTAAATCCAAATTAGAATATCGATGGAAGTTGGAAGAAGGGATTGTTCACAATTATTTTATTTTAATACATTTTAACTACGGAAACCATTTAAAATTGAATAAAAATACAGAAATTGGTAAAAATCGCCGTATTGAGGTCGGTGAAAAGGCTGGGAGGGGAGGGGCGGAGACTTGGCGGTTTCCCCCCAAGATTAAACTGCAAATTTGAGACTACAATTATCAATTTTGAAATATGTTTTTATTCAATTTTATCGGCTCACACTGTTAAAATGATGAAGCAAATGACATAAATACCAAATTATACCAAAACAAAAAATAATTCAACGCCGAAAACGTAAATTCTCCACTCGGCCACTGAAATTCTCGGCAGGGCCACAGCCGGCCACTGTGTTTTCCGATTGGCCCACAGCTGCCTACAGTACTCCCTACAGGAGAAGCTTCCAGAATGATAATTTTTGTATTTGTTTATTTATTTAAAAGTTTAATTTAGTCGTGGTATGCAAAACAAAAGGAATTGTTGACCACCAAGAAGATTCTGGTGGTGGGCGCCGGCGGAACCGGCTGCGAATTGCTCAAGAACCTCGTCCTGGCCGGCTTCAAAAATAACCATGTGGTGAGTCGCTTGATTTTCATTAATATTAATATGCTTATTATTGATTTTTTAATATAATTATTGAAATGTTATATTTCAGATTGATCTCGACACCATCGACGTCAGCAACCGTCAGTTCCTCTTCAGACGAGAGCACGTGGGGAAAACGAAGGCCGAGGTAATTTCTTCTAAAAACTCTGGGACAATATTTTAAATTTATTTAGAATTAGACACTTTTTAAATTATTGCAACTCGATAATTGCAATTTTAGGTTGTCACAGCCGCTGTAAGGGGACTGGCGCCCAATACGAACTTTACTTTTGATCATGGCAGCATCTTCGAGTGAGTTTGGGTTAAATTCCATGGTAACTATATTTTTAGAGGGCGATTCGGCCTCACCTTCTTCGAGGACTACGCCTTTGTCATGAACGCCCTCGATAACAAAGGTACATCATCATCTTCTTCAGATTAATTGATTTTATTCCAGCTGCTCGTACTCATGTGAACAGGATGTGCCTCGCCCGCCGGATCCCGCTGGTCGAAAGTGGCTCTGCCGGTTACCTCGGACAGGTAGATTTTAACTTTCTAAATTTCATTCTGCTATTTAAAACTGGTAATTTTAAGTATCTGAGTGATTTCCTCTTTGCAGGTGACTACTATCGTCCGTGAGAATAGCGAGTGCGTGGAGTGCGTGCCGAAGCCCGCCCAGGCGAAGACCTTCCCCGGCTGCACCATCCGAAACACCCCGTCCGAGCACATCCACTGCGCCGTCTGGGACAAACATATCTTCAAGTAAGAACTACAGATTCCCTCCTTCATTCGTTGTTTAGTCAGCTGTTTGGCGAATTGGACATCGGCGACGACGTCTCTCCGGACATGAACGACAAGGAGAACCAGAGCGAGGTGGCCAGCAACGTGGCTGAGAACGGCAGTGTGAAGAATGGGTCAGGTAAGCTATATCTGTGGAATATCCTTCTAAAGTGGTTTTTAGACTCGACAGCAAGGAATCGGCGCCCGAGAATATGCGCTGCTTGGCGGAGAAGGTGGATTACGATGCGGAGAAACTGTTCGCCAAGCTCTTCCACGACGACATTGAGTACCTGCTGAAGATGAAGAATCTGTGGAAGGAGCGCAGACAGCCCACGCCTTTGAACATCAACGATCTCCTCGATGGCGACAGCTCCACTTCCACCGAGTCTCCCGACAATGACATCCAGAAGGTGGTTCTCTTAGAAATCGCTTCTAATCTTTAAATGCAGGTCTGGAGCGGAATGCAGTGTGCCCGTGTGTTCTCCGACTGCGTACCGCCGTACGTTTTCTTCTTCTGGAATTCAGTTGTAACTACTTTCTATCCTGGAACTAATTGAATTCAGCCATGGCCGGAAATATCATCCCCGCCATCGCCACGACCAACGCCATCGTGGCTGGAATGATGCACGTCGAGGCGCTGAAGATTGCCTCCGGGAGGACGGACAAACTCCGCAATATCTTCATCAACCGCAATCCGAATCCTCGCGGAAAGGTTCGTATTTTAAAAAAAAACTTTATTTAGTTTTCGAAAGTTATAACGATAAAATCAAACTTTCTTTAGAAATCAAATATTTTTCAGCTTCTGATGGACGAGGTGCCTCCGAAGCCGAATCCCAAGTGCTTCGTGTATTCCGACAGGCGGGAGTGCTTCGTGAAAGTGAATCTCAACGAAATGACAATCAAAGGTCTCCAGAGTAAGGTATAAATTTCATTTGGCCGCACAAAATATTTCTATCCTTTCAGGTCCTGAAGGGTGCTCTGAGCATGGTTGCCCTTGACGTCACCGAGAGTCTGACCAGCCGTATCATCATCAGCAGTGACGGAGATACCGCCGGTAGATTTTAATGGAGACGCCTTATCGATTGCCTAGATATCGAATGCAAGCGTTTGTCCGAGCTGTCGATCGCAGATGGCTGTCTCCTGGACTGCGACGACTTTGTCCAGAAGTTGGAGCTGAAACTGATCGTCCAGTCGTCCGGCAAACTCAGCGGAGAGGAGTTCGAGGTGAGCATTGTCACTTTTGGTCTTTGTTTCTGAAAAAAGATCTACAATATTTAAAAAAAACTTTTTAAGATCATGCAAGATTCTGGAGCAAAGGAGGAGAAGAAGGGCGAGTCTGCCGTGGAGACGGAGAAGGAGGAGAGCCGCAAGAGGAAGAACGTTGCGACGGGAGAAGGCCTGTCTCCGAAGCGGAGCCGGTCACCGGGAGGAGGGCGCATAATACGAGTACCCTAGTTATACGAATACAATCACATTTTTTATCCTCATTGATATGTTGTGAATAATTTGATTACTACCCTTTTGCTTTTCATTATAGCAGAGCCTGGGGAGTCTGTCGTCGGCACTCTTCTCGTTAATGTCTCGCCAGCTCTGGATGCCATTCTGCTGTTTCGCGACTTTCTTGGTTACATGGTTCGGAAGTAAAAAGCAGGCGGCTATAACTCATGGCATCAATACTTAAAGGAACCGTCAGGAATCTCTTTCCGCCTTGTGTTCGCCCATGGTCCTCATTACTATGCGGCGGGACTACCCTTGCTGCCGATCTCGTACGGGTGTGAAACTTCCGGCACTACCATATCAGACAACCAGAGTTTTCTGCGTCTTTTCAAGTGGGAACGTGGAAAATGCGAAATAGACGACCAAAAAGTCGATAAAGATTCCGCGACATTTTCTCCGACCCCGAAAAGCGACATATTCTCCGCACAAAACGACAATTTCTCCGCGACATTTTCTCCGGCGAAAACGACATTTTCTCCGTTTTTCAAAAGAACGCAATTTCATCGAAAATATCACATAAAACACAATTAATCAATGTTGGATGGAAATTGGTGGCTTACGATACAATATCACCCCTGTCGTTCTAAGACTAAGCCTTTTTTTTGGCGGAGGCTTAACTAACAAAAGTATCCTGTTGTTCTAAGACTAAGCCCCTGCGGGATCTAGGACTAGATATGTCTGAAACATGAAATATTTGGTAAAATCCGCGTGAAAATGTGTAAAAATTAACTAAAAGATCTGGGAAGTTCTTCGGAGAAAATGTCGCGGAGAAATTGTCGCGGAGAAAATGTCGTATAACCACATTTTATTGCCTTTACGCCGAGCATGTAATTATTTACATACCCTGGGATTACTCTGGTTTGTTTGTTTCGAAAATGGATAATTTCCTTTTCTTTTGGGGAGAGGGGAAATGAGGAGAGAATCTAATGAATGTTTCTAGAACTTCTCTAAACTTAAGCTATTCCCGTAAACTTGCGTTGCCTGTCTCTCCTGATTTCGCGTACTCTCTCTTCCCTGCACATGTCATTATCCTGCCCGATTTCCCCTTAAAACCCTGCCTGATCCTCATTTCCCATCATTCATTGCAATGGATCACGTAACCCGTTTCAAAAAGTGGCTAAAAATGCGTCTTTTACTAATTACACAGAAAAATGAAGGTCAAATGCTCAGTTAAGAATGGAGCAGGGACATAAAAAATGCAAGCAACCACATCTTAGGTAGCTTTACTTATTTAGTTTTCAGATGTCCATCTTCCTTCGGCGGAGATGGTTCCTGCTGACGGCTCTTCGTTGAAGAAGAGAGCTTAGAACGAGAAGATGATGGCTAGGAACAATCATTTCAATTGAAAATGATCTCAGAATAAGGCAAATGGATAATAAAGTCTTACATTCTTTGTTTGTTTTGGGGAGAGAGAGAGAGAGAGAATTCCATCACGTAATTCCAGGACAACTCCCATCCAACAGGACCTGTCAGATATTTGGATTTTCTCGCCGAAATCATCGATAACTGAAGAAGTTTAAGTTTCTTCGACTCGGCAATTGGCTAAAAAGACAGAAATGAATGGAAACATATCATAAGCGACCTTCAAAACGTTTAATTTGCGTAAACTGCACATTAAACACCTTTATAGCACCTCTGTACTAAAGCAAAAGATTTTGCCGCGGTTGGGAATCGAACCAGAAACCTCTGGTGTAGCAGACAGAGGCGCTACCGACTGCGCCATGGAATCACACGTGTTGCCACTGCGCAGACCCGTATATGAACGAGCTCAAGAGGCGGGGAGCCGACACGGGAGAAATTAGCTTAAGTCAAAATGAATATGCAAATGAAGGTTAACTCGGTCAGAGGTCGCCACGTCATGAGAGACAGTTTCACCTCGTTTTTTTGCTCTTCCTTCGTTCTCTGTTGAGAATCATGTTCAATTTTCAATTTAACTTGTTAAATAGTGTCCTACCGTACTCGGATTACTGTAGGCAGAGGCAATGTCTTCTAAAACGGACGTTTAAACCCAAATTCTGCCAAATTTAAGTCTTTTTTCGGAGAAAAGTTTAAGAATTGTCTCCCAAAACCTCAAAACAACTGTAATTTTGCGAAACGCTGGAAGAATTAGACAAAAACTGTGGTAAAATCACGTTTTGGGTCTCATATTCTCTCTCCTTCTGCCTCTCAGGCGATATTTCGATGGACTCTTTCAGAATGTCGGTGACTTGGGCTGAGTTCACTGATCTGGTGAACGACGAGGATTTCAAGGGAATTTTCGATGCTTATCGCCTCCCCGGAACCAAGACGGCTTCCGTTCCCGAACTCTTGAAGGTACGGCATCGAAACTGTCACATATCCGCCTAAATAGAGAAAAACGACAATAAAATGGACACAAACACAACCACAACGCCAATGAAATGAAAGAATAACGGACGTGGCTTCTTTTACGAGCGAATCCCAAGAGGAATCAACACTTCACAGCTATGTTTTAAGTTGGATACATGGCTTTATGAAAACGAGGAATGCCAAATTGGCTTTGGGAATCCCACTCGTGCATTTTGGTGGCAGCCGTGTGGCTCGAACGGCGGCGTTCAAAAGTTCATGGTCGTTTTTATGCAGAAATCGATAAAAGAACTTGCCATTTGGCTTTAATGAAGAAATTCATGAAAACATGACAATTGGCGTTTAAAATCCCACAACACGAGGTTTTTGAATGCGGGGAGTATTTGGCAACCAAAGGGCGCTTGAGCCGCTTTTTGACGATTCAAAGCCGCTTTCTGGCAATAAAAGACCGCTGGAACCCTTGCGAGGCCTTGTTTCCTTGGACCTTTCTTTTTGACATCTCCCTATGATGTCCAGACATGGTAAAACAGCAATTAAAATACACTAAGTATACCTTTTTATAACATATAAGCGAATTCAAGTAAAGTAACAACAGAGACATTGCAGCGACCGGGATCGAACCTTGGTCGTGCGGTTGGTAATTTATGGGAACAATATGGATCGATTGATACGGGCCGGCCCGGGAGGGCAGAAATGTCACAGTCATCGAGGGCCGTAAGAAACCCAAAAACATGGAACATCGAAAAACATGACGAAACAGAAACATGGCGGGTGGGAACTCTGGAAACGTAGATTTTATGAAGAAAGCAAGGAAAAATGTCCAAATGGCCCTGGAAATGTCACAAAATGATCATTACCGTAACATTAGTGTGACTCGAAAGGGTATGGATGAATTCGGAAGAATCGCGGATTTTTAGAAGAAATCGATACAATAACTATCGATTTACGTTGAAAATCCCATAGAGCGCAACTAGGTCGAGGGGGATAAGGAGAACCCGAAACAATCGTGGATTTTCTGATTAAGTCAATGAAGCAATGTCGCTGTGAAAATCCCACAAAGCGAGCATTTTCCGTGCAAACCGAGTCGGCCCGTCAGAACTCTAAAAAAACGTCAACGGGACTGAGAACCCTGGAAACGTGGATTTCATTAAGAAACTAAGTGAAAATGTCCATTTGGCCTTGATAACATCCCAAAGCGAGCAGTTTCCGGAGAATGGTAGAATGACACTGATAAGTTAAAACATATATTATGAAGGAATTAATGAAAATGTTCCATTTGGCTATGCAAAAATCAGCAAAAAGACCACTCGTGCCAACCGGTTGCCGCGAAGTGGAATCCTAATATCCTGAGGAAATGTGGATTTTATGAGGAAATCGACTGAATAACTGTCAATTTGCGTTAAGAATATCACATAACGGGCATTTTCGGTGGCAACCGAGTTGCTCGAAGGAGAATGTTTTGGGCAAATAAAACGAAATGCGGCTGTTACGAAGACATGTCTGAAAGAACGGTCATTTGAAACGATGAACCAAAGCAAACAAAAATACACTGAGAAGCATAGACGGATCGAAGTGGAAATACATACTATAAACGTCGGATGGGTTTTTCTAATATACATTTTCAGACCTTCGCTGAGAAGGGATTCGTCGAGGTCGACCCGCGTCTGGAGATGGCCGCCGCCGCCGTAAAGGGCAACCTGAGGGGCATCCTGGAGGAGAAGGGATTCCGAAAGTGGGAATCTTGCTCAGCGGCACAAACGCTAATTGTAGGGTTGTGGAGAACGTGTGTTCCAACTACAAGGAACAGTTACACAGTGGACTGGTAGTTCTTCACTGGAACCGGTTCACCAACGTCGTCCAGCACATGTTCGACAATGTGAAGCCCAAGGACGGTGGCAACAAGGCGGGGTACATCCCCGCACTGAGGGACATCGACGAGGAACAATTCTCCGTGGCCATCTGCTCTACTGATGGGCAGATGCTTACTCTTGGCGGCAGCCCGATGTTTGCCTTGCAAAGCGTTAGTAAGGTACTGTAACTTGGCTTTTTTTCCAAACAAAAAACATATTAACATGAAAGAATGAATATCACGCAGGGTATTGTCACCACCACACCGACGCAGACTAGCAAAAATTAGGGCGTAAAAATCAATTTGGCTTTGAAATTTCAAAAAAACCGTGTGGCTGGGAAGAGAAAGGCGCAATTCGAAATAAATGCGGATTTCATGCAGAAATCGAGCAAAACAGTTTGGGGAGTCCAACCTAACAAAAAACGCATTTCGGTGCCAGCGGTGTGGCTCGAGGGAAGGGTAAAACCATGCATTCTATATGGAAACTGATAGAATATATGCCAATTCGCGGTGAAAATCGAACAAAATGAGCATTCACTGAGCCAGCCGACTGTCTCGAAGGGTAAACTCCGTGGATTGGTCGAATTGACGGGATCGAAGGAAATGTAGGAATGACAAGAAAACAAGAGACACAGTGAAAACGACAAGAGGACAAACAAATAATTCCGAATAATGGACTATTTTCAGATTTTCACGCTTATACGCGCCTGCAAGGAGATGAACATCGCCGAGGTCCAGAAGTTCGTCGGATGTGAAGCGAGCGGTCGTAGATTCAACGCCGTGGAGACTCTCCCCGACGGTCAGTGGCTGAACAGTTTTGAAAATAATTCCATCTGCAGGGAGACCGTATAACGCGAATATCAACACAGGAGCCCTCGTGGTCGCCTCCCTCACCGACCGCGAAGAGACTGTGCGCACGAGGGTCAACAAGATGATGGACTTTTACCGCTCGCTCTCCATGCCCTTCCCTCTCTCCATCAACAAGGCCATGTGAGTCAGTTCTTAAGGTTTGCCCCAGCCTCCGAACCGTTGGTGGTTTGGGAGCTGTGGCAAAGAACCCTTCCAATTATACGCGAATCACACTCATTAATGAGTTTTAGGGCAAAATCCGAGGACGAGACGGCAGACGCAAATCTGAAACTGGCATTCGCCCTCAACGAATCCAAGTCATACAGCCAGAACAAGGATCAGAAGATGACAAGAGAGGGAGTGCTGGACAACTGCAGGGCATACTTCAACTTCTGCTCCGTCGAAGGAACCGCCGAGGGAATGGCAGTCATGGGAGCCGTCATCGCTAACGCTGGCGTCCATCCGACGACCAAGGAGCGCCTGTTCCCCTGCGAGGCGGCTCGATTCGCTCTCTCCCAGATGAGCATCTCGGGCCTCTACGACGAAAGTGGCTACTATTTCCACACCGTGGGTTTCCTCTAGAACTTAGTTAACTGAGCATTAGGTCGGGCATCCGTCAAAGTCCGGAGTGTCTGGCGCCCTCCTCACAATAGTCCCAAATGTGTTGGCCATCGTATCGTATTCCCCGAGGCTAAACCAATACGGGAACTCAACACGTGGAGTGGAACTGATGAAGGTACGTCAGTTAAAATAAGGGACTCCACCAAGCTGACTTCCATTCTCAATGTTCTGTTCCAGGAGTTTACCAAGTCCTTCCCTGTCCTCCATCCGATGTACCTCGGAGAACCCGACGCCTGCAACGACCCTACCTCGGGCGATTTCAAGCCGGACAAGGTTAGTTCCGGTGTTTGAAATCATTAAAAACGGAGGAAACCTTCAAAAGCGAAACGAACGAAATCCACGCGCTGATTTACCGTCCGGCGTAAAGTGAGCTTTTGGCTTACTGGGTGGCGCGTGTCTCCGGGTGGCGGATGGGGACGGCCAGCCCGGGATTCAATCCCCGGACTGGTTCCGGGTGAAGCGCAAAGGTGGCTCATCCGGCGTGGTACCAAAGACGGCCCGGTGCAGCCTAGAGCCGCAGGTGGGGGCAGGGGACGGCCTCCCTGCCTCCCAAGAAATGCCTGCACGCGATCGACCAGGTGCACCGGAAAGGCGGATGGCAGGCGCCTCTAACAAATAACCAGCCACGGCTAGCAAGCCTAAATTGGTTGCCAAAAAGCGACTTCTAATTGCCAGAAAGTAGTTTAAACGGCCTATGGTTGCTAAATGCGGTCTATGGTTGCCAAAAAGTGGCTTTTAAATGCCAAAAAGTAGGCCAAGCTGCCTATGGTTGTCAAAAAGCAGCTTTCAAATGCTAGAAAGTGGGTTAAGCGGCCTGTGGTTGTCAATAAGCGGCTTTTAAATGACGTTTACTCTAAAAAAAATGTGGGACTTCTTTGACTTTATAATTGACTTTTTTCGGAGGCAAATTTTGGAAATTGCCATTAAATGCTGAAAATTTTTAAATTACCCTGAAAAGCACAAATTAATGGAAAATATACATATAGAACATCAAAAGCGTTAACCATCAACTTTGCGCACCATTAGGCCGTAGTTGATGGATAACAGCACAATATACATAGTTTAAATATAATTAATACAATAAATTAAATAAATTTAAAAAAAGAAAGTTATTCAGCAACCTAGCGCACCTTCTGGCCGTAGCTGCTGATTTACTTTCCAAAATAACAACACAAATAATTATTACAGTCTTAAAGCTACAATCGTTGTTTTCATTACATTTGCAAAGAATTTTATTACAACCATTTAAAATAATACAAAAAAAATTAATAGAAAGACGTCAAAATTCGAAATTCAAACGATGCAAGCGATACGCACAATTTGCGGCCATTCGCTGCGGGACCAATTTTAAGAGCAATTTCCTTCAAATCATAAATCAGTTGGAACAAGACGAATCAATTTGGATTTTGCATTAGGTATTTGAAGGATGTGAATCCCGGGGAATGCAGCATTAAATTGGCAAAATAAACAGACAGACAAACACACACACGACCTTCCATACCAAGAAAGCAAGGATCTCATTTGCTCAAACCGCATAACGCCGAATCACAGTAGAAAAAGAAGAATTATTAGGGCTTATACGCATTTTCCGTTTGAAAAACGAATGACCTTGGATAAGACAAAAGAAGAATCCCAAAAGAAAAGCTTTTTGGTGCCCGCCGACTGTCTCGAAAAAACTAACATCCAAAGGAATTAGTGATTATAAAGTCACATTGAGACCGAAAGTGCTATTTAAACAAGAATTTTGTTGCCACGCAAAATGCCTTCAAGGGATATGTTGATCACCTAACAGAATGGGAAAAGTAGATTTCTAAAATTTCTACTGGAAAATGACAACCGCTGGGTGCAAACAGATCACATGGAAAGTGTATCGCCAGATGAATTGCCCGGAATTAATCATTTTTATTTAGCAAACATTGACTTTTTGGGAAAAGGCAGGTATTTGATAACGGGGGCCTTTTTCTCTCTCAATGAACCTGAATGGTGAATGGTAGCGATAAATCCGAAAAGCGAACATTTGTGGATAAACGTAGATAAAAAATGTCCAATAGAGTCAGTTGACTGGCAGGACTTCGAAAATAAATTTGGATTGCAATGGCATACAACGGTTTTCCATACATGGGGTTCATTTTGTACATAACTAATCTACTATTTTCAGACCTACGAAGAGGACGGAGAGGAATGTTGCAACTGTCCGTCTGTGGCCAGTTCCCCTTTCTCTTTGCAACTGCCCTCTGTGGCCAGTTCCCCCTTTCTCTTTGCAACTGTCCGTCTGTGGCCAGTTCCCCTTTCTCTTTGCAACTGCCCGTCTGTGGCCAGTTCCCCCTTTCTCTTTGCAACTGCCCGACTGTGGCCAGTTCCCCCTTTCTCTTTGCAACTGCCCTCTGTGGCCAGTTCCCCCTTTCTCTTTGCAACTGTCCGTCTGTGGCCAGTTCCCATTCTCTTTGCAACTGCCCGTCTGTGGCTAGTTCCCCGTTAACCTGTTCAACTGCCCCTATGTTCAATTTATTTGATTCCGTGAAAATAAATTATTGTGTTCAATAGTCTAAGTCAAAATTTTCCGTTTAAATTTGGAATTCGGTCCGGACTTTCTGATTGCTGACTCGCGGCTTTCAAATTAACACTTCCAAGTGTGGGTGTAGCTTGTTTGCCGTTTGCCGCACGATGTTTCAGCCAAGAATAGCACAATATGTTCACTACCTAACTCTATGTGCCTCTTATTGCGATCGTCGTACTGTCGCTCGCGGCTCTCATGCGAGCGGTCGCCAAAATCAGCCAATCAGAGACAGTCAGTGCCTTCAATGGGCGGAGCAAAAGGGGCGAAGCCCGCTTCTGATTGGCTGATTTGGGCTACCGCTCGCGTGAGTACCGCGTGCGACAATTATTCCTGAAAAAATCAATTAAGGCAGGCGCTGGCCAAAAAATCAGACGGGGCCCAATTTGGGCCCAGACGCCCAAGATTTAGGAAAG